>VXBB01021497.1:270362-444022 GCA_013399915.1 Illadopsis cleaveri
GTGGCGGGGAAGGGGCGGGAGGCGACGCGGGTGGGGGCCGGGGGTGTCGATGGCCCGGGACCGCAGCTGGAGAACTACAGGAAGAGCTGACTGGGGTGGTGCGGCTCGTCCTACTTTTGTTTTTCCAGCCTGACGAGCTTTTCCTCCTTTGCGCCGTCCTTTCCGCTGCGCAAAGCTAAACGCGTCGTTTAGGCTTCCCGTGGGAAGCGCTTGTCATGTCAGTAATGAAGCCTGTGCGCAGCTCTTCCTCCTCCTCTCCCGTTCCCTAGCCGGTAGCTGTGAGTTAAACGAGTACCCAACATCCCCGTAGCTATCCTTGAACTGTAAGTAGATCTGAGCATCACCTAAGCTCCGGGGATTTTCCTACTAGGCAACAGTAATCCCCGATGATTGTGCTAGTCTGCACAAGTTAGATTTGTGAACAGTTCTGCTTTGGGGCTGGAAACCAGTCTACCTTTACTGATTCCGCTAGAGCTGGTTTTCAGCTAACCACCAGTGTGCAGAAATGGATATTTTTTTTTCCTTTTGATTGGTGTTGGTGCCTTTTTTAAAAATAGAATTATTGAAAAAAAAGCAGTTGGCTTTGTTATTAATGCTGTATTTTCCTTTTTTTGTACTTATTCTAGCTAATGAAAATTAAACACTATTTCATGTCAGTGTTATTTGGCTAACTTACTAAATTACTAAAAAATGAATTAATTTGTTGCAATTGAAAATAACTAAAGTTATTATTTTTCTTTTAGAACTATAGAAAGTGCTGATACATACCATTTATTGTTCAGTGAAATTGAGAAATGCCTTGAATGTAATCCCCTGTTTTGAGATGTGTGGAAGTTTTCAGGATTTTACTGTGCTGTAACATTTTCTATTCTGGACTCAGAAGCTACATATCTGATAGAATTTATGGTGTACCCTGTTGTCTCTAGAAAACTGTGTTTTGATCTTTGCTCAGTTTCTTGCTTGTGGAAGTTCTTTTTTTTTTTTTTATATCTAATAATCTTCACAAGCTTGGTGTTTTGTCTTGTAACCTGTGCTGGTTAGTGTACATGAGTGTTTTTTATTTTACATCTGATACATTAAAATAACGTCATGACTGCCTCTATGCACTTCACATGCTACTCTAAATTGAGTGGTAATAAGCTTAAAATATTGATGGCTTAAAACTAAAAAAAACCCCCTGTATTTATCTTTTCCTTGTTTTGGATGATGAATATCTGTTCATTTCAGAGTGCATTTTGTTTCAGAAAGCACAAGGTCTTCGCTACTTATTTTTTAACTGGTGATATTTTAAAAGGCTGTTGGAAGTACATGAACAGTTTTTCATATTTGAACTACTTGAGTCTTGCAGTGGTGTGTCTCCTTTTGGTTTTGGTTTTCACATATGTCTTCAATGAAAGTAATATATTATGTCACACACTTGGCAGTTACCTCTTTCAAGGTGTGAATGTGCTTGGTAGGTATAAAATTACTTTCAACAGCAATTGCAAGAACAGGATAGCTCATCTTTCCAGAATGTCAGATACATGAGGCTCTAACCCTCCTAATATCAAGTGTTTGATATCAAATCAAAACATTGTGATTGTACAATAGAATCAGACACTTGAAACTTCTCAGTTGCATATGTTCTATTTTTGGCAGGTATTGCCGAATTTGAGGAAGGGATGTTCTTATTCTGCTCTTGAAGCATCTTGTGTCACTGTAGTTTGCAGCACTATGTATCCTGAAAGAGGTGGTGAATGGAAAGCACGATTAAAAGCTTTTGCAGTCCAACTGATTAGTGTTAATCCCTCCAAGTGCATGCATACCTCAATGTTCCTGCTATCAATGCAGGCCATTGTTTATGGTAATGAAGCTAAACACTGAGTATGTGTTACTGTGAGAATAGTAAAAGATGCCCACAGACTGCTAAACCGAGGGCAGGAAAATTCTTGAAGAAGTAGGGAAAAAAGCCAGCCCAAACAAAACCCTCCTGTTTACATAAACTTTCTTATTTTAAAAGAAAAGTCTTAAAATGGAACTTTGATACTTTTACTGAGAGGGGAGGAAAAACTTCATGTGTAAAAATGCTGTGAGAAGCACTGAGCAGTACAAATTTGAGAAAAATTTAAAGCAGGGAAACTACAGAACTTTTGTTTCTCCTTCCCTAGTATGTCTAGAACCATTACGAATCTTTCATTAAGTTAGAACCCTGCTTTGTTTTCACACCACTGCTTTTATTTTCCACTTTCTGACACTGAGATATAATACTGGAGGCATTCAATTAAGCAATGCTTTCTCTTCATCTTGATGTCATTGCTGAAATGACTGCTCTTTTTATTCTGAGAGGTGGTTGTTTTGGAGAGATGCTGAGATAGTGCACTTTGGTGAAGTTAGTCTATGGCTCTCTGTTTTCGGAACAGGGGAACTAATTGTTAGTTTTTTTCTGTCATATGTATTTCAACTAGATTAATTTTTGTAACTTAACTAATTTTTCCACTGTGTTCAAGTAACAACTTCTACAATTTTGTTACAGATAATCATGTCATCCTTTCAAGAAGTTCCATCTTCAGCTAGCGCTTTGCAGACCTCCAATTTTGCACATGTGATTTTTCAAAATGTCGCGAAAAGTTACCTTCCAAACACACATCTTGAATGTCACTACACTCTGACCCAGTTTATTCATCCTCATCAGAAAGACTGGGTTGGTATTTTCAAGGTAAGTTTTACTTGTTCTATTGCTATTTTTCAAATGTTTGCTTGCTCTCTTGCAAGTTAAAAAAATAAATCTCAACAGCAGTAAACTTTTAAGTTGAACATCACTGAAGTGATGTATTGGTTCCTGCTGTTGGAGTGTCAGTTTTGTAACAAAGACCAAATTGGAGACCAAAACTAGAGAAGTGAGTCCAGCTGGAACTCTACTGGAGTAAAGAGGAGGTTTAATGTCTGCAGAATTAAATGGAAATTATTTGAGAAGAGATATGTGGTTATAGAGTGACATTGTGAACAGGACTGAGTGAAGAATGTGATATTATGTGTGAAATGTGTGTGCAAAGGATGAAAACTAAGCTGAAGATAAAACTAAGCTGACCCACATCCCTGACTAATTTTTATTGCTAGAACAGGCTGAACAGTATAGAACACTAAAATTATTCAAAACAGATCCTTGGAAAAAAGATATTTGGAGATACTGTCAAAGGTTATTAAAGCTTCATTTATGGGATTAGAAATTGATTAATTCTTGTATCTACTTCTGTTTAAGAAGTTAAAGATTTGTGTATCTTTGCCAGTATAGCTCCTAATAGGTGATACTTAAATTCCTTATTTGAATTTTATTTAATAGAAGTTTTGATTTAGGCTTAAATGAAGTGATGCTTTGGCAGTGGGGAGGGGAGAAGGGTGACGGTTTAATTTGTTATTGGAGCACTTTTCCCTTAGAACTCAGTTCACTGTTTAAGAATGTAAATGATCGACTTTGTGTTGTAATCTGCAGATTGTGAGTCTTTATTCAAGCTAAATTACTCCTCTGCAATGTAGAAATACTGTGCTCTATAACAAAGCAGAAGTGTTTTTAATGTGATGTGCAGTGACTGTACAGTCACTAAATTGTGCCAGGGAGGTGTTAGCTTACAAACAGGCACATTTCTCTAGTAAGAAGTTTTTAAAAATAAGTGTGTATGTGTCTTATTTGCAAAGTTTTGACAAGTTATGTAACTGAGAAAACACTTGAATGTTTAGTTAATGGTATTCGTGAAATATAAAAAGCCTGTCTTTATCAAAACTTTATAGACTGTTCTATTTATATTGCATGTAAGCTTCTTGAAATTATTGAAATGTGAATGTAATGGCTTTGTCTGTTGGCCTAAATGAGGGAGGCAACCAGACAGAACTCTAGAATTACTAATTAGGTAAAAGAAAAATGAAGTTGGGAAACAGTTTTTCAGTGATTACACAAAATGCTCTGTACAATGTACAGGTATCTGATTTCAACTTGACTGTGATGATAGATTTCATAAACTGTTGATGTTATTCTACTTTATTTTACTCTAACAGAGGCAGGTAATACTTTGGCAGTCATTTGAGGAGCATGTTGAGCTGGTATAAGGTAGTGCTACTGTTCAAAGAGACATCTTTTATGCAGGGTGGCTTGTTTCTTGTGCTTCCTCTTTATGTTAGATGAGATCTTGTGTGGTGAATCAAATCAGGGTATTGATTGAGGTTAGAACCAGTGGTTTGTGACTAGATTTTTAAAATGGAATTCACCAACTGAATTTTCAGTTTGCCTGCTTGTCATCAGTACAAGGCAAGGAAGCATTGCAAGATGGGAAAAGAATAAAAATGGGGTTTTTTTAGTGGTTATATCAGCTTACACTGTGTTAAGAATATACTTAGCATAGTTACAGTACACTGAATTAAATGGAGCCAGCTGTCTAACTGTATCTGTCTTCAAATATGTATGTGTAATGTTTGCAGTAAAACAAACTGTGAAAATGTCATCTTGGGATAGATAATAGAAGTTGTACTACACTGTGGTCTGAGTGTAAAAATGAGTGACTTCTAGAGAACTGATTGTTCATGGATGAATAACAAAGCACCTGGAAGTGGCTTGAAACCTGATCAAAGCAGGAAGGTGTTTTATCATTTATTTCACTAAAACACATATGAAGGATACAATGCATGGTTAGAAAAGTGAGCCTGTGATTGAAAAAAAAGGACAAAAGCAAATCTTGACTAATTATGAGAACAATAATTAATGATCTTCAGTATTGCCTAGTATGCCATGAAAGTGGGGTTTCTGTGAGCGAACTCATTGTCAATTCACAGACTATTCGTGTGGAGGGAATAAAATTCGCTTTGTCTTTTTGAAGTGCATAAATTGATTAGAAAACAAATCTGTTCAAGCTAGTGTCATTTAACCTCTGTCTGAAATTGCACAGAAGGTAACTAATGTTGCAATAATGAATAGTGGACAGAGGAAAAAGGCACCTGGTTAAAAAAAAAATCAAAAAACCCAACAAAAAGTGGTAATTTTAGATCGATGTAGAAAGTAAGTGTGAAGTAAGATTCTTCCTGCGCTCTGTGAACATTGTTGTTTTTCGTTCTAATGTTTATTTTTGTTGAGTTTTAGGGGTCAGTGGCTTCAGCAGTATTCTGTTTTGTTTGCTCTACTGGCTAGATAAGAATATTTTATTGAACTGAAAAAAAATCTTAGCTAAAAAATTAGGTACATTTTTAAGTGAATGTCTTTTATGTAGGATCCAAGTGCATTTCTTCAGCAACAATGATGTCTTGAGTAAATATTGGTTGTATATATCCTTATGTTATTGCGTTTGTTTTGCTTGTCCAGCTGTTAGTGCAGCTGCACAGTGAAATGGACCAGTGGGATGATCTGCTAGAAAAAATACAGCCTCTTGCCATATTATTTCATAACTGGTTTGGTTCTTGAGTTTGATCATGGTGTGGTGCAATGAGCAGCTGTGCTGGCGTCATTGTGATGGAAACGGGGACTGGGAATGTGTGTGTGGGAAGGGCTGTGCCTGCTTTTTTGACATGGCTGCTTAATATGGAATGACAATTGAAACTTTTTTTCAAACTTTCTTAGAGTTCTCTTCTTAATAGCAGCTTACTTGAAGTTGTAAAACTTAAGACTCTACCAACTTCTCTGCATCTGCTGTAGGTGAAATGTGATTATTTTTTTTTTGCTTCCAGTGTGAGTTGCTAAGGCTCTTTGTGGTGGCAGTAACAGGTTTAAAACTGTTCCTAGGCAAGTAATTTTGTATTGCTTAGAGAGAGGAAGACCCAGTGTTCATAAACTGAAAGAGTAACATTGCATATAGGAGAATTATTTCAGATATACCTTTTTTTTTGCAAGCTAGAGTTATCTAAATGCATACACTAATTCTGGGATTAGACATCTGGCAAGAGCTGGGAGATGTAGGAAGATAATGAAGGTATTATCCTTCAGAGCAGAAGTTCTGCATATGCATTTTTTATTGGTTTTGTGTTTATTTTTCTTTCCGATTCCATACAGGAGAAGAGTCAAGCGCAGATTTTGACTCAGTCTTCAAATCTGTTGTCTGCCATTGCTGCTATGTGTCTTTGTGCTTTTATGATATTCTGGAGAGTCATCTGTAATCAAGTGCTAAAAGGTTTTGATCCGTTACATCCTTGCGTGTTACCAAGAAAAAAAAAGCATTTTTTCTGGACATCCTGAGCCTGAGTTCCTGTTCATGCAGTTTTATGAGAACTGGAATTTGAGATCAGCCTTCCCTCTACTGAGGGTTTCTGTGCAGCATAACCTGATGGTTCCTAATGTGGAGTCAAAGGTGAGAAGACTTACCATCCTTGATTGATTTTGTAGGAGGTCTGTATTCCTAGAGTGATCTAAGACCTCTTTATTTGTTTCTGCTCATCTCTGGTTGATCAGAATCTGGAGAGGCCTTTAATGTAACGCAAATCTAAACCTTTGAAATGAGGAAAAATAACAAATGTGTGCACTACATCTGGCTGCAAAACTCCTGGCTGTAGGTAGTCCTAATTTCCGGCTAGAGAAATCTACGTCTTATGACTATAAAATAAAATAATCATATGGCTGAGTGATATTTTTTGCATTATTTAGACATAATGTCCAGATTTGCAGAAGTGTTTGAAAAACCTGCTTGGTTTTTAGGAAGCAGTGCCTACTTCTTTGTCTGGAGCATATGTCTGCAAATGGGGCTGTCAAATGTTCTGTATACAAGAGAGGCAGGTTTACTGTACATCTCAAAGGCACAAGGAAGGGCTCTTATGGGCATTATAAAGATACTGAATCAAGAGAGCAGTGTTAAAGGTGTAGGTGTTTGTGGGGTGTATCATAATACTTTGTGCATTTCTGAAGGTATAATTTAGCTGAGACAAGCATGTTGGAATGACCTGCATTATCAGCACGTAATCAATCTTATATATGTTAATCTCCTGACTTTGGTCTTGCTGTGTCATTAATTAACAATTCCATCAAAACTTTTCTGTTCTGGTTCTGGTTGATACATTTCTCTAAGTAATCTATATTACCACTCTTCTAGGATATTGACAAGTTGTAGACATGTTTTTATATTGACTGTCTCAGGGTACCCCTAGAGAAGAAAAGGAGATGCTTTTTCTCCTAATTTCCACGTTTTTAATATCCACACCTTAAAAATGGTGAACTGACGTTCTAGTAACCTAACATACGTAACAACTGAGTAACCAGAATTGGGAAGATCTTAGTAACTTATTTGAACACAAGAAGTACCTCTTGCTCAGAGTACTCAGTGTTTACAAGGCCACATCTGAGCTACTGTTTGCGCATCAGTGTAGTGCCTGTGTTTATGTGCAACTTAATTTCTGTATTTTCAATGGCCTTATTTATAGAAAATCTCAGAATTAAATTATCTGTAGTCTTTATAACACAGTCTAACACTGTATTTGATAGAGACTTCAGACACAACTTGTTGTTTGCATTTTATCAAGGCAGTATAGCTATATCTTTGCATAGTACTCTGGGTTATTTAATCTCCTTTGGACTGCAAATAATAGTACAGCTTGTGTGAGTCATTTCAATATCCTGATTTTGTTGGAGATTGATAACTTAAGCAACAATTACTTCCACGTATACAGATTACATTCTGAAGTATAACAAACATCTGGATGTATTATTTGCCACATGCATATAGAAATACCATTTTTCTGGCATGGAGTCATCACTGTACAGCTGGCCGTAATAGATACAGGAATGTGCAGTGCACAGTATGTCCTGTTAAAATAGTTGGGAAAAGAACTATTGGAATTCAGAATGTTTTTGAGAATTGCTCTGTCTGTGAATTAGAGGGATTCTGTTGGTTTCTGGTTCACTTTCTTTGGAAAGATAAGTAAAGAGTGCTTGGCTTAAAAAAGAAAGCCCCTGGCAGCCTTACTTGCTCTTTCTAGGTGAGATGAAGAGAAGGATTATCTGGGTTTATGTGATTGTTACCTTTGACAAGAAATTTTAACATTTTTTTGCAAGTGTCATTACTTTTCTAAAACCATTTGGTGTGGTAGATTGTAGTTGGCATACCAAAGTAACCAGTAGCTGGTAACAATTTTGAAATAAAATATTGTGCTAATTGATAGTTCTCATGTGGTATGGTAGCAAGGGAATAGTTCATTTAAACCCCACCTGCTCTTTTTTTAATACATTTTCATGCTTATTTTCTAAAGTAAACAGTGGCTTTGTTACTCTTTGATCTGTCATACGTTTCTTTGGACAGTAATTTATATATGTAACAGGTTTACTTTTAGAGAATTCATTGTTTCCATATTTATTTTGATTTATACCTAATAGAGGAAGTTGATCCTATGGTCTAGGCACTCTGTCTGTGTCATTTTGACACATTCCTTTGAACTATGAGGTAGAAATAGAACCAACAAGAGATGGTCATAACTTAGGATCCTGATAGTACCTTGATATTGCAACAAATACCATATGTTTGCAAAGTCCAAATTAATGTATGTGTTTGTAACATTCAGCAGAGATGGACTTCTTCAGGTCTGGGACTGAGATATTTTTGAGATTTTGAGATTACAGCCTTCCATAAAGAATCTAGAGTACTTTGCAGCCATCTTCTACGCAAGAATGTCTCAACCTTTGGGCTCCTGTTGTGTAACTGATTTTAATCCCAATGTGAGTAGCAAGGTCATGTCTGAAGTGAAGGCTTAATCATCTTGGCTAAGTCAAAGTTGCATGTGCTATAAGGTGATCACAGACAGACTAAAACCCCCAAGGTTTGACTTGGCTTACTTATTTTGAAATGTCTGTGCCTGAATGTTACTACAGTGTACTTAATACTTAAGTAAGTACTTTTCCTTATGTCCATGTTCTGACATTTTTTGTATAGTTTGATTTTTTTAGAACTGCTATCTAGATACCATTATTTGCTGATGATGCCTGTGTTCTAAAGTACATTGCATCAATGGCATGTCAGTATTAACAGTGTTAATTCTTGGTGAATTTGGCCGGTATGAGCTTCACTGCACCCAGATGTTTTCGTTTTCCTATCTGCTAGTTGTTTTAGAAGAACGTGATGTTTGTAGCTGCCTGTTGTAGATTATGTGCTACAGTAGAACAGGCATTGCTGTGACTTTTGAGTAATTTTACTTTACTCAGGGTTGTGGCTCAAACCAAGACTGCTTGGAGAAATCTCTTCCTGTGATACTGGTCCCAATAGTTTTGCTTATACACCTGTGCTATCTGTGGTTTGGGGCAAAGTAAGTGTCTCTGACCATGTGAAACATGGAAAGGCTGCTGATTTACTGTTTTCAGTAATAATTAAACTCTATAACATGCATCCAGAACTTTATCTTCTGTCTGTAATTTTGCTTCTTTCAGAGGTAGCACATTGTCTTCTTACAGTACTTAGCATGCTTTGCCAAACTTCTTTCTCAGCTGTTTAATTTACCTTTTAAGTAATTTTTACTCTGATAAATTTTGTGGTCAGGTTTTTTGTGTGATTTTTTAAAAAATTGGATTGTAATTAGGTATCTACAGTAAAAGCACACTGATTATGCCCAAATTAATTCAGCTAAACAAGTGTTTTCCTGGGTTTGCTTCTTTGGCCTGTTGATGTTGTGTAGATGGGTCAGGCACTGTTAAGGTAGCAGCATGAACGCTGCTGTTCTTTCAGCTGTGTAACAGCTTTCTGAGGCCAGGGTACAAAATGCCAAGTGGGCCTCCCATGCTGATGTCCTTTCTTTAAGGCATTCTCTCCAGATTGAATTGACTGACTTTACTCAGTGATTATAAAAGGAAAGAAATTTAACAAAATGGAAAATCAGAAAAAAATTATTTTCCATGGTCATCTGAAAGTCAAGAAATAAAAACAAAGTTGGAAATAATTTTTACACTGAAAACACTGTGGAATTGTAAGTAGAGCTTTCATCTTAGAAAAGCTTAGATTCTGTGTAAGATGAAACAGATGAGAGTTGAAGGAGATACAATGAAATAAAATGGTTATTGTTTTCCCTCACGTACATATTGGATAACTCATTATTGCTATACAGACAGGCACTCCCTATTTATGCTCCCTCCCTCATCCCCCCATTTATTTTTCTACTTGGCAAATTTTCTTCAAGCTATTCTGTTAAAACGTACTGAGTGAAATGTAAATATGGGAAAGCTAATCTCACCATGTGATGTGACATTGCATTAAGAAAGGAGCTTATATCTGTGGGGCAGCATAGAAGAAGAAAAATCTTTTGTGATGACTACATGTCTATTTGTTTGTAGAAGGAAAACCTGTCTAGTGTGAGTATTAGGGGACAGCTGAGTTGTCCTTACTGGCCCAGCCAAATTGCGAAGTACTTGGTGCCAAACTGTTAACCTTTACCAGACTTCAGTATTTCCACTGTGGCTAGTGAGTTGGTTTATATGACTGAAAAGTGTTTATGATGTCCTAAATTGAAATAAATCTTTTTGCTCAGAAGTAGGAGATAGGAATATCATGAATGGATTACTCTGTAATGGCCTATTAAAGCTTTCCATTTTATGGAAGGAAAATTAAATAAAGTGAGGTTTCTACATTGTACATAATAATCTAATCTGGATATGACATTTTTTGTGGGATAAGTGATGTGTAGTCATGTTTTGTTTTAAAAACATGGCTGAGAAGGTGAATATAGGATTTGGTTTCTGGATCGTTAATCTCTTGGCTAACTTCTGGAAGGAAAGCAAGAATGTTTGCATTTATGCACAGCTATCTAATTTAAAAATGTATTTCAGAGTGGAATGTGAAAGAATTAAATGTAGAGAATATAGAAGAATGTGTTGACTACCCAATGCTTTATGTCTAACTCAGTTGTAAACTTGGCTTTTTTCTTTCTGTTGCTCTAAGGAAGATGCATCATCTAAGTCTTACATGCTCTTTTGACCGAGAAATGAGAATGTTTCTGCTTTTTGGGTTTTGAACTCTGAGCAAAATGTTTTCAGACTTTTCAACGAATTCCTTGAAAAGTAATGGTATCAGCACAGTCAGTCAATGGAGATGGCTGCTGTGCTCATCGGATGATGAACCAGAGTTCAGACTTCACAGTGAGTGAAGTGTAGTGAGTGTAGTTTGACAGGTCATTCTTCATTTTTCTCCTCTGAACCTTAGAGAGTTTTGTGTCAGAGTTCTTCCATAACTTGCAGTGTTTATGTGCTTGAATGTGGATGTTGTAATGGTTCCCATGGCCCGTTCTGGGTTTTTAAGTCGGACTAATAAACTGTGCCTGTTTTGCTCTTCCTGGCTCAGGGAAAGTTTCTCAGTGTGTCCTATAGAAATTTCTCATTTATTTAAGATTTCTGATAGTAAGAAAGTACTACTGTGCATCAACTTTAGCACTTTGACTGGAACTTGGTTTCATGTTTTTAGTTGACTTTTTGTTGGTTGTGGGTTTTTTTGGTTTGTTTGTTTTGTTTTGTTTTTGTATATGGTTGGTTGGTTTTTTCAACTGATATATGAAGTTAATTTTAAACTTTGGTTTCACATTTTGGTACACAAGAATGTGTTCTTTGTACCAAAATAGAGCTGTTAACTTCACATGGGTCATCAACAGGAATTAAGTGTGGGTTTTCACATCTTTCCCTTTGTTACCATCTTTTAACAGCTCTTAAGTTCTAATTGTTAATGTAAATGAATATGCTTGCAGCTTCATACATTTTCATAATTTTCATAAACTTTTAGAACTTGCTTAGTAAATGAAGAAAATGTACTTTCCCTTAACCAGTGTTAAATTTTATTCATATAGTTTTAACCTTGTCTTTAGACAACTATTGGTTTTCTTTCTGTGCTGAAAGAAATATCTGTGTCAAAGATCACATTTAAATCATTACTGAGCCATCCAGTGTGTGCTGTAGTCTTATATCTGTGATAATATGATTTGTTGCCATAGACAAGCTTATGACTATGTATATGGTAGTTTGGAACCGCTGTGTACTCCATTCTAGGCTTATTAAAGAGAATATTGACAAAATATACAAAGTACTAAAGTAAAAGTTTATTAAAACCTGTTGATAAAAAAAAGGATTTCTTTTTTTTTTTTAAGATTTATATCCTGCACCTAAAACATGGATTACTTAAATTTGTTTTAATTTTATTCTTAGCGTATCATTATGTGGCTTTGCTCCTTGTTTCTGCTGTCTAAGAAATAACCCTGTGGAATTTAATGATATTTATTGTTATGTAGAAAGAGTGTTGAAAAATGTTACTGAGTTAACTTGCTTTGCTGCAGAATACTCAACCTTCCCCGTTTAATATATATTAAGCTGTGAGGAAGATGACATTTGTTCATACTTCCTTCTCTGCATTGTCACATTTTGACATGTGCAACGTGTAGCAGGGAAAACCCTCATTTTCTGAAATTCTGTGCGATGACAAGGGCTGTTGGGCAATGCACACCTGCTGATAACTTGTGTGTGCCTATTAAGAAAGAATGGAATTGTCATGATCATAAGAGTGCAAGACAGGGAGCTTTGCCAGGGGAAAGAGATGATGGATGACAGGAAATGTGGGGAATTATTACAGAAAATACTTGGGTAAACTTCCCAGGGTATTGCCTTTTAACTCTTGATATGTCACAGTTCTCTTTTTACCAACAGGTCGCAGATTACAGTTATACTTAAAAATACAGCGTCTGCTGAGAAACAGACCAGGAGATGTATTTGTTTTCTACATAGTTATTCTTTTTGTTTGTATCACTACAGCAAAAGTTTTAAATGACCTCAAAAAATCCTTTAGTTGATTACTGTTACAGATATAGTATTGATAAAAATAACTTCTGGTTCCAGGATAAATCACTAAATTTACAAATCAGTATGTTGTATCTGGGAAGAATATAAAAAGATAGAATTCCAGAAATAAACTGCATCAGAAATTGATTTGATCTCCTATAGGAACCATTTTCGTGTTTATGTTCACTGGATTTTGTTTCTTCTCTACATTTTCCAGTGTTAATAATCAGAAGGAACAATGTTATTTTAGTAAGGAAGATAGTATCAGTAGCAGTGTGTGCATATTTTGGTTTTTAACAGAAATGAAAACTAGAGTAAGATGAAAAGATTACTTCAGTTCTATGCAATATTTGTTCTGGACATGATAATTTAGTTTCTTTTCTGAAACGAAAAAGATGATGTTGACTTTTCACTCACAAAGAACTATATTTAGAAAGCTGTGTGCTTTTGTTTAGGACACCAAATAATGGTATATGCTTCTCTTTTTGGAAGTAAAAAAGTCAGAAAAAAAAGGGGTAGTAACATCTGAGTTGGATTTGAAGATAATGACTAATGTGAAAATTTGTGAAATGTTTTTCCTGTGAACTTTTACCGAGAAAAAAATTCCTTTTACCACCTTCAAGTTACTGGAAGAGTTTTCCTTGTTATTTCTGAGATATTTAATAGTGTGGGAATAACAGTCATTTCAACATCTTTAAAAGCTGCGTGGTAGGAGATATTGTAGAAATCTTCTTTGCTAAGAATAGCCCTAAGATGTTGTAGGTGATTCCATTCTAGTGGATGTGTTGAGTATCTGCACTGCTTCTCTTTAACTGCCTTGCAGAAGTGACTGAAAATAGGAATTTCAGAAAATGGGAATTTCATCTGGTTTCACTGTTGTTCATCTGTGTTTTTTGAGAATATAGAAAAGGCTCCATTATCTTCAACGTGAGATTTTCCATACTTCTTAATATAAAGTGAATGGATATCTATGGAATAATTTATTCAGATTTTTTTAATTTATGCTGTGCATTAATTTGCATGCATGAAATGTATGCCTCTATACATTTGTAATTGCTGCTTTGCGATTGAATTACTTTCACATCTGATGTTCTCTTTGCCTGTGCCTATCTAAACGTGTTCTCCTTTTTTTTTCTTTTTGTTGAAAATTCCTTTAAACCCTCAGCTATTAATGCTTTTAAAATACAAGACTGTAATGTATTCTTTATAAAGGAAGACTTCTGAACTTGGAGTTTGGAAGTGTTGCCTCATGAAGCAGTGAAAATCATGATTGGTAACTTAACCTTTCCTTGGTTGTTGTGTGATTTTTGTGTGTGGGTATGTTTTTTTTTTTCTTCCTCTTGAAACACCCTCTTACCTGATGAAAACTGGGAAACAGTTTATTCGCTTTCCATATCTTAATTCTTCCATGACAGTATATACCCAGTTACTAATAAACTGTATGACACCTAGTATTTGACAAGGGTTTAGTTTTGGGTTTTTTTTGCATCAGTGGAATGATGAATTTTCCTTTACCATTATGCTGTTATTAATATCCGTTGCTTTACAGTAGTTGCTTTGGGTTTCTGGTTTAGTTGCATATATTTCAAGCCTGTTGGGGTATATGTGTTCAGAGGGTAGAATCATAGGCTCATAGGATGGCCTGGGTTGGAAGGGATGTTAAAGGAGATGTAGTTTCAACCCTCCTGACAAGGGCAGGGACCCCTCTGACTAGACCTGGTTGCTCAGAGCTCCATCCAGCCTGACCTTAAACACTTCCAGAGATGGGGCATCCGCAGCTTCTCTGAGCAACCTGTGCCATTGGCTCACCACTGTAGAGAATCGCAGTCCTAGGAAAATTTGAAAGCAGAGGTTTATTGAAGTTAGCAGGAAGACTATGTTGACTTAGCTAAGTTCTGTTTTCATGTAGATCTGTTTTTTTATTTTGCAGGCATAGCGTGTATGTATGACAGAATTAGCATTCCAATGAAATGCTGGTCTTTTGCATTGCACAAGTTGTCAAAAAAATTCACGTGTCAGTTGTGGTCTTATCAGTAGCATAGAAAGCTTTTTTTTTCTCCTCTTTTTTGTTTTCTGATGAACCAGTTGGACTGTGGACACAAGAGTCAACACTGGCAGACCCTACACTAAGAAAATTTCACTATAAAATCAAGAATGAATCTTTTTGTATTTTCAATATAGAAATATGTATCTTTATAGAAAAAAAATTAATGTACCAAATAGTAGTTTCACATACAGTGAAAACTGTCTGGTGTTTTACTTTATATAGACCCATTTACTGCCTTAGACCCATTTACTGCCTTAGGTAACAAGCTTAATAAAATTAATGCTAAATCTTTGACATGCTTGTTAAAATATTCCTGATTTGTAAACATTGTTAAGTATCTTTTGATTGCATTTTGGAGCAGAAATATACATATTACAGTATGTTGTAAAGGCCAGACACTGGTATCTTAACTGTGTATATCAAATTCTTCTGTTTAATGTTTTCTCTTTCTGTTTTTGGTTTTTGTTGTTGGTTTTTTTTTTTTTTTAATTCTATTTTGTTTTGGTTATTTAATTTTAGGTTGGTTGGAGTACTGCAAGAGATTATTACACATTTCTTTGGTCACCTATGCCAGAAAATTATGTGGAAGGATCAACAGTTAACTGTGTGCTGACTTTTCAAGGTGAGTATAAGGCAGTATCTATCTGTTTTCCAGCCTACTCAGCTTTTTAAATACTTTCCTGTTCATTTAAGTGCTGAGCATTGTATAACACCTCTGGAGTTTAAAAAACATAAATTGGAGGAGAATTTTCAACATTTCACTGTGGGAAGTTTAGTCTTATTTTAGATGTCAAGGGAAATTGTAAGGAAAAGTATGTGACTTAGTATGTTTCTTACATAGTAATGGCAGATATTCATGACTGATGGAGAAGCTGTGCTGGAAGCTACTGAAAATAAGTTACTTTGTTTAATCATCAGCAGGCTTTTTTAATCTTGGCCTCTCTTAGTGCAATTTGTCTTTACATAGTCTTTAGTCTCTGGACTTTAAATTAGATCGATGTGAAGTGATTCTTGTCAAAGAATAAATCAGTGTAGATGATGGTTTTGTGAAGGTTCAGGGTAGTCACAGAGTTGCATGGGGACTTTTGTTGCAAGGAATTGATGGAAATGTCTGAAGGTTTTAAGGAAAGAATAAGGAACAAACCAGAAAATGTTAAACCACTGTACAAGTCTATGGTATCTGTAACTATAATTTTCAACACTGCATGCAGGTCATATCCTCTCCCTCCCCTTTGCAGTCTCAAAACAGGTCTAGTAAAGTGCAACAAAGGAGATCAAAATTAAGAAATAGCTTCTCTGTAAAGGTGTGGAGTTACAAAGTTGAGAGTGACACTTGTTAAATAGAAAAAGGGACAATGGCTGTGGGTTATGATGTGGGAGGTTTATGTCTGACATTAGGAATAGCATTTTTACCACGATGGAGAATTGCAGCTCTTGAACAGGTATTCTGGTTTGGAATGATGCGAGTTCCATACAGTTGTTTAGACTTAGCCACAGTAATCTCAGGTGTTGACAACAGTCTATTGAGTGGGAAATCTGACAAAGTGACCTTGCAGATTTCCTTCTGCCAGGTTTTTCAGGCTGGGAAAGGGAAGTAATGTGAAGTGACTGGTGTCTCTAAAATCAGCTACCCATGGCATGGGTGGATTAACCATTCTGTATATGAAAATAAATAGAAACCATTGATGTAAGCTACCAAGTGACAAGTTCAAAATGGAGGTAGAGATGACACTTTTATAACACAGTCAACATGCAGAGCTTGTTGCCACCGGACATGACAAATTTCAAAAAATCTACACACATTCGAAATTTAACATGAAAAGAGCACCTCCACTAAATTAATGCTTTTCTGCTTACAAACAGAATTTTATGTACAATCTTACCTTTTTTTTTTACTTCCCAGACTTGGCCTTAGTCTTTGTTCATGTGTGTGTTTATTGCTTAAAACATAGTAAAAAATTAAATAGTTGAAGTCCTGCAGTTGTGACTGTACTAGCTCGTTGTCTTATTAAAGCTCCAAATAGTGATAACTTTGGTGAGTTCAATTCTTTCTCTTGCCAGGTCTTCTTTTATTCTGGTGCTTTCGATGATGACCATATCTACATGGTCTGATAACCTGATAACCATTTTATAACCTTGAAGTTGATTGAAAAGTGTGTATGCTCTGTAGAAACTGGAAAGAAATCATTAGTTTCTTTTACAGTTAACAAAGTTCACTGAATGAATGAAATTGGGTTGGGCTGAAATGAAAAGTGATCTAGAAGAGTATAACTCTTCATGCCATTATCAGTCCTTTGTACGCAGAAATTTTACCACACATGAAGAGACCAAGTATCTCTGTCCCATCTGTTACATTCCATCCTGACAGACCTCCTCTTTTATAGAGCTGCCAGATTGAATCTCCATTCAAACAGTCTCCTGGTTGTGTTTGGCAAGATATTTTAATGCTGCTGAGATGAGATCAGTAGAGCTTACAGGAGCTTAATTATCTGAGCTAAATAGTAAATGTTGTGTGGCATGTTAAATGTGGTTGGGTTTTTTTTATGAGCAAGTAGGTGTGCTGGAAGAAAATAATCAGAAATCTGTTTCTCGAGTACATGTTAGACACAAGAAAAAAGACTTTCATTAGTTTTAAAATCAGGTTGTATGAACCAATATTAAAAAGTGCTGAAGCAGCAATGTAGATTGTTCTACATTTATTTCTGCATAGTTTCATCTTACTTAAGCACTGAATCAGGTAAACTGAACTACAGTGCTATATAGAAAAGTGTAGCCAGGCCCAAAAGCATGAATCCTGATGTTTTGTGATTTAGATACTGTTCCCTGAGGGACTGTTAATGAAGTATAAGACTAATGGAAATATGAAGTTCTTGATACAAGCGCTGTCTATACAGCAAATGTAATGTTTTACTATTTCTAGCAAAGGTAGCTAAGAGTACTGGGAAAAGACTTGCAGGAATCTGGAATAAAAGTTGGTGAAAAATTAATGATAAAGTTAGAAAGGGAGAAGATTGAAATGTGGTGAAGTAAGAACTGAAATGGGTGACATAACCTGCAACTGAAGGCTGAGTTAGAGTTTATTATGTTAGTATCACCCTCAGGCTGGCTACAGTATCCGAAAAGAAGTATTCTGAATAAAACTGGCTGGGTTTTTTACCATTAAATTGGGTAAGGCATAGGTCTTGAATATACTAATAAAGGTAAAAATGTCAGCAGGCCTCGAAATGATTGTTTAACATTCATAAATCTTACTGTGTGAATCCGGGTCATGCAAGAGGCTTGAAGCTTTAGTGGTAACAGTTCAGTTGGATAGTCACACAGAAATTCTCAAATAATTTCCTTGCACCATGTACCATTGCATAGCTTCAAGAAAGAGGATTTATTCTTACCTTGTAAAGTCTAGAAAAATATGTTTCAATTTTAAAAAATAAGCTCTGTGTTAAACTCCAGGCTCTTCCCTTTCAGCTGGTGTCATCCATTCAGAGCATTTCTGTGCTTTGGCATTGAAAAATAGAAAAAAAAAAGATGTTTGTCCCACAAACCCCTCCCCCCAAACAACAACAACAAAACTTGATGTACAAATGGTACCTGATGAAGTTGCAGATGTCTTGTCATTGCATATTATTTTGTCTTTTTCTGTTTTATTTGGTCGTGTAGGTATTTCAAGGCCAAAAAATTACTTACTCTCTGTTCTGTGACTGTACAGCAGTCACACAATAATGTGGTCATGATGCAACTTCATAGAATCTGATTGCTAATGATTCTGTTTCATAAATGTATAAGCAGCAGCTATTAATGTATGTGAGGTGATGTGTGCATATAGCAGCTATTGCCTAACACTGTTTAATCTTTGTCTTAAATGCTAGTAGAAATAGGTGGGGGATAAAGGTTACTAAATAGGATGACATTTTCTTTCTGCTGTTTTGGTGCTATATTTATACCTTACTGAGGCAATGAGCATGAAATCTGTAAGTCAAACATGATGTGGTAGTCTCTCTGCAGATGGAGACTTGTAAGCTTGTGTAGAATGTTTCTTCAAATATGAATTTATTTTGATAGGATATTACCTACCAAATGATGATGGAGAATTTTATCAGTTCTGTTACGTGACTTACAAAGGAGAAATCCGTGGAGCAAGCACACCTTTCCAGTTTCGTACCTCTTCTCCTGTTGAGGAATTGCTCACTATGGAAGATGAAGGAAACTCTGATATGTTAGTGGTGACCACAAAAGCTGGACTTCTTGAGGTTTGATACAAAAATTCTTAAAATGCTTTTTTTTTTTTTAATACTAGGTACGTACAATCACAGATACTGAAGAAAAAACTAGTAGGAAAAGACCTGCATGTGTCTGTGTAATGTATCTATTTCTGGCTCATTCTGTAGTGTTTAGTTGAGGTTAGAATGTTTGCAGGTTAAACAAGTCAAGATTTCAAAATGTATAGCACTAAGCATGAATTGGGAAACACAAGAGTGAATATTGCCTGTCTCTCACATCTGTAGTCACCAACTAACTGGAGGTGGGGGGAAGATACTCTTTGTGTGAAATGGTGCTTCTTGTAAGGAAAAAGAGTTTTGGAACCAGTATGCTTTTATTTTTGCCCAAGTTAAGAGCCCTGGATACTGAGTTGAATAATTGCAGGTGCCTAAGTATATTAGAGTAGCTCTTGTTTTATTTTAAGCAGTTTTCTATGTGTTGTGTTGTTTGCTAGAGAGATGTGGTTAGACTTGTGTGCTTATATCCAGAGTCAAGATGTTTTACAGTTGCTTGTTGCTGTCTGTAGGCTGAACACTATTTAAACCCAAACAAACAAAAAAGAAACCCAAACTAACTTTTGTTCGAGTTTCTTCTTGGAAAATTGCTCAGTGCAGTTCCCTTACCTTGCCATCAGACATTTTATCCAGTTGTCAGTTGCATCTAGGCACATACATGCATGTATTCGATTCATGGTTTTCAAAATTTAGGGATAAGAGTTAGTACAGAGATACGTCTGGGATATTTTTGCTTTTCAGATATGTACTTGAAGCACTAAATCAAAGAAATTTTCAAGTATTTTTATGATCTTTGTTTATAGAACTGTAGAATGGTTTGGGTTGGAAGGAACCATATAATGTCATATACTCCAACCCCCTGCAGAGTGACTAGGGACATCTTCAGCTAGATCAGGTTGCTCACAGCCCCATCCAGCCTGACCTTCAACTTTTCCAAGGATGTTGCATCTACCACCTCTCTGGGCAACCCTTTCTAGTGTTTCACCACCCTCATCATAGAAGTTTCTTCTTTACATCTAATCTGAATCTATCATCTTTTAGTTTAAAACCTTCACCCCTTGTTCTGTTACTACAGGCCCTACTAAATAGTCTGCCCGTCTTTTTTATAAGCTGCCTTTCAGTATTGAAAGGGCACAGTTTGTGTTCCAGGACTTACTTTTCAGGTGTTGCTGGGGTGTTAGGTGTAGGTACATATTCATTTTTCTCAAGAAATTCCTCAAATACTGCTTTAGAGAGAATGTATCTCTACAGTCAGCTGTAATTTTTTCACCAAGCTGCCATCATCAGAATTAGCTCTTCCACAGTTGCTGTCACTTGGGAACAGTAAAGGCAGTTCATTTAAGGAAGCAAAATTTGAGGATAAATCAGGACACTGCAACTATGCTATCTAATGGTAGTCTGTTACTATGCACTTATAGCAATTAAACTTCAGAAATTTGAACATAAGGGGAAAACTGTAGTAATCTAACCAGGGAACACAGAATTTGTCCTTCTGCTCAAACACTGGAGTAATTAGTTATCCACTTGTTAGATTAGAATGACGGGGAGAAAAATTACCAAATCCCATTATTATTTTTTTTTCTTTTTTTTTTTTTTTTCTTTTTTTTCAGTTTAAAATTGAAAAAATAATAAAAGAAAAAGAAGAACTATTAAAGGTAACTTCTGTTCTGGAAAAGGAAACAACGCAACTCAGAGATCAAGTTGAACAACTGGAAAAAGAACTTAACCATGAAAGGCAGAGATGTGAACAACTGCAATCGGAGCAAAAGGTTAGTTGTTTAACTGATTGAAGCTGACTCATAATGTCTGTATTACTGCTTTTTCAAGAACCAGTCAGACTGTGTGAAAATCAGCTATCAAAACCCTACAGCAGTTAGATAGGCATTTACACTAGCTTAGGTCAGTTCCTATTAACCTCCTGCCACTATTCCTTTTATGTCGTAAAATGGCTAAAGTATTTAAGCCTTTTGGTACCAGGCTTGGTAAGATAATCGATGACAACTGTTACCAGATGTTTGATATTTAACTGTGGAATTCATAGTGGAAAGTAGTTGATAATTTAAAGTTTGCTTACATTAATTTATAATGGAGAAAAGCTTTTCAAAAAAAGCTCTCCTTAGGGAATAACTGCATAGAACACAGGCAATTGCAAATGGTAAAAGATTTGGTATGAAAAGCAAAGATCAAAAGAGAATGCTTCTGCCAAGGTATGTAAAGAGTGAAAAGTAACTAGTAACTGACTTCTCTTAAAAGGTTTCACAATTCAAAGGGAAAAGAAGCATAAACTTAAAAATCTGTTTAAAGTGTTAATTAATAGCAAAAATGTAAATGTAGCCTAAACCAAAGCCAGCTTATTTTGGAATTCTGTGTGTGGTAAGGAGGAAATCTAATACTATAAAAAGGACACCAAGAAGTTGGACCTAATCTATTTTTAAGCTGGTGCTTTTTAAAAAACCCAACTTTTAGGAGAAGATTAAAAACATATGGGAGGGAGGTGGTGACATGAACAAATTTGAAGTAATGAAACCTATATAATTTAGCTGTGGACAGCAGTTAATAGACTATTTCTAGGTATTAGTATGTACATGTCAACAGTCCTGTGTCATACACCTTTAACAGGAATTTGTTGAGAGAACTTGAAAACGTTAGTGCTTTTTAGTATCGTTTTGAACAGTGAATGAAATGGACTAGAGTGTTGGCTAAGGAAAAGAGAAAGGGTGAGATGTTGTTTAGAAAGGTTTTTTCCATTAAAGGATAAATTTAATGTGCATGGGAGAACTAGCTTAAATCAATGAGAGAGTAGAAATTCGCAGTTGATGGATTTGCAGATCATAAGTTTGGTGGATAAATCTGAATGACCTACATAGATGCTTTTCATTGTCACTTGAGGCTCTTATTTTAAAAAAAAATATTTGAAAGCAAACTGTCAGTTCCAACCCATGTTAGCTTTACCATTCCATTTTAGAACAATTCGTGAAAGGGGATTTTGACTGCTGTCGAGCAAGGATGTTGTTAGACTGTGTAGGAATAAAAATGTCTCAATACTTTCTCACATTTTACAGTGAATTTCTCTAATCCAAAACAATTTTGCCTCTAAGATACCAGAATTTAGAAATAGAATTTAATTTTAGGAATGTTTGGATTTGTGGGGTTTTTTTCTGTCTCTTTTTTTCCTCTAGTATTTTTGTTCTGCTTTGGCCTTGTATTTTCATGAAGAGAGAGTGCAGTGTGACAAACTTCTCACTTGTATTTAGATACAAATAGATGTCTGATGTGAAGGTGATTGAACTCTTCACTTGGTTAAAATACGATCAAAGTTTTCTAACTTAGGCTATTTTTTTATCCCTGAGACTTTGATGCTGTCTATTTTACATCTTCTATGTCCTGTTCTCTGTTTTTCATTTTTTTTAAAAAAAGAAACTTATATACTGAGTTGAAAAAGTGTTCATTTTTTAATGTATACAAGCAGAATATAAATTGGATGTTATTCCTGAAAATTAAGCGAGCATATACTGCATCTACTAAATCAGGTGCAGTAAGTTAACTTTTTAATAATCAGAAATATTAATAAGCAATGCTTTATATGTGACTCTCCAGTCTTGAAGATGGCTTGCTCTCCTTTCCTCTCCACCCCAGTAAGTGAAATACAGCAGTGGATCACATGATTATATAATTTATGTTTGCTGAGAGTGCATACAGTACATTAATGCATTGATTTAAAGATTCCTGAGCAGCAGTGACACAGCACTCAGCTGGATTTCAGTACTTGGGTTTTATTTTTCTTGTGGCTTGTTTAAAAAATAAAGGATCAACCAAACCCAAAAATCCAAACAAAACAGCCCCACAAAACACCCCCTCCCCCAACTGATCACTAACACAGATCTTGCAAAACAGATCCTGAACACAGTCACCAGATAATCTAGTGCATTTTGTGTAATGTGAATAGTTGTTATTGGAAATAAACCTAAGCAATGCGTTAACTTGGATGTTTTTCTATAAGAATACAGGATATAATCTTTGAAGTGATAAGTAATCAGAATGCTTTTTTTTTTGTTTGTTTGTTTTTTTGTAAGAACAGAATCTTCACAGGTACTTAGTGTGAGCCAGGTTATTTGGCTTAGCTTATGGGATTTTTACCTTTTGAGTGGTCATTTTAACCATGTGTTATGAGGGCTTTTTATTTTCTTGTTTTATTTCTAGTTCTCTTTTTTCATATGCATGAGAACTTTTAGTTATACTCCACAAACTTTTAATGCATCAATAGGTAAAAAGTGAAAGGGATTAATTAGAAAATGATATTTTTAAAATTCTTTAACTTAGGTAAAGGTTTGACTATTTGGAATTCCACTTAAAACATCTTCCAAGATACTTCCACGTTAATCTAATGAACAACAATTAATAAAACAAAATAGCCCATATAGAAAATAGAATTTTTGTATATACAAGGTGTCATTGCCTTTGTAGTTTAAGGCAGCTATAATTGATAGAAATTTATTTCTGTTAAAAATAAAGCTAAGTAATTGAACCTGTGTGCAGTCTCTTAAGAGCATACTTTTTATTGTTTGTTTTTGCAAGTACTTCTATCAGGAAGTGCTCAATATATTTCTTCTTGTGCAAAAAGCTCTCAAAAAACTCACAGTAATACAAAGCAGTGTGTTTAAAAAGCAGTAATTGCATGTGCCAAAGAAGTGGATGTGTCTGTAGAGACACGTGTATTTGATCCTAATTGAGTGCAGAGCTCTTTATGCTGCCTATGTATTGGTGACTAATATTTACTTATTACATTTGTATTGTGATAAGGGAGCCCTGGAGTTATGAACCCCTGCATACATAATACTTGTCAATCTGCCTAATTTCTAAAAATCTTACTTAGTTTCTTCAGAGAAAATAATATGGGTATCTTAGCTCACGTATTTTGTCTCTTGGTCAAATCCATTGTTAAGCTATGTTGTGTTTTTGTAATTGAATTGAACAGAATGTGGCTGATGTGGTTAGGGGTTGTGCTACTTAAGATACTTTACTGTGGTGCAGTGTCACAGATAGAAGATGGGAAAGCTCCAAGTTCCTAATATGAAAATGTTTCCTTAAAAAACAGTTCTCTTAAAATCCCCTTTTTATTAATATTTATTCATGTGTCTTTCGACTACTTTCTTCTTTTTGGTGTTGATTTTTGTCAGTACTTTACTTTCAGAAATAACTCAGAAGTAGTTCAGATCATTCAGAAATGTTTCTGCAGAAGCATTGCTTTCTTAAAATAGACAGGACAGTTGTAGGTATGACAATGCTACAGCTAATCCCAATTAGCGCTTCCCTCCTACTCCTGATTAAATGACCTCTCTTCACACCTAGTTACTCTTACAGAATTTTGGGCAGTGGAACTGGTATCTTCTCCATCTGCTTTTTGCCACGTTGGGGTATTTTGTAGGTGGTTGGGGAAAATACTAGGAAGAGATAAGCTAAAAGTAGAGCAATCAATCTTTTAAGAACATGGCATACTAAATAGTCTATTCAGATATAATACAATCAGTGCTCCATGAAGCTTGACTATTGGGCTCTATGCAGATTGAAAAAATTCCCATTTTATGAGTTTTACTAATAGGAGAGTTCCTATGTTTGTGGCACTTGAAATTAATGGCTACAGCAGACTACAGACTTTGGTTTGCTAAGGTGCCCTTGCTGTTCAGGAGATGAACAGTTTTGTGTTGCCTTCTTACAAGGTAGCAATGTCATTTCCTACTAAAGGTAGGAGGAATAAATGCATTCAAGACATGAAGTCATAATGTGCTATTAGAGTTCTTGAAACACACCTTCCTGTAACACGTTATTGCACTTTTAAGTCACTACTTGTCCCTAAAGGCTTTTGGTTTTTTAGATTTGGTTAATTTTTTTAGTGCTTTATCACAATAATAGAAAAAGATTTGTATTCAACACCTGAATTATTCTGCAGTCAGTATTTTTTCTTGTTGTAATTACCACCATCGCAGAAAAAAAAATATTTGCAAGACACACAGCTCAGCATTAGTCATTGTTTGCACTCATAGGGAACATGCTCTCCAGCCCCACTTTTTTAGTGTGTACTTATGGTTTATTACCACTAAGTTTTGTTAATAACCCCACCCTGCCAAAGCTTGAGATACTGTAAGATGAGGGACAAACTCAGTCTTTATTTATTTTCAGTTGATCTTTTTCCTCTTATCCAAGGCCTGCTTAATGCAGTATGTAGTTGTACTGACAAAATCATTTTAGAGAGGGTGTAAGTGGCCTTTCCTTTTCCTGCCCTCAGGAAAATTTTCTGCCCCCCTCTTTTAGCCTTTTGAAAAGGGCTTGCCATATTTTCAGTTGGAGGAAAACATAGTATTCCTTTGCAGCAGTTTTCATGTCAGTTAAACCATTCCTACTTCCCTCCCCCCCTCTCCCCGCCCAGATGACATTAAAAGTGTTCTTACTGAGTGTGAAGATTTAACTTAATCTGTTACTACTCTGTGTGGGAATTCAGAGTAAATGTGAAATTATTGGAAATGTTTCAGAAATGTCACATCATTTTCTTATAATCTTCTGTTAGTGTTCCAGAGTTAATCTATTTTTACTAGGGTGATGTTCCCTGGTAGCCTACTTCTTTTTAGAATCAGGCTATATATACACACCTTGCAACTCTAGCAGTATAACACTGTAAAAATAATGATTCAACACACATAATCAGTGTGTTGAATAACATTATTATGCTGCTTTTAGCTGAATATATTTTGCTTTTTTAAAAATTGAAGGAAACAAACTTTAACAGAAAAGGAACAAAAGCTTAGTATGTTTTTATTTAGAAAACAGTAATACAAATATTTCTAATCTCTGTCTTAGACATTGTGAATATAAACTGTATGTAGCTTTGTACATAATAAGAGTGCTTGCTTTTTGATCTTCGTGTTCCCAGTTTTATGTATGCTTAAACTGTGTGTAAGGTCTGTGGCAGCAGTGCACTTGCCTACTGTTTTAAGAATCAGTTTTACTGTGCTGAGGAAGAGAAGCATGTCGTAGTCATTGTGTGTCTTTCATTGGTCATTACTTTGATACTCTGCAGCCATGCAGTTTTGTGAACGCTTTTGTATTTTGTGCTTGTGTAGAGAGCAGAGCTTGCAAAAGATGCTTTTGCAGTCATTGGTCTCCCTCTAGTGGGAAGAGGGCACTTCTGATTTCTTTAATGTGATAGTGGTGACAAGTCTTATTCCTCTGGCAGTAGTTTCTAGTTTAGCTTGAGTCAGAAGCAATGGAGTTGAAGACTGCCTGTTCATCCTTTGATCTTGTGAACATTTCAGTAGTGTTTCTGTTATGATGCTGGCATAAATTGAGGCAGATGTAAATTTACTGACTTGATAAACTTGTTCTTTCATGCTTTTTGTAAATTTAGTTTACCATTTAACTTTTTAAAAGTGGGCTTACTCATCTATCTGAGGGGGAATTTTAATAAGACATCCATGTAAATTCACGTTCTACTGACAGGTTCTGCCTGCACAGTAGCTTTATTTATTGGAGAACTTTATTCAAATATCAGGGATTCATTTAAGCTGACTTTTCATGCCATTTTATAAGGAGAATTTCTCTGCTTAGGTAGTGAAAAAACACTGTTGTTCAGTGTGATATGTCAGTGGTATGAGTAAGCAGTCAAGTGCCCAGTTCAGCCTGTGTGCATAGAAGTAAATAAGTCAATTGTTTTTTCAGTGTCTCTTTGGACTAGGCTCTGTTCGTACTGTTCATGTGTGCTGCATGTGTGCAAATCTGATGATCAGGAAAATGCATTGTTTTAGGAAAAAACCCTCCAAAAAATTAAGTAACAACAAACCGTCCAAAAGGCAAAAACCAAACAGCAAGCAAAAAACTGTCCCCCAGCCGAAAAAGCAAACCTCCCACCCAATTTCATTTAATTTTAGACACAGATTAAACACTCTGAATTTGTTCAGGTTAGTACCAGCAATTACAGCACCCTTGGGTACTATAAACATCATATGAAGAGAAAACTCTGTTTCATGTTTTTTTTGACTGTTCTGTGTATGAATATTTCTTAAACTGGACAATTGAAAATTATTTCACTGGAAAATTAAATAGTAACTTGAGATACTCTATAATTCAAATTATGTATTCATGAAAATGACTTTGCAAAATCAATAGCTTGTAGTGAAATTACAGCATGTTTTAAGAAATTAACATTCTGACATGTAAATACATGCTGCAAAATCATAGTGTGGGTAAAGGCTTCAGCTGCCTCCTGCAAAAACTTGCATGTTTGTAGTCTTCATGACAGTAATTGAGTGACTGATGTAAGTTAGATGAACTCTTACAGAGTTAGACCGTAATTTTGATCACTTTTATGATGTTAAAGTACTACCACTGTGACATCTTAGATTTTCGAAATTGACTGCAGTGTTTTAAGTCATAGTCACGAGGATAAAAGCTTAATGTCATTGAAGTTATTTGGACTTGATTTGCTGTTTTACTTTACTGAATGCTTAAATTTTTTTAGAAAGAAAACTTACAACTTGGGGTTTCCTTTCAGAACTTTCATGTCGCGTTATGGGCAGACTCAGATTTTGCACTGGCTGCAGTGGTGCTGTGTTGTGTTCATTGTTTATGCTCAGAGGTGCTTTAAACAGAGTATGATGTCAGCCAAATGTTTCACATGATTCTGGTGGAGCTGCTGTGATGTCAGTGGGATGAAAAAAAGGCTCCTGCAGATAATTGATGTAAAGCTCCTAAATTCTCTGTAGGATATCAAGTATAATAGTTCCTCTGACATTAAATTACATCCAGATAAATCAATCCAGCTGAAAGGTGGTACTGCTTTTTTTGTGTGTGTGTGTTCATTTGCCTTTTTTCTTTCATTTTTGTTTTTAAATAGATTGCCTTAGTGATTTGACCTCTTCAGTGTGAGCTGCATAGCTAATTTTTCACTTTTCACCCTCCTTCATTACAGTGTATGTATTCTCTAAAAAGTAAAAAAAGGCTGCAGATGCTAGCCATTAATCAAAAGTGAATGCTTTAGGTGTGGGATGACTTTGAAAAGGTTAGTAGGGAGTTCTACATGTTATGGAAAGGGAAGATGAAGCATAAAAAACCATGCTGACCATTGCCATACTGCAAGGTGTCACGTCTGGAAATAGTCTTAGGCGGTATTTTTCAAGTATTTTCTTCTGTCTGCTGGATCTCGCTCTACCTTCAGTATGTTTGAAAAATGTGTTGTATGTGCTGATCATAGGAAGGGATGTCTGTAACGTTCCATTAACCAGACTGCGCTCAGCAATGTTTTCCTGCTGTTGTAAAAATCCATTAGAAGTAAAAAATAAGTAGGAAAAGTGCGCTGTTCTTCATTGTTGAACGTGTGGATTTTTGCCATGATTTTCTCTTATGAAAATGAGAATTTAGAAACGTTATGGCTATTCCATTCTCAAATGGAAGATTATTAGTCCTTTTGCAGCAGGAATTTATTTATTAAATGGATTTTAAACATGTTTCAAGGATGACCCCAGGCATAATTTTTGCATATCCTTCAGGTAGAGCTTATAATAGCTTTATGAGGACAGTGTTGCATGCAATTACAATAAAATTATTTTTTAAATAATCAGTCTTAAATCTTCTGCCATTTTAGAATAGTAGTAAATGTTTTGGAACCCCCATATTTCTTCTTGTTCCCTCTCTGAAGGTACATCAGGATTTTCAAAGTGGAATTTTGATTCTAGGGAAGTTCACTTGACAACTCATGGAATTTTTATTCTTGTTTCATTTTACTAATGAGACTCCTAGTAGTTACAGGAATTTTTGTTTTGATAACTGCTTCTTTTGCAGCAGTAAAGCTGATTAAAGTAATTTCTGGTTGCTTATTCTTGACCCTTGTGGTGCAGTTTACTTCCCACTTCCACCCTTATGGCTGTTGCATTTCTAGGGAAGGAGATGGGGAAGCTGCATTTGTAACTGGATTAAAAATAACCTTAAAATTGTTGAGTGTTTTTAAACCAGTTTATTAAAATGATTCATGTTCTTGCTGTGCTTTTTTTATTCCTCTGTTAAGAAGGTGGAAAAAAATTATATAATATTGGTAGTTGTACCGGATAAGATAAATGAATTAAAACAATGATTACAGAAAACAATTATCTTTTTTGTAAGAGGGGTTGTACATCTATTTGGTGTGTTTATTATATTCTTCCCCTTTAGACTCCTTCTGAACACAGTTGACTTTACCTGTAAAATAGTCTAAGAGCACTCATTTTAAATTTTACATGCTCTGAAAGCATGTAACCAGTGTATGGAACTAGGGATTGCTGCGTCTAAATTGAATTACAAAGAATTCTGTAAAATAACAAGTCGTCTCTAAAAACTAATCCTTTTTTTTTTCTTTAAAAACTGTAGGCTTTAGTTGTATCTAAACAACTTTATTAGGTGAGAATCTGTTAAGTATGGAACTTTCACGTTTTAGTACCATGTCCCTTTAGAATAACTAGCAAAGCAGCATCAATTGTAATGCTGTTTGTGGAGAGAATTTTTTTCAGGCTATTAATTCCTTTTAATATATGTTACCTTTGGCAGCCTGTTTGAACTGTTTGTACAGTTTGTATATATAATGTATCAGATTAAATTCTTTTGAAGGCACTTGGGTTACAACAGTTACAGTTATACCAAAGTGCTGTTTAGAGAAAACACAGATATGCATTGAAATAGACTTTTTACTATACTAGGCTTTCAAAACAGGGGCAAGTAATTAGTCTCCACTGCACTAGGGGAGGACAAGCAGTTACAGAGTGTGTTGTTGCTGCTGGTTATACAGGAAGTTTTATTTGGAATACTGACTTTAATTAAAATATCCTGCCTTCATTACACCAAATACATACATTTTTGGTTGCAAGAAACTAATAGCTCTTCAGAAATAAAGACCTTATGAAAGTTGTGGGTTATCTTCTCCAATACTGTTTTTTTAAAAAAAAGATGGCATATTCATGATGCCTTGAAAATCTTTTTTATATTAAGACATAAGAAAGCCATTTAGAGTTTAAATAGTTGTAATATATTAGTCCTTTTCTGTTATGTAGCATATATAGCAAAAATAAAAATCTACATGCTGGTTTAGTGTATCACAAGTGAGTGAGTCATCAGATACATTTGCCACTCCTCAATTCAGTACTGCCTACCCCTCAAACTGCCCCCCGCCCAAAGAAAAAAAATCATAATGCTCAAACTTCTGTTTAGTTGCTTGTAAAAGTGGAGCTTAATTATACTTGCAAACAGTGTATCTTGACAATTAATGACTAAACCCAGTCCTCATTATATTTTATTGTACTTAAAACATTGTTTGTTAGGTTGGAATTTGGCCAGTAGGGGTTCTTCGTAAAGTCTGGCTGATGTGTTTCTCTTGATGTAACAGTACAGTCTTGTTATTTAAGGGCATTGAGCTTTGTTTAAAAATGAATAGATGAAGTAGTGCTTTAATCTTCAAAATCTAGAGTAGAAGGACAACTTGTACCTCAGTATCTACAAAAACACTCCTAAGTCATGCTGTAGTTAGGTATGTTGGTCAGTCTGTCTTGACCTTCTTTTACACTTTGATTCACATCATTGTCATGGTTGATAATAAGTTGATATTTATTTGTTTGATATCAGAAAAAGGTGGCATATTATCTCAGTATATGTGATCTACTTTAGTGTTACTTATTTTTTTTTTTTAAGAAAATAGTTATGTTGATAAAAAAATGTTTTCAGGCTTATTTGAGATAGTGTGACTTTAAATGGCTGTTTTGCTGTGGTGGAGATGGCATTCAGCTGTCCACTGCCTTAGAACAGTATGGAGATTACTGTAATTAGATAATGCAGTACTTAAAGTGATTTCCCATCTTGTATTTGTCAGTTTTTGGACAAAGGAATCTGTTTTGGGTATTGTCATCATCCTCTGTCTCAGCTTCCAATATCCAAGACAAATCCCAGGATGGTTGCATGAGCTTCCTTGAGCTATGTAAGACCTTCTGTGTGTTCTAGCTAGGAGAATGTCATGTAGTAACCAGCTCTAAATCAGAGTTTTGTTTTGTTTTGTTTCTCCTTTTGCCTGCAGTTGTCTTTACTGTGGCTTGCTTCTGTAGTGTAACTGTCTGGAAACATGCAGGCTCTTCTTTTTAAGTAATAGCAGGTACAAAGAGAAATAAAAGTTCTTTGTTTTCTAAGATAGACAGTCAGTGGTTTGTTTGTGAAAAGGAAATAGGCAGAAGATAGTAAATAATGTGTTTATCCTGTACTCTGAAGTCTTTGGTAGACTCTGAGTAACTGAATGCTTGCGCCCAAACAAACTTCTTATTGACCTCTTATTAATATTTGTACTGTGCATAACAATATTCAATATGTATTTATTTACATATATTTGAAATGGACTTGTTATACATTTTAAGGAAGAGAAGAAATCTGATGGCCACATTTTGGCATTAATTCAAATAGCATGTCTTACTTCTGAAGCATCACATTCTTAAATGACATCTATTTGCAATTTTTTAAAAAGGATAATATTCAAACATCAGAAGCTTTTAAAAGGGAAAACAATGATTTGAAGAAGAAGCATGATGAAGCTGCTTCAAAAGTTCTCCAGCTTGAGGAAGATATCATGACTGTTACTCAGAAAGCCATTGCAAAAGAAACTGAGTTAGACAGGTACTTATTCTTTTGTTATTTACCTTCCTTATTTTACTTTTTTCCCCCCGAAGGTTTTTTTAGACTAACATTTTTTGTTATATGTATGGATTTTCTGTATTAATAGTTCTGTACCATTAATTTTTTAATGTTTCAGTCTGAAGGACAAACTGAAGAAAGTGATGCTTGAGAAGGAGCAACTTGAATGTGTGTTAAAGACAGAAAAGGATGAAAAAGAACTTTATAAGGTAACTTTATTACTTGTACCTGTATATGCTGGAATGAAGCAGTTTGAAATAAAGGTAATAATGTTTTATGGAGAAGTCTAATAAATTGAATTTGTTAAGGAAAAACGGAAATGGGTAACTTCTGTGAACATACCTTTAAGATAGTTATAGATGTTCTCATATAAAAATGAATGAGGAAAACAGCATCTGTATTCAACCATCTATAAAAAGGTCTCTAAGAAGGGGAACGAATCACCAATTTGTTAAAGCTCAGACACAGTAACAAAAAATAATAGATTCTAGTGAGAAAATTCTTTGGTTATACAGTGCATCACCCAGTAACTGATGATCTTTAACACACTTTTTCATAACTAAAATACTTCTTAGTCATTTAAATTCTCTCTCCAGACTTTGTTTTCTAAATCCCTCTTCTTAAGCCTTGTGTATAACACTGAGAAGCTTTAGTAGCTACTCTATTGCATTGGTTTTTACTAGCATGGCTGATTTCTTTGCTGGTATGGAGAGACAGCCATATATAGAATAAAATACACTGCCACCCTTCCTCCCCCCAAAGCACAAAAAACTTTATATGCTAAAATAATGAAATCCTTAGGTTGTGTGAAACAGATCAAGTGTATTTAAAAGATTATTTCTGTTCCTAGATTATAAAATCTCAAAACATCTTTTACAAGCATGGAATCCCTTTGTAAATAACACAAATGTTCTGGTCTGAGTGGAAAACAGTTGAATGCAGGAGCTATTTTGCATTCTTGTAGGCAGAATTGTTAAAAGTAGTCGGCTGTCATTGAAAATGAATATTCCTGATGTAGACCTGTTTGCTTAGATGACTGTGGGCAGTTACTCCTAGAAGTTTCTCTTTAGTTTTCTTCAAGTCATTTCTCTTTTGCTTGTCCTTAGTTGTCCAGCATTTGTGAAGAGAGGAGTGAGTCCTGAATAACTTAATTTGATGTGGAGAGAAATTAGGGCTTTAACTTCTAGCTGTACAGTGGAGCTGTTGTTAGGTAACCATACTGAAAGAATTCCAGCCAGAATGTTTGGGCTGGAGGGCACTGGTAGTATCAAATGTTTAATTTTTCTTTTCACCAGTTCTAATCTGCCTCAAGTTAGGATAAATTAGAATTTAGTGAGCACATAAATAGACAGGTGAACAGTAGTTCTCCTAACATGGAGGAAGTTTGACATGTTTTAGCATTATTGCAGATACACTTGAAGAATACAGAAATAGAAAACACCAAACTAGTAAAAGAAATCCAGACGTTTAAGAATTTGGATGCAAACAAAGAAAACATGATATCGTATTATAAAGAGGAGGTTGGCAGATTACAGCTATTAATAGCTGAGAAAGAAAATGCGAAGAAAGCTTTTTTGCACTCCTCATCAAACAAGGTAAGCAGTACTGATATAATTGGCCTGATATGAATAAAAATGCCTAATGTTGTACGTGCTTGACAAGAGAAAGGAGGAAGTTGAAGAAATCATTAGGATATAGGCTAAGAGGCATGAGGATTATGATGTTCTCTGTAGATGCAGAAAATGGTGAAAAGACTGAGATTTGTTCTAGTTTTGCACCTTTTGAGATTGTCGTGGTCTGACATGATGAACTGAGATTAACTATGTGTGAAAAGGTAATCTTTGAGTCCAGTAAAGGTGGTGTGCTCCTGCATTGCTTTTAGCTTCATGAAAAAGGAAAGGAGGTTGAGGAAAATGTTTGTAATGTAGCTATGTTGAGACTGTAGAGGGTGATGGAGAAGAAAAGAGGAGACGTGGAATGATTGCTGGAGGACTTGTTAGGTGAATGTATTATCAAGCTACAGTGCTGACTTAGAACTCTGCAGTGACAGTAGGGTTTCCAAAGAAGAGGTGCCTTACTGTGCCCTGTGGCAGCTCTGTGGTTGGCAAGTAGTGTGGTGTAACAGGAGAGTGAAATTGCTGAAGAACTCATATTTATGCTGTCTGTGGTCCACGTGGGTTTAATTCAGACTTAGTACTAGTTGGGTGCTATAGATACCTGTATTGGGTTTGTATAGGTTTTGGTAGTGGAGTGGCTTCTGTGAGAAGCTGCCAGAAGCTTCCTCTGAGAGCCAATACCAGCTGATGCCTGACAGGGCCAATGCCAGCAAGCTCCAAGATGGACCCACTACTGGCCAAGGCTGAGCCTGTGGGGGACAATGGTAGCACCTCTGGGAGAACAGATTAAAGAAGGGTATGGGAGAGGGGGAGACTGTGTGAGAGGAATTGTAGCGGAAGAGAAGGGTGAGAACATGAGAGAAAGAACTCTGCAGACATCAGGATCAGTGAAGGAGGGCAAAAGGTTCCAGGTGCAGGAGCGGGGTTTCGTGTGCAGCCCATGGTGAAGCCTCCTGCAGCCTGTGGAGGACCTCATGTTTGAGAGGGTGGATGTGCCTGAAGGAAGCTGTGACTCTGTGGGAAGCCTGCAGTGGAGCAGGTTTGCTGGCAGGAGCTGTGACCCCCACAGTGGACCTGTGGTGGAGCTGTCTGTTCCTGAAGGACAGCACCCTATGAATGGGATCCTACACTGGAACAGTTCATGCAGAACTGCTGCCTGTGGGAAGGATACGTGTTGGAGATGTCTGTAGAGGAGTGTCTCCCATGGGAGGGACCCCACGCTGGAGCAGAGGGAGAAAGTGAGGGGTCCTCCCCCTGAGGAGGAAGGAGCAGCAAAGACAATGTGTGATGAACTGACTGCAGCCTCCATTCCCCATCCTGGCTATGCTACTGGAGGAGAGGAGATAGAGAATTTGGGAGTGAAGTTCAACCTGAAAAGAGGGGTTGGGGTCTGGATGTGTTAAGACTTGGTTTTATTTCTCATTANGAACTCTGCAGACATCAGGATCAGTGAAGGAGGGCAAAAGGTTCCAGGTGCAGGAGCGGGGTTTCGTGTGCAGCCCATGGTGAAGCCTCCTGCAGCCTGTGGAGGACCTCATGTTTGAGAGGGTGGATGTGCCTGAAGGAAGCTGTGACTCTGTGGGAAGCCTGCAGTGGAGCAGGTTTGCTGGCAGGAGCTGTGACCCCCACAGTGGACCTGTGGTGGAGCGGTCTGTTCCTGAAGGACAGCACCCTATGAATGGGATCCTACACTGGAACAGTTCATGCAGAACTGCTGCCTGTGGGAAGGATACGTGTTGGAGATGTCTGTAGAGGAGTGTCTCCCATGGGAGGGACCCCACGCTGGAGCAGAGGGAGAAAGTGAGGGGGCCTCCCCCTGAGGAGGAAGGAGCAGCAAAGACAATGTGTGATGAACTGACTGCAGCCTCCATTCCCCATCCTGGCTATGCTACTGGAGGAGAGGAGATAGAGAATTTGGGAGTGAAGTTCAACCTGAAAAGAGGGGTTGGGGTCTGGATGTGTTAAGACTTGGTTTTATTTCTCATTATCCTGGTCTGATTTGACTGGTAATAAATTAGATTAATTTCCCCCCCAAATTGAGTCTGGTTTTGCCCATGACAGTAATTGCCAAGTGATCTCTCCCTGTCCTCATCATAGCCCACAAGCCTTTTGTTATATTCTCCCCGTTGTCCAGCTGAGGAGGGGAGTGGTAGAGTGAGTGGATTTGGTGGGCACCTGGCATCCAGCCAGGNTAATAAATTAGATTAATTTCCCCCCCAAATTGAGTCTGGTTTTGCCCATGACAGTAATTGCCAAGTGATCTCTCCCTGTCCTCATCATAGCCCACAAGCCATTTGTTATATTCTCCCCGTTGTCCAGCTGAGGAGGGGAGTGGTAGAGTGAGTGGCTTTGGTGGGCACCTGGCATCCAGCCAGGATAAACCCACAGTAGAATAACCATTAGGTGTTTTTCTCTATGTACATCATCCTTTTCCATTTCATCCGAAAGGAATGCAGTTTCTGTGCCCTGAGATTGTTCTCTCATCTACAGTGTGGTAGACAATAATGAAATTGACTGAGAGTTTTGCTTCACGAATGTGCTCTTGATCCAAATTAGAGAGTCAGTTTAGACATAGCCTTTGATATCAGCATGGAAAAGTCAGATTGTGCAGTCATCTTTCTTGTGTATCTTGCCAATTTTCTCACTGAAAAGCAACTTGGATCTCAAAAAACTAGAAATTGTTTTAAAGTAATACGAGTTATGAATATAATACCTAAGTGGAAAAGTTGTGCTGTTGAGAATGGACATAGAGTTTAAAAAGGGCATACTGTGTTGCTTTAAGTTACATCTTTAGATGTAACTACATATTCAGTCTCTTTTCTGCTGTTTGTTTCTGAATGTGTTAAATTACTACTGTGTTTTATTTTGAAGGGAGTGGATATGTGTCAGTACCGAGGCAACCAAGTGTTTATGTCATTTATTAATCTTAAAGTGCTTTTGATGTTTCTGGTGGGATCATTAATAGTTTTACCTCACACTGTGAAACTGCAGGTATTTACTGAAATATGTTACCAATGTATCATGTGCTGTAAAAATATGTAGGAGACAGGCCTTCAGGGCATTTACTTGATTATCCATCTTCATAAACAGTTACAAAACGTATTAGTATTTCTCTGGACTTAAGTGATGTTAAAAAAATTATCAAATAATTTTGGATGGACTAGAGGTAGCTGATTTTACATCTGGACTGAAGAATAAGAGATGATTATGCCATCAGGGACTCCAGAGGCGGTGACTACTTTATATAATAGCTTCTTTTTAGAAAAAAAAAAGAATAATTCTTTTGTAATCCTGGCCTTCTCTGAGGAGTGAGAGGCTGGTAGTTCAGCTTGGTCAGTTGGCTCTTGGGTTGCCTTGTGTGCTTAGTGCTGTATGCTGCAGCGTGTTCTTCATTACTGTTTGTTCTCTCTTCCCTCTGGAAAGCTGCTTTTGCAAGTTCTTGGGAAATAGTGCTGTGAGAAAAACATCCCAAAGCTGCTTTACAGTGTTTTACATCAACCTATTGTAGGCACTGTAAAACCTCTTGCTCTGTTGTTACCTTCAGTGTGTTTCTGTGGGAAGAACTTTGCTTTTGATGCTGGAGTTGTACAGTGATAAGAAGAGAGATGTGGAAAACAGACTTTTTTTGGTTATATGTTTAAAACTGAAGCTGAAATTCCAACAAAAATCCAGAATTGAAACTTCTATTTCATAGTGAAACTATTTCATTATGAAATAAAGTTTGCCTTTATTTCATAGTGAAATGAATTTGCACATCACTTCTGGCAGAGAAGACAGGTGGGGAAAATAGTACTTGTGTACTGACTTCTTGATTTAGTAGTTTTGCTAAAGCCACCAGGAAGACTTGGTTTTTCTTTCAGGTGTTTCTAATCCCTATACCAACCTTTATTTAAGCTTTGAATTAAAAAATCATGACTTCTCTTCCATCTCTTCTCTTTCCTAGGACGAGGCAAGTATTTTGAAAGAGCAGCTTCGGAAGGCTGAAGATCAGATTCAGGCTAGCAAACAAGAAGCTGTTCTAATGTCAAAAGAGCTGAGTGATGCAGTAAATGTGCGAGATAAGACAATGGCAGATCTTCACAGTGCACGTCTGGAAAATGAAAAATTCAAAAAGCAACTTGCTGAAGCTTTAGCTGAACTCATAAAAATCACAGCTTTGAAAAATGAACAGGTAAATTGTCAGTATTTAGTATTGAAGTTTATCTGTATTTATAAAATCTTTACTGAAGCTTTACTGAAGATGAGGAATAAAATTCCTGGATGATTAGTGCAAATAATTAGCAAATTCTCTTTCAGTATTCAGTATACTACCTTAAATAAAGTGCATGTTAGCTGATCTGGAAGTTTGTTCAGAAAGGAGGTTTCTGCTATTACTCACATCTACTTCTCCCCATGTTATTTTCACAGAATAATACAGTATTTATCTATGTTATTTTGAATTTTCTCCCTGTCTTAATTCTGTTAAATGGGCCACAATAGCCACATGAAACATTCATTCAAATAAGAAAATGTATTGGTAGAAACTTGGGTTATTTTATAACGTTCTTTTTTCATTGATGGATTCTCTCTGAATTCTTTTAAGTCCTTCCAATATTTGTGATCAAAGTTAATTTGCTTTAAGTACTTAAAAGTATAAAAATATTACTGTAATGGCAACTGTCTTGACGTTATTCTTGGATAGAAAATCTAGTAGGCTAATACATGTTTCATCATTTCGATTAAAGTGAGCTTTATCAAGGATCTTCAGTGACTGCAACTGTGTTGCTTTTATATGCTACTAGGACTACTGTAATGGTGTTGGAAGAAAATACATTGAGCTGAACACAAAATAGTAATGGAATATTACAACACTCAAAAGATCTATTATATTTAAAATGTCAAAGAATTGCATGTTTTTTTTCCTAAGAGTTTCAGTTGTATACACTATGTTTTGAAATGTGTCTTGAAAGTCGTAGGAAGACATGTGAATGCCTCAAGTTACCAGAAAGCATCTGAGCATGGCCTGTGTCTGGTTGCCTGATGTGGTTTGTGTAGCTTGTGTATCACTGTTGTGGCTCAATGGAACCACTCCTGGGTGTAATCTAGTGAGTGTGAGGTAATAGTTGTGCACTTCTGCTGTGTGGCTATACTTGTCTGTAGGATAGCTGGAACATGCCCTGGAAGGTGTTCAGACTTTTCTTATACATTTGGGTTTTAGATACACATTAATGAGCCCGTAAAATAAGAAACTCCTTTACCTGCCTCTGGTATTATGCCAGTGCCTGTTTATGTCCGTCAGTGTGTCCTGCTTGGAATGAAGTTCAGCACATATTCTGCTTCTCTCTGTGCTATACTGCTTGTGCTATTCCTTTCTTGCCCACAAAGAAAATAGGAGCTTCAGTACTTGCATGGAGCATTATGCTTTTTTAATTGAAAAAAGACTTTTTGGGAAATAGTGATATTTGAACAAAAGGGAGAACAGTTTCTATTTTTTGTTTTTTAAGGAAGCTTCAAATGCAGTGGAGCAGGAGCTGCGCAGAGAAGTTGAAGATCTGAAGCTTCGTCTACAAATGGCTGCTGACCATTATAAGGAAAAATTCAAAGAATGTCAAAAACTTCAAAAACAAGTAAACAAGTTTACAGAACAGGCAGTAAGTAGAATGGGATAAATTACACTTGCTTTTTTGGTAACATTTCAACAACAATATAATTCCTTTCTGTGAAAAGCAATGCTTTTAAAAAGATCAAAATGTGTGGTAAGCAATGACTCTTTACCATTTCCTTTCACAAACCTATTGGTGAAATTACTTCTATGATTACTTCTGTGATTCTTCTATTACTTCTATGATTTTAGGTAGTTGTCCAAACCAAGCATAGAATTTATAGTAGCTGGTGTAGAAGCCTAGTAGAGTTTGGGTGAACCTAAAAAACATTACACTGTTCAAGGAAGAATTTTGAAAACGAAGCTGGGAAAATCCATAATTATTGCCTCTCTCCAGTACCACCACAAAAAAGCCCAGCAAAAAACCCAGAGCCCAAAAGTGGGGGAAATAGAGAACTTGAAGTAGGATTTAAAAGCCAAGTGGGGAAGAAGTCTCCACAACACAGTATGAAGTTGTATTCCATATGTATTTTGTAATCTTACCACTCTTCCAAGGTCTGTTTCATAAATAAATGAATCTTTTTCAATGGTGACACAAGTCTTAGGCCACCTAGTAACTGAACCTGTCAGGCAATTTCAAACAGATTTGAGAACAGAGTTCTTCAGAATTTTGTAAAAATTAGAGTTTGAGAGGAGCTCAAAGAGGGAAAAAGCCTATGCAGAATGGCAAGATGTGGAAAATATGAATTCTTAAGAAAACCAGACTTAAGTATTTCTCTTATCCACAGAACATTGCATAAAAAAGTCTCATCCAGAAGGTCAATGGTGAATGAAGTGTCATATCAGAATATCTGTGCCTTTCCCTTAAAAAGCTTCCTTATCTTTGGCAATGTTGTAAATCTTACAGCAAACACCAGATTTCATTGCTTTCACTTTGGAAGTCCAGCAGACATTGCTGATACAGACTCTATTTTTCTAATGGAGTATTAGATTTAAGTTAATGAATTTAAATGTAACACTAGAAAATGAGGTTTTTCCAATAATTTGCTTAGAAATTACTCTTTCTAGGGAAAAAGACCTTCATCAAGTAGGAGGATAAAAATCATAGTCTGAAGAAATTTCAGTCTTAGTAGAAATAAATGTTTTTTTATATTTATTATTACTTACTGTTTAAATGAGCGGTTCTGTCTAATTTTGGAGCAAGTGATGCATTTTGCAAGATACATTACTTTGTGCTTTGGTTTTCATTTAATCAAGTACCAAACAAAATTTCTTTTCACAAAGAAAACTGCAGGGCATCAACAGAAACTGACAGATGCATCTAACATTGAAACACCTACTGCCGTCCTTACAGGCAAAAAGTTGCCTGCATCTCCAGGTATCAACAGCTTAAATTTTGTCTGTCTTTATAAGCGTGAAAGTGTTGTCTATGTGAAATAGTCACTAATAGTATTCTTAGTATAAAGTAGGTGGACTTGTTCTGCTTAATTAAAGCATTAATTAGAGATGTGAAAATTGAGCTATTTCGTCTCTTACCAAGTGATAACATTCATAAATAAGTTCATGTATCAGTTTAGTTGCTATTTACTAGTGTCAGTAGAACCGAACTCTTGAATTTCTGCTTCATGGTTAACAGAGATGGTTTTGCCAAGCTAAGAAACAGTTTATTAAAAAAAAATCTTACTGAAATTTTCAGTTTGAGTATAATAGCACAGTAATTTTGCAGTCATGTTATTATGACTATCCACTATAACATTCTACTGTAAAATCAATCTGCTGAAAAGTTCTGATTATGTGGTGGCAAGGTCAAGTCTACTGACTATTTTGATGAATTATAGGAGTAGTGATTTATTAGAAAATGTTTATAATTATTATGAACTATTAAGTTATTGCAAAAATGATACTCTTAAACTTCAATATGTAATAGGTTAAAGCTAAAGAAGAAGTCCTTCACTATGACACTGATGAGGCATTGGACAGGCTTCCCAAATGAGTTATAAATGCCCCATCCCCTGGGGTGTTTAAGGCCAGGTTGGACGGGGTTCTGAGCTGCCTCGTGTAGTGGAAGGTGTCCCTGCCCATGGCAGGGGATTGGAGCTAGAGGATCTTTAAGGTCCCTTCCAGCCTAAACCATTCTGTGCTTTTATCATTCAGTTTAAACTGATAAATGCCAAAAATTGCTGATTAGCTTTTTTCTGTCTTATTTTATAACTGACAGATTCTTGCTGTCTGTAAAGACCAAATGTTGTAATTTCTATCAGTTTCCTCCTGTCTAAAGTAAATGCAAGCATTTCTTAAAGCATACAGTCCCAGCAAGCTCAGTGATAGTGTGTGGTGAAGTAGTTTGCTGAGGTACTTCCATGTTTTTATGTAAGAATAGAATATTTAGAATTATAGCATACGTATTCTGGTGTTTACTTTGTTTTCTCTCTTGGGAGAGTACTACATATGTGTGTATTTATGTTGATCTTCTCTCAGTGTGAGAGAACTGAACACAGATGTGGCAGTAAGGTTGCTGATCTTACATAGCACATAACGCTGATTGTCACTGGTTTGGATAACATAGATCACTCTGGTTTTGATGCATTCTCAAATCTGGGCTGTCATCTCTCTTATACAAACTTTATGGAACAAAAAAAATCAATGTTCTTGTTTTTTTTCTTCAATGTTCACAGTTAGCCCCATTTCATCTGACATAGTTTCGGAATCCGTGGTAAAGGAGCAAGTGCGTGAAATGAATAAAGAGATTGCTGAGAAAACAGAGAAGTATAAGAAATGCAAGCAAATGTTGGCAGTAAGTAACCAGCTGCTTCCGAAAGCTGAACAAAAAGTAGCGGTAGGTGCTAAGCCTAAAAACCACAAGGCCTACCCAGCTGAGTTGCCTTCCTTGTTTGTGTGATACACTGTGATTATGGTAGAAATCTTAACATTGGAAAATACATTTTTGTTCAGTCAGCTCTTGCCTATGTATGGTTTTGAGGGATGCAGACAAGGGAAAACAAGATACAGTAAAACATATGTCCACATGCTTAGGGTTTTAAATACTTTTTATTCTTACATTAAGTGTAATTGGTTTTATAAATCAAATACAGCAGGTTGCTGTAAGCCAGCTGATATTTGGAACAATGTGACAGTGTTGATCTGATACACTGTCCAAAGCAAAGTAACTTTTCCCTATCTGCCTGTCATGGCTTTTACAGTGTTTTCACACCTGAGTAGGTGCTGCCAACTACGTTGGGCTCAGTCATACATAAAGGCATTTATTTGATTGTTTTGACCAAAGTTGACACTTGATTTTCATTTAACCAGTTTGGATGTGTATATGATGATGGTGTATTGCATTGGTGGCACTGGTAAAAAGTTGAGAACAGTTTAAGAAATTCCGAGTGTTGTCTGTCTTCATTTTGTTTATTTTATTTATCACAATGATACTATTCTATTTTAGTGAAGTTTTCCTGGATGTAATAACTGTCCTGTTATTCTGCTCATGACGCTGTCCATGGAGAGCCTGCATTGGCTTCTGCTGGCTGTTCATTCCATAGTAATTTTTGAAGGAAGATTTGCCTTTGACCTTCTGGATGAAAGATACTTAGGTTGTAAAAGTCACTTAGGAAAGGTTTTGTATTGAAGTGAGGCACTTGAAAGAGTAATCATGGTTAGCAGTATTAGGGTACAAAGAAACTTGAAGCTCTGAAACTAAAGAAGAATATCATCTTGTTGAAAACTCGTGGAAAGAAATGCCTATTGGACATCATTTTTATGCAGTGTTCTGTGGTCCTGACCATTTCAAAGCTTTGAGTCAGGCTTGTAGAATCCATTTGTAAATGGTCTTGTTTTAAAAGCATGGGGTTAACGCAGTGACATTTTTGGGGGTGGGAGGGAAAATCTCTTTAGACTGTAAATATTTCATGCCATGGTATAAACTACTTTAGGATGAGAAGATGAAATGCAGTGTTTATGCTGATGAATTAGCCAAACTGGAGCTGAAGTGGAAAGAACAAGTGAAAATCAACGAGGGTATAAAATTACAGCTGGCTGCAATGGAGGATCAGTATAAAGTAAGTTACAGGTTTTGTTTATGACAATGAATGGTTACCTCTTCTTAACATGGCTGCTTATTTCTGATAGTTCAAGTAATGAAGAGCTTTAATAAGGAAAGCACACTAAATACATTTTTGCTGTAAAATTCTGCTCTTGAAGACACAATACAGTCTTGTAATGCTTCTTTCAAAGTAAGAGAGGTCTGCTAAGATCTACTACCAGCTGGCCATTAGTCTTTTAATACTGTGGACTTAGACAAACACCTAAATGACATAGTCTTGTATTACAGGAAAAAAAGGGCAAGGGATTTCTGATTTCCTGCTGCTTACTGGAATACTAACAGGAAGATTCATTGATGTGTTTGTCTAAAATCTTCATATTCTGTATCAGATTACCAGTATAGTAATGTCTAATGCATTTTATCTAAGTCGGTAGAGAGAGAGGAGTGATGCATTGTTTTTAAAATCATGCAAGACTTTAATTTGGAGAACCTCAGCTATAGTCTTGGTAGAGTGATGTAACACATTCACCAGAAAGTCAAGCATAATGGGCAGCTTTAGCTTACAAGGGGCCTTAATCTTTGAGGTTATGTGATAGCAATGCTTTTGCTGAATTAGCTTCTTAGGTCAATAGAGATGAGATAAGAGCAACAAATGTTCATGAAACCAGCTTTTCTGCTGGTTCTCAATCTAATGGTGATATAGTTGACTCTGTTGCCTGTTTTTGCCCATCGTGATGAAAAATGATTACACTGAACTGGGACTGTTAGTTCTACTAGGAATTCCTTTTTATTAGCAATTACAGCACTTTTTCTTTATAAAATGACAAATTACTCTACAGTTTATTTCAGTACTCCATAGGCCATCTTTTTCTGACACTTTCCAAAGCTCTAATTTCAATTTTGTAAAATGCATGACTCTTTCCCAGTTTATTTTACTAATTAAAGTGATCGGTTGCCATGCATAATTTAATGTGAAATAAGTTTAACTTCTCAACAGCAGGTGTAATAAATAATTGGTTGCACAATTGAAAGCATTTTGACTGCAGTTAAAAACTTGCTATAATTCAGGAGGGTGCAGGTGGTAGAGAAAACCTGAGCTTTTCTTCCCAGTCAGGAGATTTTGCTCCATTGACCTAAACTAGGAGGAGGAATTTCAGAATTGAAAAAAATTGATAAGCAGTTATGCCAAGCACTGAGCTTAGATATTGGAAAAACAGGGGAAGAGGCAGTCTCTAAAGGAGCTAGAATACAAAGGAAGTTGTCCTTTATAGTGAGAGATTATTTAAATTATCATTTTGAAGCCAGGAAGAATTGTGTAATGTCTCAGTTGTACCTCCTCCCAGAGCACCCAATAGAGACACAAGGTAGATTGTTCATTAAACAAATTTAATGTCTTTGAGGCAGGAGTAGCTTTTGGTTCTCTCAAGTTCTGTAGTGGGACATACAAAATGCCAAGAGATTTCTTCAGAAATAATGAGATGAGGCTTGCAAACCTTCAGCTATGTCTGGGCAGTGGTGCCCCTTCTGCCATTGTTGGCACTCATACTACTCCTTGTTTTTAACATAGAATTTTGTCATTCCATGACTGTTCAGTGAAAACTGGCAAGAAAAGGCTGCTAATGAACTGCTGTTATCCAGCCGATAAAACTTTGTGAGAATAAGTTTAAACTTCGTGAGAATAACTTTGTGAGAATAAGTTTTGTTGGGTTGGATTTCTAGTAACACTACGTGTGGCATGTAACTCTAGTAGACAAAACTATTTTCATCTGAAAGATTAACTTCATCAGGGAACTTCTATTTTCACGATGTAACATGCTGGGAAATAGTTTCCATTCACTAATACAAGAATCTTAATCTTCTGTTCATGTAGATTCAGCTGGCAGAAAAAGAGAGAAGAATAAAGGATCTGGCATCACAGTTGGAACTCTTTACCAGTGAGAAGGTATTGTCACATATTCTGAAATATTAATGCTAATGTAGAAGTACCCCTGAGGTATTATATGGCAATTAACCAAAGCCAAATTTTACTGAAAAGTGAAATTAAAAAAAAGGTTTTATTACATTCAGATAGTATTGCATGGTATTGTGCAGTGTTGGGATTTTTCTTTGCAACTTTGATTACTTTACAATTCCAGTATGAATTTATGTTTTTACTTTGTAAAAATAGACATTTTAATAGTGATAAACTGAAGCAAAACTAAACTTTCAGATTAAGCTAGTTAATTTTTTTGTAAAATTCTAGATTGTCAAGCAGTTGGTATTTAATTTATCTTCTTTTTAAGCCAAGGATATAGTTTTTTATAGATCTCTCATATTTTTCTTGTTCAAAAGAAATCAAGTTTTTTTCAAGTTGAGTTTTAATGAGGCTAGTCGAGGTGGAGGGAGTAATTTTAAACACGATATATAAGAACATCAGCTGTAATAATAATAATGTATGAAGCTTATAAAAGCTTGGAACATTGTCTACCAAATTTATAGATATTTACATTGCAAAGAAGAATCAAAGTGCCTTGCTAGACTGGACCCATGATTTAGGAGATTAAGCATGGAGTAGTAGTAAACAGCATTTCAATTTATACTCATTATCAGTGTTTGTTTATAAATGTCACCAAGCATAGCTTTCTAAAAATATTCATTTGTTGTCTCTTCAAACCTATGAAAATACTTTGTTTCTGGTTTATTTACATACTTAGATAGCCTTTGATTTTTTTTTTTTTAATCAGTCTCTACCCTAACTATCCAACTTTTGGCTAACATTTTTTTGCACCACCTTTTTACAGTCATGTTGATCTACATTCTGTTTTAATTGTATGTAATGCTAAAATTAAAGTGCTAATGCTACTGCCTCTCATTTTAATCTGCTTCTGTATTGCAGAAGAAATTGATTTTAAAAAGGAAAATCTTGATTTCATTGCTAATTAATTGTTCCTGCTTTGTATTGAGTAAAGATGAATTACTTAGATTTTACACACTGACTAAAACATACAGTCATAGCTTTTTAATCTTACCTGTTGTAATCACATGTTCCTTTTAGTTTATAAATCTAAAGTAACACTGGCATAGCTTTATATTGTATGTAGAGGAGGGATGCCATCCCTTACATGAAGTCTCTTTGCATTTGAGTAGTGCTTTGTTTTCAGAGTAGTTATTGGTACTTGATTTTTGCATTTTGCTGTTCAAGAGGTTGATCTGAAGTTCACTTTTTTGCAAGAAAGAAAATATTAAATTGTTCCTTTTTTAAACAGACTTTTAATTCTCACGGAGTTGAACTGGTAACTGAAGCTTTGGTTTTAAGTTTCAATTTAAATCTTTTGGGGAAAAGACACACTTCAGTCTTGGAGGGTTTCATTAGCGTCACATCAGCAAATATTAAACACGAACCCAGAGAACCCAGAAGAAAATACTAATCAGAAAGAACATGACCAGAAAACATGTCTCTCTTAACAGTCCCATTTTTTAAATTGTTGTTTTCATATTTATCTCAGAATTTTTTGCTTGGTTCTGAATTTAAATGGCATATTCCTTTTGATATTCATGGCATATTGCTCTCTATTTGTTAACACACTTTGTTAAATGGAAGGATGAGAAAGATTTTTATTGGGATAAATTACAGCTGATGCATTGACCACACTGAAGTCACTTTAATTAGTGTCTTTTAAGATCTATATTGGCTTAGAGTTTTAATGGTTTCTAAGTTACAAAACCCCTTTATAGTTTGTAAAGTTGACAAAATTCCATATGGAATTATATCAAGTATGTACAAAGATGTGCTCCACATACAAAAATGCTACATTTTTGAATGGTATGGTATGACATGAAAAAAGAATTTTCTTTTTAATTGTAACTTGTAAAAACTTTTCTCACTGCACATTATCTTTAGTTGTTATTGTTAATCTACCCATTTTTACTGATTTAGTTAGTTTTTCTTCATTGTAAAAAGGATGCAGACACTTGAAAAACATGGCAGCTCTGTTCGTGTAATTAGAACTAACTGACAACAAACCAAGAAAAAATAATATCTCTTAAATCTCTTATTCATATTTTTTTTTCTTCATTGACTATTTTGGTATTTATGGTGTACTTGGCATAAGACCAAAATGAAAAGACAGTAGGAAGGTTAGCAGATTTTCATATACATTTCATATTTTGCTAGGACTCCATAGGTTAACTGCACTTTGAACTTTGCATTATTTAGGAACTTGGCAGGACACCAGGAGATCAAGCTGGAAGGATGATGGAAGGACAGACTTCACAGCAGGCATTACATTTTCGCAACCCATATTCAGAGGAAAATGGACCAGTTCCTGCAGTGCCAAGTAGACTACCAGTATTGCAATATGGAAACCCTTATGCAATTCAGGAAAGAAGAGGTAAATAAATTTCACATCCCCCAATATAATTTCTCCCTCGCTGTTTCAAAAGCAGTGCGTCATTTAATGCAGGTTAAGTACCAACAGTCTTCAGACTGGTTTACAGAGCCTTTTCTGACTGATGAACATCAGTAAAAGGCCTTTATTTTATGATGGGAATCAGTAAGGTAAACAAAGTTTTAAACACCTTTGGAAGAAGCTGATTCTCTCCTATTGTATTATCTAAACCAAAAATGTGTTTAATTCTTGATTTTTAAAGATAAGGTAGCACATCTGTAATCTTAAAATACAGTCTACTGAACAAAGATGTCCTAATTAATTTTTCTTCAGATGGAGCAGATGGCGCTTTTAATCCTGATGAGATCCAAAGACCACCTGTTAGAAGTTCCTTTTGGGAGCTAGAAGATGAGGTAGTGTGTAGCCAGCCTTCACGCAATCTCAGTCGGCCTGATGGTTTAGAAGATCCTGAGGATAGCAATGCAAGTTACCTTCTTTGTTATTTATTTTCCTTGATACGTTTACTGATGAGTTTACAAGAGTTTGACATAGGTGTCCTGTATCTGATAAGCCTGATTCATTGTTATGAAAATTTGGAATTGGTTTTTCTTTTCCCTGAAAAATATTTTTGCTTCCTGTGAAGGGGAAAACTCTGTTGATGATAATATACCTTGTTCCCCTAATCTCTTGAGTTACTGACAGCTTGGTTTGGTATTAGAACAGTAGCTTCTTAATCTTTTAAAGTATTAAAGTAAAAAAAGTCAAGTAATCTCAACTTTTGATTTTTCTTTCCTGTGTGGTAGAATGAGAGTTCAAAATGTAGCCACATCTCACTCATTTTTTAACAGGCATATAGGAACTAAAGTGGAATGGAGCAAATAAAAATATAAAGGATTCAGATACCAGTATTTTCAGTTAAGTGCTGACTGTAAATTGGTATCCTACTAGATACATTATTCTAATCTGTTAATCTTTTGTTCTGTCTTCTGCAAATCTACATTTATTAATTTCCATTTTGAATGCAATTTGCTCTTGGATATGTATTTGAAAGAACTTAATTGACTGTTGCCTCAAGCTGATTAAACTGAAAGAGATACATTTGCAGATTTTTTTTTTAGGGCTTTGTATGTTTCAAGTTTCTGGTTAGCTTTTCTTTTTAGTACAGTTAACTTGCACGTTCTGGTATAAAAGATTGGCTTCTGTAATAAATTGGACTGTATGTCTTCATTTGAACAGGAACAGGTCTATTACTCTTTCTTATTCCAAGTACTTTTGCACCTTCAAAAATATTAAACAAGAAATACCTTTCTGCAAAGTATTGTGCTCTTTGCAAGTACAGTGGTATCATGACCTGTTTCTCATTTAGTCTAGTTTGCCACATTTAATTGCTATTAACCTTTGCAGAAACTGATCAGTGTTCAGACAGGCATGATTTTAGCCCTGGTGCTCAGCACCTATAATGGAGAAAAATGTATTTCTCCCTCCTACCTTTTGCTCCCAATGTCCATTACTATGAATAATTAGAGAAACTGTCAGAGCTTTTGCAGCCTGTTCAAGATCTCGAATGTGAGCTTAATGCTGTCCCCACCTTTATTTCACATTTTGCATATTTAATCTGATCATTCTTGACGTAGCTATTACATCTGACAAGCTCTTCTCTTCTTTAGTCATCTGCTGCAGTTTAATTAGCAGGGTGTTCTCTCTGATCTATGTGCTTTGCCCTCTTGCAAACCCAAGAGAAACAGTGCTACAGTCTTGTGCTCGTTTGCAGACACAGCTTGGATTTTTGTAATGAGGTGGAATATAACAGGCTTAAATAAAGTTCAGCTTGAGAAAAGGTGCCTTTAAATCAAATAACTTGTATCTTTATTTTTTATTTGCAATTGAGAATCAGTTGCTTGTTCCTCACCCAGATAGACTGTATGTGTAGTGTAGAAATTGATATGGAAATCAGTAGCTGCAGGAATCTTTCTAGGGAGACTTAGTAATATGCCAAAGATAAAACAGTTCTGAGGTTGGTTGTAAATAAATAACCAGGAAAAGCTTCCACATATGTACGTGATCCATTATAAAGAAGAGTCTCATTTGTGCAGAAGAAACAGCAAATATAAAATGATAAATATGAGGGGATTGACATTTCTTGGACTGTTTTTAAAAATAAAGTATTTAAGATGTAGTTCTCTGCATTTTTTCAACCAGCAGGATGTAAAGCCTTTTGCTGGAGGAGGATTCCCTCCCAGAAGAAAAGGATTGGTAGGCTTGCTGCTTTGTTTAAAATACTACCATTGTGTGGACTTCTGCTGTCCTCCTGTCCACATTCCTATTACTACACATTGTATTAATTTAAGAAATAAAAAGTGTTGTAGTCACTTCCACCTCTTCATGGCTAAAAGGTGTGTTATCTTAGATAAATAAAGTAGACACGTTCATCATCATAGATGAACCACTACCAAAACAGTCAGGAAGAGGTGGAAGTGACTACAACACCCATGCTGCATTAATTTCTTAAGCTAATATAACACGCGATAGTCGAATGCCTCTGAATTTTTGTGCTGTTGTGTTCCAATTTGGTTTCCCCCAAAACTTGGTTCCTTAGAAATGGGCACTTCCATGTCTTTAGTTGTCATAAAAACCCTTCAGTTTTGTATGACTGGGAAGACTTTACAGGATTCTTGTAGCTTTGACTTTTGGAACTCATAGGTCAATTAAACTCTGATTTCTGAAAGGGATAAACTGGTCTGTGTTAATAGTGCCAGCTGAGCATGTGCACAGTGGTGATTTTGTGTGGAATGGCTGACTTGCCACACAAGTTCCTGCTGTCATCTGCTCAACAGTAACTTTCCATTTGCTCATGGTCCTGTAATTGACCAAAATGGAATTGTTGGGAGCAAAGAATTCCTAGCGGTAGAGGGAGAGATCCATAAACAAAACATATATATATATAAAAAATATACTGAAGTATGAATTTTAGAAATGTAGCCCTGATTACAGTTGGCAGCAAGCCTAGAATAACTATCCTGAGACTATTAAACAATGTTTTAGTCACAGTAAATTTGTGGGGGATGGAGCATGTAACTCTTGGCAACTGAGCACCAGGTCAGGATATTTTTTCAGGTAAGTCCAAAATGGCCTTTCTTCTAGCAAACCCCCCCACAATGCATTATTGGCCTGGTCTGACCCTGGCAGCCAATTACTATCTTTTGCATAGGGAGGATATGACAGGACCAGTTGGTATCCAGGTGTCTTGGGACAGCAGACTGCTTGCAGGGAGGTTGAAAGGCCTGGAGAAGTGATTTTGATTTCACTCCCATAGCAGCGCTGAATCACAAAAATAAAATATATGTGCCCTTCTTGCCAGTGTACCTGCACTGCATGTCAGCTCTGTGTCTGTTTATAGGTTGTTTAAGGCCTCAGATGGGCATAGGTTCCTTACTTCTGCATGTCAAAATGATCTGTAGTGCTTGGGGATGGGATTTTGTACTGTGTCACACAGCTTTCTAATTTCTGTTTGACAATCCTGGAACTGCTTACAGTTGTAATTATGAAAGCAGTCCTTGAGACAGAATTGGTTGGATTTCATAAAACTAATGGAGTTGCACTTACTTCTGACAGTTTCATGTCTGGCTTTCCTTTCTTCCCCTAGTGGCAAACCCCCTTTTTTTACCATGCTTTAATGTCTAATATTGTATTTATCTATATGATTCACTTAATCTTTGGAACTCATTGTAGCAGTTTTTTAAAGAGCCAGAGGTACAGTCCAGTGATAATAGTTTAGTCATGATGTTAAAGACATCCTTTATAATTCATTTACCTAATTATTCAGATTTCTGAGTTCGGGGGGCCTGGCACTTGTTCTGCTACAGGACCCTGGTGCCAACCTGTGGGTCCATGGTATCAGTCTTCTTTCCTAAGGACCTGAGACCGTAGGTACCCGCTGTGCATCACTGCAGGGCACTGTACAGCTCTCTGACTAAGAAGGTGCAGCCATGTCCATGCCCCTGGTCATCAGTCTGGACTGCAAGAAAGGTGGCTTTGGATCTACATAAAGAGCAGATAAAACTCTTTCTTTCTCAAAATATGGAGTGGGCTTTCATCAAACCACATGGTATCAAAGTAAACTGATGCCTTTGCTTAACATATAGCATAGGCAAGAGCTGCTGAGGCACCGAGGCTTGGTGTCCTAGCAATTGTTGTCATACTCTCTGTAAAGCAGCTTCACAAACCATCTCATTTTGTCTTTTGAGCTGTCAAGGATGGTTCTTTTTCCCAGGGTAGAGTGATGAGTGTTTAAATGCCACGTTGAAAAGCACGTGTAACCTTGTTTATAAGAATAAAGAATGGATTGCTGGATGATACTGGGCACAAAGTGGCTGTGAACTAAGATGAGAACCATGTGAACCATGGTGATCCATCCTCCCCCCATAAGGTGCTCTGTTTTACGTGGAGCACTTAGGAGTTCTGTCCATCAGAAGTGACAGAAATAGACAGCTGTTGGAGTCCAGTACAATGGTACCTTCTCTGTTTGCCAGAGGTTCCGAGTTATCCCAGGGTGCTGTGTGAGAATTTTTAGTTCTCGGTGACTGTATAGTGTTTACTGTAACTTGTAATTAAAATGGCTCAGACTAAGATAAAGTTCTCATGGTTCCTGTTTGACCATGCCGTGGTTACACAGTAATCTCTGTAACATCTCTGTGAGGTCAGCTCAACACAGAGACATTTGCATTTTTCTTGTGTGAGTTAGGCATCTCAAAAGGTCAAGAACTGATCCCTGTGACTTGACCAAGAGCAAAAGTACACTGAAGAGACAGACATTCTGTATCGTAACAGTACATACTTAGTATTGACGTTCTTGTACAGGGTCTGGGTCACAAGCTGCTGTAAGGAACACACAGTATGAATTTCACAGTTAAGGGAACTGGGCCACAAGAAAGCTGTAGCCTTAGGACATTCCAAAGGCTTTTACATGTGCTTGCCTTTTGTTGAAGAGAGTTTTTGCAGTGCAGCCTGTAGGACAATGCACGTGTGCCTGTGCAGAGGAAAGTATTGTCCACTTTTTCAGATGTTTCTCAAAAAGGAACAAGGAGGAATGTTACATTTGTATGTGGTAGGGTACCACACTTGCCAGAAGCTGAAAGCTGTAAACAATTTTATCTCACCAAGTGACGAGCAGTAAGCCAAATGCCTTTAAAAAAATGGGGAGGAGGGGGAAAGGGATTATACTGAAGAAATTAACTGAGACTTAAGTATTAATTTCGCCAGTGTTTGTAGTGGAACTGTTTTACTGATGGAAGATGCACATGAATTTTCTTGGTTAAGTCCTGGTGTGCTTCAGTCTGGTATTCAGCGAATTCGTTGTGTTTTTGTACAAGCTGTAGCATTGTAGCATGAAAGTACTTTAAACAAGACAGTTTTTCTTTCTTAATACATTCATCCTGTCTCCTTCATGACAAAAGGAACAACTGATGTTTTAAAACTCATATGCCCTTTTCACTGCAGGTGCAAAGCAAACGGACTGCAAGATTGTTTGTTGCCAGCATCTTGTCATAGCAGGCCCCACTGCCTGCTTAATGGAAATGTTAAATGGTTGAAACTAAACAGGTGTTGTTAGAAGAAGAATATTGAGACAATTTTCCCATCCTTCCCTGTTTCCATTAACTGTTCTTAAAGGAAAAATATGTTAGCCTAAAACTGAAATACGTTTGCATAGGAGTTATTTGTATAAAACACAGCACGTGTGCTGTTATATGTGTTCCTTCGCACATTGTTTTTTGTAGATCAGCTAAATTCCTAGCCCTTGCTTTTAAGCCATCTTTGAGATAAAAAATAGAAAATGAGGTAGGAGTTGGAGTTCCAGAAATTTTGGAATGTACCTGTACTTCCACCTTGAAATGACTCTGTTTTGTGCTCTACTATTGAGCCAAGATGTACAAAAGTTAAACTTGTGCTGCAGAAATTACAGAGTGAAGGTAAATTTCATCTGGGTTTGTGTTTGATAACAAAAATGCATATTGAGGAGAAAAAAAAAGCTGTTTGTAGAGGTTATTCTTTAAAATACTTTTTCTTTTCAATAGGATGATGACAACACTGTACCTTCTGCTCCTGATCCTCCAAGTCTTCTCTTGCGTGAGCGGGGCACAGGCTTCTGCTTTGATTCCAGGTAGATGTTATCTTTTATTGGTCTTTAATGGCATGGAGAGGTTTCTGTAGAACTGCTCAAGGGTGGGGGTGGAGGTGAAAAGCTACGGAGCATTTTCAGTGAATGTTTGGTTTACAATTAACTGGCAGAGAATATGCCGTGAGACTGGGCAGGCTGTTCATGCTATACCTTTGATGGAATTTGGACAATTTTTTTAGTAAATGAATGAATAACTTTTTTTTTTTTTCCTTCTCTTGCCAACCTAATTGTGAACCTAAGTTTAGAGCTTTTATAAAGTGTTATGTTTGCTAAGAGCAAGCATTTATGAGCAGAGAGAGTGGTTTCCCATGAAACTGTTTGGCCATTAAGGCATTCAATAGATTTGTATTCAGTGGTGGCTGGAATAAGGTCAAAATTATGTTGCTTTTAAAATGCCAGATTATTTTGGAATTTGCATGTAAAACTACTCTGACTGTATTGAGTGCTTTTGGCAAAAACATTTAAATGAACTGGATGATACTTGTATGCAAAGTCCACTCAAATTTAAGTTGGTAGTAAAGTTCTGAATGTCAGTGGCAGCAGGATCCCACTTTTATTTTGCATTGACAGAATAAATAGAAATAAACTGTTCCCTTTTTGCTTTCTCTCCACCTTCTCCTGAAGTTTTGATGTGCACAAGAAATGCCCTCTCTGTGATGTGATGTTTCCCCCAAACTACGACCAGAGCAAGTTTGAGGAGCATGTTGAGAGCCACTGGAAGGTTTGTCCCATGTGCAGCGAGCAGTTCCCGCCCGACTACGACCAGCAAGGCTTTGAGAGGCACGTCCAGACGCACTTCGATCAGAACGTATTAAATTTTGATTAAATACTTGGTTTTGCAGTGTAGCTTAAAACCCCACCACTTTGAGTAGTCCACCTCCAAAACAAAAGCAGTGCAGCTTTCTGTAACAGTGCAAACTTCTGATTAAAAGCTCATGTACTCTAATGGGAGCCATGGCTGTAAGCTGCTATGGGGTTATGTTCTCTCTCTGCCTAACACTTTACTAAGGAGACCCTCAACCCCCCACCTCGTTGTGTATGTAGCTATTTATTCCCCTACTTAGTGGAATTTCTTCCCCTACTTAGTGGAATGCCTAAGGACACAGGAATGACTGAGCCTCAGAAAAAACGAGACTGGCTTCATGGTGTTCTTCAGCTACATTTAAAAACGGTCACCAAAACATCTGTGGTTTCTGTTAACCTTGATAACTGGGGCACAATTAAAAACATAATAAGCAGGTGTTTCTCCTAGCAAATCCATGTAGTTTTTCTCTGAGTAACACTTAAATTGGAAAGCTACATTACTTACCCTATGAAAATATAGTTTTCTAGTACATTTCTGAGATGTAGATGCATGTACTGTGAGATTCCAGGCTTGCAACAAGAGGAATGGCAAACACTTTAGTTTCACATGTAGAATGTTTGCCTTAAGGGATAATGTTAAATGAGACACGTTATACTTTAAGGCAGTGGTTTTGAGTTGAAAGAGACAGCTGTGCTTTAATGCCTAAAAGTAATTGTTTAAAAAATCATTGCCATTATGTTGCAGTTTTATTCAGTAGAAAATATTGTTCTGTTTTCACAAGAGTGGATTGTGTTCCTTCTGGCTTTTAAAACCTTTTGTGTTTTAACTTTATGTATTTCTTTCCAATAAGTAAAAACACGTGTGTATATCTAAACATTTTATATTTACTTTAACTGTATTAAGTTAATTTGCTTCTCACTTGTTGTACAGTAGTCTTGTTACATTAAAAGCAGAATTATTCATGGAGTCAGTGGTCTATTTTTCCTGCTGCTCATTTTGAAATTAAACAGAGTGTAGGTTTTACTTAGGAGTAAATGATGACTCAGCATTGTATGACAAAGGGTTGCTCCACACATTCTTTTTTGAGAGGGAGACTCTGGAATTAAGGCTTGGAGTAGCTTCTGTTGACTGCAGTTCCCTCCTGAACATATGCAATATCCAGTTAATGGAGGACTTAACTAATAACTGCATGATGTGGATGAATTGCAGCGTCCTGAGCAGCAGCAACTCATCAGTGCTTGTGTGCCATTTGCAGTCTAAAGATTTTTGTAACTGGGAGCTTCATATCAAGAGCTGGCCTTGAGGTAAAGCGTGGGTTTTTTTCTTACTGTAACTGAACAGCAGATGAAAACAGTTAGAACAGACTCCAAGAATTTGATGATACCAAAGTAAAATAAATAAACAGAAGACTGTACACAGCCCAAGACCTTAACTCTAGGTTAGGAATGAGAAAAGAGCAGTCTTTTTAGGTCAGAGGCAGTTTATTTTAAATGTGATTTGATTTACATTTATAAGCAGCTTTCCTGACAGGAATTCTTTAAGTTGCCTTCAGTTCTAAAACAAACCTCTGTCACTTTCAAACTTAAAGTACTTTGTCCCCAACAAAACATATGAAAATATAATTTAAAGCACACTTTTCACAGACACAGTACAATACATTCACTATACACAGTATAACAAAATAGTCCCATCTTTACCTGTTTAATAATACTGTCACAATGAATAGGTAAATAGAAACTGGAATTTCAGTTTTAGAGTTGAAAGGAATTTACATGCAACAATGATGTTTTACAACTGTTTAGCTGTTGAACGAACTCGCCCAGCCTGTAGTTCTTGCACTAGGAGCAGAGCCAAAACGTGTTTGTAGGCCAGATCTGTTGCCAAAGCTGCAGAAGGTGGGAAGTGGCCACTTGGGGCCTTGTGTGTACCAGTAACTCTCATGTCTGGATCATCCTTTAAACCTGGCTGTCATGGTCACCTCTCTGGGATCTGAGAGAGGGATGTTTTGCTTCACTTCGGCTGTTCTAAACACTTATTAGGATGATTCTTATGTATTTTAATGAGACTTTTACTCTGCTGGAGAAAAGGTAATTGTCATCCTTACGAAGTTTTCCTTTAAAGCTTTGGAAAAAAAAATAGGGAAAGCTCATTCCTCCTTTATGGGAGCTTTCTTTAGCACTTAAAAGAACAGGAACCAAGCCAAGGCGATGACTGTGTTAACACTGGGAGTTCCTCCTGCACCCTTGCCAGGCAAAGGAGTGTTCAGGCCAGGGCGGGTGGAGAGTGCCCACCTCTGCTCCAAGCCAGCTGAACTCCAGGAATAGCACTTGTGAGAAGAATGCTCAAGGCAAGATGGCAAGCAACAAATGTTCAGGTATGGTCCAGACATGAAGCGCTCTCATGTTGGCTTTTAAGTCAGTCTCTGACCACCTGCTGCAAGAAGCACTTAATCTTCAGTAAGGCTCAAATGTCACATTTCAGCAAAATTAATTGTAAAGCTAAACAGACACTTCTAAATGGAATGCAGTGACCTACAATGAGAAGCAAAAAATGCACAAAGAAAATCTCAAAACACAATGAATGTGAGGGAGAGGCATTAGAACTCCCTTAGCACAACTAACGGACCTCCTTAAACCATGCGCTGAATTTCTCATTTTTATTTGCAACCGCAGCACATGCTCGTACAGTAGTTGCAAGAATTGGCAACACATAAAACATTAAATCTGTTGGCAATAGAGAACTACAAAGTGCTTCAAAACTTCATCTGAGATGAAGATAATTGTTTCTCACACACACATAAATTTGCACTTAAGTATTTCCAAGTGTCTTTCTAAGAGATAGTTCAGGGGTAAATATTTAGTTGGACTGGGATATTGGTCCTCAAAAGTTTGATGGGCATGAAAATAACATGACATCTTGTACAGAGAAAAAAATGTAATTGCTAGCACTAAAGTGATTGTTTACTAGTTTGAATGGCAAGGTTTTCAGCATTTCAAGAGGGAAGAAAAAAGAAAGATTTGCAAGATAATATAAAATACAGCAAGCACACCTTTTTATGTATGTTATTTAAGTATGAAAATATTTTTAGCATATTATGTTAAACATTCTTTCTTATTTATATTTCCATTACCTAAAAGACTTGCTACTCCACTGATAACTCCGTTATGTAAGGCATGTTAACTATAGTTTGACGAGGGCGGTACTGTTTTGGTTTTGCACACACATTGACAGATGCATCAAGAGTCTTCATCACGTTACAATCTTGAAGGGATGTCAGTGCCAAGCTCTCCTCCTCACGCTCCTGTCCCACACATCAGTACAACTAAATACGCAATGTCCCCCTAGTTCTTTTGTTTGTTTGTTTTTTGGAGAAAAATGTTCTGAAGAACCTATAGCTTTTATAGCACCTTATCTCAAAGTAATGAAAATGGGTATGATGATAACATGTGCAAATGTACAAAATCATTAACTCTACAAAGATACATCATTCCAAAATTACAGAAAATTTTAAAGCATGCATTTAATTTTTTTAAAGGGTTGCTGAGTGCTTCCCCTGAAAAAGGTGGCTGTTCTCAAAATCAGCAACTGCTGGTGAGGATTTCTTGGCACATTGGTGACCAGCATGTTATTGCTGCATCTTCCTGATGATCTCAGCAGACACGGGGGGATGGAAATTGATTGTGTGGTGCCGCAGGCCCTGAGCTGTCTTGTAACTCTTTCCACAGCGACATTTGAATGGTTTGCGTACACGGATTTGTGTTCTGTGGCCGTTCTTGGCATGGTACTTGATACCGTTCACATTCTGTGAGGGAGAAGGGAAAATGTCAGTGCTCAGGTGGGCTGACACGGGCTCTGCTTCCAGGCAAAACCTGAAAATGGATCAATGTTATGAGCAAAATCCTATAAACTGCCAGGAGCTCCTGCTGGGTATTACACGTGGGCTGCACTCCCAAGGTACCAAGTGGGACAAGGACAATAATTTGTGTGGTTCTCAAAACTCACCTACCTGGCTAATCCTGATTTTTAATCTCCCAATATACGTGACTTCCCAAAGAATACCATTTAATGGACTCACACATGGTTGCTCTTTGCGTCCTGACATCTTTTTCATATAGCACTGACAAATCTTATTCAGAGGTTCATTTACAAGCAAACAAAGAATTGGCATGAAGACTTGGGTCACACCTCTTTAAAGAGCTGAGACTCCCCCATGGTGGGTCTGTTCTGTTTTGTGTCATTGTTTGTAGATACGTCTTTAAACTCCAGCAAATTCTGATCATTTACACATTGCCTCCAAAGAAATAACTGCAGGGAATGCTTAATTCAAAAAAGTTACACGGGACACTTAAAAAACAGTCCAGAGAAGCTGTCTTCAAAATAGCTATTGTTTGGGAATACTCCACAGCTAAAACTGGAGAGCTGATCCCCACTAGTGCAAAACACAGCAACACAACACACACCCTGTTACACTGGCAAGGGCAGGAAACAGGCCAAACTTCTGTCAACCAAAAACCTTACTAAACATAAATCAAAGTAATTCTCCTGTCTTCCTTTTCACATATTTTCTGGCAAAAATGGAAAAAGCTGTTATGATCTCAGCAGCTGTTGTGATACTCTTCTGTGGAGTATACTGGACTCTCTCATCTTCTCCCACTAAAAGAGCTTGGATTTCTGGATGAATAAGCAAAAGCATACTGTCTTTCATTTGAGCTTCTCCTAGGATGAACCCGAAGAAGATAGCAGTTGTGACAAAAAGAGACAGTTCTAAGGCTCTCCTGTGTTCTCTCTAAAGATTCCAGACATGTATCTCGGTATTTTTTAAAGATGAAAAGAAAAGAGAAGAGAAGAGAAAATCTAAAAAGCTAAAATCAACTAACAGCCTGGATATTAACCCACTAAATTAGGTCTTGTGCATTTTGTCTTTGCTGAACCACTGCCTGGTGTTACTCATAACAGCAAGTCCCCTTGGCTCTTTAAACAACAGGTTTTATCAATGTGCAGCTTACAGTAAGTGGAAGCTCCAGCTTGGAACTCACAGAAAAACAGTCTCAAATATCCACCCTGGAAAAGAGGTGCAAGACTGCAAGCAGCTGCTCTGCCTGCAGTTCACGCTCCTCTTCTCCAGAGCATCCAGGCAGTGAATCCTCACCTGAAGTTGCAAATACAGCCTCTGAATTGTCCTTTTCACCCTTAAAACTGGTGGAAAACCCCTGCACAGCTGTCTCCTGAGATGTGAATCCCCCATCTCCAACACCAACCAGACACAGGAACATGAGCAATCAGGGCAGGGTTCATCTGGGTGCAGAGCACTCAGAGGAGGCAGAAAGCTGTAGCACCACAACCCCAAGAGCATATCAAAGCTACAAAGTGCAGTCAGGTGAATTCCCTGCAAGTAATCTGAGATCCTGGAGCAGCTTTTGGATCATCTCACACATAGTTTCAACCTCTAGCACCCACAGGGCCATTGGGGTGAGGGGGCCAGGATTGTCACTGAGTGGCAGGAGGACTTCATAAAGGCATCATCTGTCATCGTCTGTGTACCTTTAAGGACCTGTGCCTTCAAAAGAGGGGAAAATCTGGGGGTGACCTGCTAAACTTTTGCTACTGCACTGAAATTTTTAAAACAAGCCCTATTACCTACAATAACAGCATTTTCCTAACAAACACCTGTTCCTGTTTGAACTTTTAATTTTTCTAAGAAATCCCTTCTAGTTACTTTTGAGTTACTATCAATTGCTATAGATGCTGTAAATCTACAATCACAAACACCCTCACTATTCCATGCCAACGGTACTCTTCTCCTGATCCAGATTTTTTAACAATCCATCAGCCCCAGTACACTCCATTCTTTGGTGAAGGGGGAGAAAGTATTTTCAGGCAAAAAAATTTAAGGAGATGCTAAAGCAGAAACCTAAAGGCATGAATTGGGCCGTGGAAGGTTTGAAACACAGCAACCACGCAGAACATGAGGAGCTTGTGTAAAGTGAAATTTGACCTGTACTTCTGTCTAAAAGGAAACTGTTGTTAGAATTACAGTGACTCTTCAGCACTTTTTCCACTGCTGCAATGTAAACACTTTGTTTTACGTCTGGGCTGAGTTTGCTGAGGTACAGCAAAAGCCACGACCAAACTCGTACATCACTTTTATTGCTGTGGTTACTTAGGTTGCTCACTATTTACTCTCACAGATGATTGAGGAAGAAGATGGCCATAGAGAAGGGCACTCTAAGAATCTTGAACAGGAGGAAACAATTATTAACCTGGGACCAGATCAGGAGGTGATAGAGAAGTTTAGACTGGCACTACCTGGTTTGCAAGGACACAAAGGCTCTTGTTGGGCAGGGCCCCTTTTGCACAGTAGGACTCACAAAGGTACTACACTTCAGAGAACTTGCCAGCCCCACTTCAAGTAGGAAAAAACATCTCAAAAGGATGATTTGAGAGATTTCTTGTTTCAGCCTTGGACATCCATACATGTTTTTGTACTCTTGGCTCTTCATCCCAAAGTTTTCTTCGTGGGTCCAGTTCCTCTGTTCAACTTGCAAGCTCTGGCTTGCTCCTTTCTTTCAAGTAAATTCCCTTGTTTCCCTCTCACTTTTAATATTCTCCTTCCCTAAGCTCTGCTGAGTTTCACCACTTGTAGGTCACCCTTCCTGGGGATTCGCGCCACCCTACAGGACTCTCATCCTTTCACCTGCCAGACAGACAAGCCCAATGACTCAGCAGCCTTGGAAGGTACCACTTCTCCTCTTGCCCAAGGCCAAAGAAAAGTCATGGATATAAGCTATGTTCTGTATGCACTGAAATCTATTATTCTTTTTATTGCTAATTTTGCACAAACTAGAAAATTCAGGACAAATACTCTAGGGTTTTCTCTATACTAGCATATATGCATTATTTGTGAAGTTTGTTGTATCTACTATGTCTCAAACTTCATTTGCGCTTTAGATATTGCCTGAGTAAGTTTATCCACATCTTAAACACATTTTCAAAGTCCTTCTCCAGAGCTAGAGAGCACTCAGGGGTACTGAATAAAAGGAAGACTAATCAACACCTTCATAAATCCCCATTTTAGCTCTTACAAGGTGGTATTTTGCAAAGCACATTAACTACTCGATATTCATACACTTCTGGACAGGGCATGTAAATTTGGATGGGAATCCAAAGTCTGGTGACGGTGAGCTCCACAGAAATAAGGATTATACCTTTGGGTTCCTTGGAATCACACAGATGATTTTCTAAAAATCAAATTTCAGGCATCAAATATGAATCACAGGAAGAAAACAAAATCCATAAATGTAAAACTATAAAGTAACTGTAACTTCTTCTCTATCTCAATAACCATAATTAGAGAAGAAAGCAAGCTTCAGAAGTTAGTTCAAAGACTTACATTTAAAGCATCTAGAAGTCAGTGTACTTCAGGTTTATATAGATGTTTCTGACTATCCCACATGTAATTGAAAGAAAAATATTTCTCCCAGGATCTGTGGCTTCTCAAGAAAATCTCTACCATTCTATATAGAGTACCAATACATGCTACAAGCAAACAATTTTTAAAAATAAAGTTCCTGAAGAACAACAAAATGTTTATGACTATTTGCACTGCCTATGGGAAAGCGCCAGGAGACAGCAGCTGGGCAGGAGGCCAGCAGGGGCTTCTGATACACATCTGGGCTTGTGTATAAACATGTTCTCCTTACAGTTTCCATTGTCCGCCCCAGCCCGTTCCTTTGGAGTATTTGTTGTACTCATTCTTGGCTTATTTACCTTTCCATAATGACTTTTCAGTGCAGAGGCCATCTCTTATCCTTGAACATTGTTTGCAAAAAGGTGCCCCATCCCTACTGGATCCTTTAAGCAGTACTGTAACACAAATAAAATCTCTAAAAATACCATTCTACTTCTCAAACTTACGTCACCTAAGGCCAGACAAAAGAAAACTGTGTATATCCTCCTTTCCTCCTTGCTCCCTAAAGGAATGCCGTAAAGTGAGCCTGGCAATTACTGTATGTGCATGTCTGTGTTCCTGTTTGGAGCACTATAATTGTTTTACAGTCCTGGCTGTGATTATCCAGTACCCACCAGAAAATCCCAGTGCTTTGATCACAGGACTCCCTACCCAGACTCTGCAAATAATTCGTCAGACAAGCGGGTTAAGCAGAAGGAAGATAAAGAGGAAACAAGAAACACAGCTGACAGAAAGCTAAAAGGAAGGAAACAAAGATAAAGATGCAAAAAGAAAAAAAATAGGCTGAAAATAAAAAAGGGAGGAAACAGAAAAGAGAAATTAGGTGAGGCAGAGTTTAAGGAAACGTGCTTTTCTATCAGGACTAAACAGAGGTGAGTCTCTTAGGAGAATAAGGTACTTTTTATTTGCTGCTGTTCCCTGTCAGCCCCTCTAAGGGTCATTAATTTGTTCCCCCGCCCGGCTGCTCTACCATTAATGGTGTACAAGATACCCCTTATAGACAGTCCTCATTCATTTGAGATGAAGTTAGTGAGATAGCAGAAGCAGGCACAAACAGCTTGCTCATTTGGGCAATAAAAAGATGGAGGGCTGGCAGTCAAACAGAGAACAGACAGGATATAGCAAATTACAGGGTTCTCCTTCCAGACTTTGCCATTAAGCGAATGTTTTCTGCAATGCATTGATGCCCTCTGGGCACACGACTTCTAACAATCACCATGGCTTGTTTGCTTCCTGAGCTAGGGATTTAGCTTTATATACCATACCCTCTGTCTGGCACAGCTCCTACCACACGCAAGGAAAGTATTGATCTTCAATAATGTGAGTTTGTCTGCAAAGTAATACTTGCAAGTAGTCCAAAACCACCTTTCCCTCTGCCCTGGCCCTGGAGTTGGTGTTCAGTTTTTCTTGTAACTGGAGAATAAACACTACATAGTTCAGGATAATCTCAGCAAAAAGACTTGCACGTTCCTAAGAAAACGAGCACACTGCTTTCTTGTCCATGTTTTATGAAATAGTGTTGTCAGGGATAAGCGGTCTGTACAGGAACCTGAGTCTTGTGATTTGCTGCTGTGGGAGCTGCTGCAGCATCACTGAAACAGGTTTTCATCCACTACATGGTTTCATGCACAGGTTCTCCATTCTTGCCCCAACTGTTTTATCTCAACTCCTATTGACCTTCCTCTATTTCTATTTCATATTTCTGCTCTCTTCTAAGTCCCCACTTACCAGTTATTTAAAGGACAAGCCATAGAATACAACCAAGCCAGCCACCATAGTTTTTCTAGAGTGTAGGGTCAGTGGTTGGATTTTCCAGTAGTTCATGCAAAAACTTTAGAAAATTACTTAGAGGAAGCGCTGCCAACACACTACTTCTGTTCCCAAATGTCAGTGGTTAGTTAATGCCATACTGAAGTGCAAGACGTTCAACACAATTTCATCTGACTCTGCACTGATGCATGAGGAGCAACACTCCTGTAACATCCTGGAATGTTCTACATTGGCCAGCTCAAGGTTCCAGTTTAGAAATGCTTCACTCACATAAAAAGACAAAACATTTCTCATGATGAGGAGCAATTAAAGAATGGGGTGGGGTGGGGGCATCAGGGAATTGTTTCCCAGGGTGTCACACGAAGGGATGCAAGCCCTGCATGCGGGGTCACTGACAGCTGTGCAGATGTGTCATGGGAACTCGGACCCAGGACAGAATGATGCCAGAATTTCTGCAAGACTCTGCCTTCCCAAGGTGAATTCTGACTTGTATGATGTTAACCACTACATTCCACACATTAACAGAAAATGCACCCTGGGCACTGTCTCACTAAACAGGAGGCAGTGTCTCTAGCAGTTAAGCAAAAGGAATTGTTTCTGGCACAGATGCACAGAAGCTTTTTATTTCATGTTTCTGAAAGGGACCCAAGAGATTATTTTCCTTGTAGTACCTCCTGCATTCTGCAGTTAATTTGTCTAAATAACAGAAAGGTCGTTAAAATGTGTAAAGCAAGAAAGTTGCTATATGTAATCTCTCTTGACAGACATCCCTTGTAAAACTGATAAACTTGGCTGTGCTTGAGAGGAAACTTGTGAATAAAATATTCTGCTAAAATATCACAAAAAATAATTGTGAAAAGTCTATTAAATGAGAAGAGTGCAAACTGATTTTAGAGGCTTCCTCCATCATCTACACCAGCAGGAAATGAGGTAGGTCTGAACTACTACTTACCTTATATCTTTTTTTACATCCAGGAACAGGACAGGCAAAAGGTTTCTCATCCCCTCCATTCATGCACATTGAACTAAGGATAGCTTCAGAACTGATAGCACTTTCTGTAGTCCAGGACTCATCACTGTCTGATTCTTCATAGTCTACTTCCTCTTCATCATATTCACTACCTAGAAAAGCAGGGCAGTCAGATAAAACAAGAATAAATAAGAGCACAGTAAGATAACCCATTCTGCATTTATTACATCAGCTACAACAACTTGTAATTTCCCCACTTCTGTCTTTTCTGAAAGACAGGTTTTTTTAATTGTATAACCCCATCTTTCTTGTAGTTATTTATTCCTTCATAAAGACACCAGTGGTTCTTTTTCTAATAACCAGGACAGACATTATTAATATATCTTCATAAACTGTTAACTGCATGGCACAGAAAGTTCAAAGGACTGATTTTAAAATGCAGTTTCATTGCTTCTCAAACACCAGGATCCTTCCGTCTTTCCCAGTGCCCTAACAGAAAATGCTCCCTCCCCCCCTCCAATTAAAGCTATTTTTAAGGCATTTCTTTATGCAATACAATACTGAAGAGTGTAATTCTACAGATCATAAACAGTGTAAAATAATATGTTGACAAGTCCTAATGCATTTACTAGCCCTTTGGAATTAATAGGAATTATAGCACAACATTAATAAGAATTATATTGTAGCAATTATAGTTGTGAAATTCATTCCCTCAGGTGTGGGTATAAATTACATTGTGTGGCTGCCCTGAACAGACCGCATTATGTTCCAGATATGCTAAGACAGCCATCTGAGCAGCTGGTGCTGAGTTTATTTATTATTTTTAATTGCAATAACTATTAAAAAAATCCTCTGAAGAAGTCAAATGTGAAACAAGAGAAATTAGAAAAGCAGAATTCCAACTGTAAAAATACAGTTGAAAAAAGAAAAGCAGGGGAGGGAAGAGCCGTAGCTGATTAAAAAGAAAATATATGCACAGAGGGAGAGAGAGGGAAAGCTGAGGGAAACTTCTGTGGTGTCAGCAGGAGGTGGTGCTGTGTTTTCCCTCCCCTTTCTTCTTTCCCTTTCCCAGCTCTGCTAAATTTTATCCTTTCTGCTGAAAGACAGTTTGGCTCCAAGTGCTGGAATAGCTCCTGCTATTAAAGACAGTTATGTGACACTTGCACGGCTCTTCCCTCATGTGCCCTTTCAGTGCGTGGCTCTGAGCAGCTCTATCCACCGAGGAGAAAATGCAGACAGATGCCTCATGGCAATTTAAAACATTCAGAGTTCACAGGGAAAACCTATACTGCAAAGTACAACGGGGTTTTAGGGGTATTTTCGCTTCTGCTGAAACTCCACACTTACCACCTCTTTGGACTCCCCCTTCCCCAGCATTCCGAGTCAGCCTCAGCACTGAGTAACAACACGTGGCAACTGGTAGCCACCAGCAGCCAGGGCTCCTGAGCTTTGGTCAGGACAGATGTCAGGCTGTCCACGTTTCTTTCCTGTGGCTCCCATCTGTCCAGGATGGTGTGCAGATGAGGAAAGAGGGATGGTTTCCCACCAGCCACAACCATCAACATGAGCGCACGCACAGACCCTGCAGCACATCTGGAAAACTGCCCTGCTGACTGCAGCTCCTCATCCCACTCCCAATGAGCGCGAGCCAAAGAAAGCATTATTGACCTCTTAAAATATTTCTGAACTCTAGGAACAGTTAACCTAAAATGAAGTTAAGAGTTGTTATAGTTTAATTAACTAATAAAAAAATGGAGGCAAAACCACAACTCTGCTTCTACGATTTCCTGCCCTTGATTGTATCTTGATGGAAAAAATTCCTCAAGCTGTTCCTTTCAAACCTTTTAGCTCAGTGGGGTTTTTTTAAAGCAAATAAAACAGAAAACCCTATTGTAAATACACATATGCACTCCTACAATGTCAAAACATACAATTCTAAACACTGATACCAACAATTTCTGCCTTTATAATCACCCCCCTTGTGAGCCCCCTTAAGAGTGGGTGATTTCCGCCCAAACAGGATTTTGTCCTCCTGAAAAAAACATCATTTGAAATTGTACAACATCTCTTAGGGACATCACGCCTTTTAGTGATGATAAGGAGTATGCTTTCATAAAGCAACAATCAGTGCTCTTTAAAACTTAATATGCAATATGATGTATAAAATAAGAGATGCACAGAACAGTGGGGAGAAGCTGCAGTCAGTACTATTAAGCATTTCCTTAGGTTTTCCTAAAAGCATTAAGGAGTGTTCCTTTAATTTTTCTAGTAATTTTGTATGGTGGGATCCAATTCTGTAAAAACATTTGCTAGTACTTCAGTTAAAGGTAAACTCAGTGACAGAGAGAGACAGAAGAGACCAAACTTTGTGTAAGCATCCATGAGACCACACCATCCTTATGGTTTTCTTTCCATTGGCTTACCCGAACAAATTGCAAGGTTTGGTCTAGTACACTCAAAACAGTTCATTAACCAGTATAAGCAAATGCTCCATTATCTTAAATTTTAAAATTCAGATGTCACTACAGATTTTACAGATACGAGCTTTTCATATGAAGGACCATATAAAAATCTATTTCTTCTTGCACAAAACAGTATGGTGCTGTATGACTTCATATGAAGCTGTAACTGCACACTATCACTGCTTTTATCTAACATTGTCCTACTGAACTCAACTGCTTTTAATCTCTTAAAAAAAACCCCTAGAAATCCCAAAATATATTTAAAAGGATTTTGGTAGAGGCAAAGTGCAAAAAAAATTTATTGCCTTGAAAAAAATTCATTAGCAATAAAAATTCAATCTTAAAATAATTATGTTTTTTCAGTTGTTATAGAAAAACAACACTGATTTAGTCATGCTTTTAACCGATTCTGCCTCAGAATTTAATTTCCTCAGTTGTCAGTGTCTAAGAGCAGCAACCCATGTGGTGCCTCACTGACTGCGTGCAACACATCAGAGAGAGGGGAAATAAAACAAGAGGAAAAACAAGAAGCACAACGCACAGGTCGGCGCTGCCATTATAAACAGCCCCTGGATGAGGTATTTTAATTAAGTGGTGCAGGGCTGAGCACAGTGGCTTTGCGAGGCCGTTCCCAGGCGGAGCAGGAGGCTCCATGTCAGGTGTACAAACTGCAACCCGAGCCGGCGCTGCCCGGGCTCTCGAGCAGCGTTCCCGGGGACCAGCAGTGCGCCGAGGGGAAGTGCACAGCAGTGCACTTTGATCAAGATGGAGTTAGCTAATTGCTTGCCTTTTTTCTTTCTTTCTTTTTCTTTNTGGTTGGTGTTTCACTATTATATCTGTAAATATTTACTTTTTTTAAAGGAAAACAGAAAAGAAACTAAGCGCCTTTGCATTTAACCTATGGCCTGCTCCAGGGTGTAACAACTGCAGGACTTGGGCAGTGTTTGCAGTAACTCTTCAGAGAGGTCCCAGAGAGCTGCCTTGCTGAGCTCCGTCTGGACACTGCCATGCTCATGGAAAACAGGATGGTCTGCTGGGGAACACTGCCCTCTGGACACTGAGCTGAGCCATTCCTGTAGCCTGCGTGCCAATGGCTTTACCGTTCCTCCCCATGCTTGGAAAGCAGAATGAATGTTACCCCCACCGAAAAATATCAGAACTAGGCTTCAGAAGTATGAAGAGCAAAAAAACCTCCCCCAAAACCCGACAACACACATTCTCTAAGACAAAGCATCTAAGTACCTGGCTGATAGCGAAGTACATGCTTTCCGCAAGGCACCATACAAATATACCATATTATTACCATAACTAAATACTAGTTCTATCACAGCAAAAAACCAGCTTTCTTCCTCTCTCCTCTGGCAATGCTTTTTCTGAGGCTTCTTGCTAGCTCATTGCTCTTTAACATAATTCCCAATTTCATCATCTGGCTTTCATTCAGAGACCCTACACAGTTCTACCTTGGCCTAACCTAAACCACTGCTTTATTATCCAAATAATTCAGTTACATCTTCTTAATACTGCACCCACCCTCGCATGGAATATTCCCTCAGTCCTGGCCCACAAAGCCATTTCCCCACTCCCCACTCCAGTGGCCTTGCCAAAAGACTCACTTCATCTGTGCTGCCCCCAGCAGATCAAAAAATGAAATGAAACAAAGGCAAGGAAAGAATGCTAGTTCAGCTTTTTTTTTTCTTTCCCCCTGCAATTTTCCATGCTGAGACAATGCCACTACTCCTTAAAGGGGAGGTGGATTCTACTGGGCACAACTCATATAGTATGCCATACTGGAGCCAGATACCACATAAAATTACCTGTTATGAGAAGCCACAAAACATACTGGGTCACAAAGAGTTCCAGCAAGCTATTTCTCTTGCAATTTTCACACTGCATTTAAACAACCCATCACAAATAAGGAAGCTGTCTATGTCCCAGCCAAAAGTAAAGACATGCACAAAAAGAGATTATGATTACTGCCTGCAGGTTAAGAAGCCTTTGTAGTGTAACAAAAAGAAAAGCTGACCATTAAGACTTGGTCTACACCTCTGCTGCCAGTCAGTTTTCCTATCAAAATCAGTGAGAATGTCACTTAATCCTCCAGCAAAGATCTCACCTATTCAATGCCCATCTACTACGTTTTTGTTTTACAGTAGATTAAGTCAGTAATGTAAAGAGTTCAGAAATAGTTTGCAGAGAGTTAATTAATTTGACATTCTGGAACAGACAACATCCCAGCTACACTGCTGAAAATCTGGGGCCTTATCTTTTATATTTCTGGGGTTTATTCTGTATTCATACCACTGTAGCCAAGATAAATTCTGCCTTTTGCATGAGTGAATTCACTCTACGGTGAGATTTACAGAGGATTTCCCCCTGAACTTTAAATCAATCTTGGTTCTAGCAGGTGCACAGCATTTGTTTTTACATAGCTTTTCAAATCTAAAGACTTTTCTGCTGTGCCTTTAAATATAAAAAAAGACAAAGCTGATTAAAACCAGCACAAGCTGTGTGTGCCATTTTAATGAGTAGGATCTATCTTGACCTCTGATCAAGAACATTATGAGTTCTTCCTTTCTCCTCCCATGAAGAAAAACAAACCCAAAACATCCTTGCCAATTATTTTTGTGACCAGAAAGCATAGATTTAAGTATACAATGAATAACTATGAGCAAATAGCTTACTGCAGTGGGAACCAACATTGCTAGTGTCACTGAAAGTTCATGGTAATTCCAAGGATTTCTCATAAAAATTCAGCTTCACACTTTGTCCCGTGCGGGACTTGCAGTTTGTATTTCATAGAAACAGCTTTATGAGAGCACTTCTTATGTTAAGAACTTTGCATTCCCATATACTGCGACAGTTTCCTTGATAAAAAAAATGAATTATTAATATTATGTGGATTTTGGGTTTACGCTAAAGCACATTTATGAATTTGTCAGACTTCTTCCCTCTGTGCCCAAGGATGCACACAGCAGGGACAATGTTCCTACAACTGATACTCGTTGCTGATCTAACGACATATCAAGCCATTCAAAATGAAATATTCTTCCTTCATATAAAGAACAGGAAATAAATGATCAGGGCAATGAAATACAAAACAGTCAAATAACTGCCATGCACATCTTTAGAAGCTGTAGCAGGACTCTCTCAGCTGCGAACTGGTATGGGTGGCACAGCGTACTGGCTCTGCAAATTCCAGCAACAAATGTCAGACACTGGATCATCCAGACACACTAAGCTAGGGTCTTTGCTTGTTTTGGTGGGTGGGGAGAGGGGACACAGATGACAGAAAGCGTTTTTCAGGCTTTGTAAAAAGTCCATTCAGAATAATTTCTTACATTTTCAAAAACACTTTTACCATTCATGTCCAAAAAAATGATGTAGACACAACTGAAGAAAACCCTGAGAGGTTTAACAGAGCATTGTGCAGTGCTACAGACACTGGCATTTTAGATGGCAAGTGCCACTCCAGTGTTTGGATTAAGCACCTAAATACAACAAGCACTATGTTCACCTCAGTGAAGGCTGGAGCCTTTCTCCAGCATGTGAAGTTGAGTTTTTGCTCTTCTTCCAGGTAAATATTCCTGATCCTCATTTCTGGATGAGGAAGGGCAATTCTGTTCTCAAAGCCAACTGCATGCTTGGAACTTTGCTGTCACTGGTGGGAGCAGATTGAGATGGTAATGGTTTGTCAAACAGGCACTTGCCAGGGCTGGCAGAGGCTTCCATGCCTCTTCATGATCACAACAGAGACATCAAAATAGCACTTATGACTGACTACTGCCTTGGCCCTGTGCCAGGCGGGGCGGGGGCTCGGGGCTGTCCCGCTGGCCGCTGCCAGTGCTGCACAGTGCATCCCACGGGCTGTGGCCACCACTGCCAGCAGCCTCCTCTTTCCCATGACCAGTCAGAGCAGGATTTGGCCTGAACAATGTCTTCTGGAGAAACCACCCTTCCTTTTCTCTTTTCCAGTCCTCTCCTAGCTCAGATCAAGTATCAAGTGCTAAATAATGAGCTGTTAGGATGTACTTCTGCCCAGAAGAACTAATTTTCTATTGTCTCTGGCTGAAGCAAGGCTCAGCTAATGAATAAGCACCAAGAGAATTTCAAAAATGTACCTCATGTAATGATGTGAACATGGATTCAAATACAAAGAACAGTATGTTTTTTTACCATTATTTTTAGGCACAAAGCACTTGAAAGCACTAGAGAAAATAAGTTAGGCATAAAAAAAAAAACAAACCCACAAAAAACTTCTCAGTGCTTGTTTGCATCATCTGAAGAGTAGCTTTCAGACAACACTTTCAGACCTCCACTGCTATATCAAAGGAGGGAACATTAAAGCATCTAAGGTTATGGGTAGGTGTTTCTGGACATCCTCTCCCCTCTCTTCCAGTCAAATGGCAACTGTAACTTGCAGAGTCACAGAGACGGTCTGAGAAGATCCTTCCCGCAGCTATTTAGGAGGATGATACTTCGAACAGGATGAAACCGCACGTAGTTAAATATCCAGCACCCTGGTGTTTTAAATGACATGGTAGATAGGTCAATTCCAACATTTCACACCAACTGCAGTTTTAATTTCATTGCTCTCAGTGTAAGCTCATGCTGAATTTTAAGTGACTGAAAATGTATCCTGTTACAAGGTTTGGATACACTTTGGAAAGTGTGCAAACACTCCTACAGATAAAACATAAATCTGAATACATTGTATTTTGGTACAGAATGATTTTGGCTGAGCTAACCTGTATGGAAATCACCCTAAAATGTTGGAGGTTAAGCTAAAATGATAATAGTACAAAATAAACATAAAGTTTTATATTTAAAGTGCTCTTAGTATGACATTAGTGCTATCTCTTTTTCACTTTCCAGTTCAGATCTCATGTGTAAGCAGTTCTTTTCAGCAAAATGGAGAACTGTTTACACATGAGATCTTGCTCTCCATTTTGGGCTACTAGAGAAACAGAACTAGCACACTCAGGTTAAAAAAAAAAATCCTCCAGAGCCAATACTGGGATTGGTGGAGCAGCTGGATTCTATCTGGCCTTAAGAGCAACTGTGTGCCATTTTCTTTCTTGATATATCTGTATCTTGATGGCAAAGAACAGTCTTTAAAACTAAAGCACTGTAAATCCTAATCCAAAGTTTATAAATCCACTTGCACACCTATATAAGCAGATATGTTACAACTTATTGAATGTATAAATGCAAATAAAACATACATGTAATAAGATAAACAAAAAAATCCCCCACTTCCAATTACTTGTGGAACAGCAACTAATCACAAAAACATGCATGTAAAGAACTGATTCTGGAAAAAAACAGTCAACTGATACCACGGCATGTGTTTTGTAAAGCAGGGCTTTCTGAGAACACTGCAGAGGTGCTAAAGCAAATTGTTATAATGTCACTGCACAATGTGCTGTTGAGGTTTTATGGTCACACTGCGCCAATAGTCTCGGGAAGTTACTTTGCATTCTTATATAAACTTTTTCCCCCAATCCCGTTTTCCACAAAAAAGGGCTTTCAATAATGTACAATCTTGTGTTTATACATACTACAGGAAAAACATGATAAACCCAAGAACACAATCTCTACTTTAAACATATTTTAAAACTAGATTTCTGCAACTTCATGTAAACAAGAATAACCTGTTAAACACTCACCAAAAAAAGAACATAACCTTCCTGTAATTAAATGGCAGTGTTTTACATGGCACTTTTTAAAAATCATGAAAATAAAAAAGTAAATAAATAAATCAGTCCAGCAGACCCCTCCCAATTTGAGGCTTAACCTGCAAAGTAACGTAACAGTAATAAAACCAATGCCAGCTGGACTCCTTTCTTTTTCTGGCTTTGGCATGAGAAGCAAGAGCAGGTATATGTTTGAAGAAAAACAAAGTAGGACATTTTCCACCTTTAGTCACAGGATGTTAACTGAACTTTGGCAACTGTTTAAAGATATCCTCAAAATGTTCAAAAAAGAATTAAAACCAGTTGGGGCTGAGAAAAAGAAACAATCCATCCTTCCACCCCCCTTCTCTCCCCTCAAACATCTGTTCCAAACTTATACTCCAAAAACCACAGCGAAGAACAGTCATAATTAATGTTATTTTGGCTTTTTAGTTGCTAGGCTTGCATTCCAAGGTTAGAAATACAAAAATACAAGTTCAGAGCACACTATTACTGTACTTAAGGACTCTCTTGATGCATATAACAAAAGAGCAATTTTTCCTTTCTCTTCTTTACCCCATTTTATAAAAAAAGAGAAGAAAAAATAGAAACGGAACCAGGAAACAGTTCCATGTTGAAGATAAAGGATTACAATAAAAAGTACCTACATAAACGAACTACACTTTATGAAGCTATGAAAATACATTTGAGACATGTTTAATACATGCTTTACAGCTGTACAAAAGCTATCCAGCCACTTACAATGCGGGTCATAAAACTGCTAATGCACACAGGTCCCTCCCCACCCAACTGCCGTGCATTTGGCTTCGCCGGCGTGCAAATCCTGCACGGCTGCTCTGAGCTCCCCCCAGGCACTGCTATCACTGTGCAGGTATCCCTGCACTTCACAAGGGGTGCTGCTGATTTCAGCAGGATCTGGCTAGCCAGGGACTTCCAAGATGCTCCTGGGCCTCCTTAGGCCCTCCTGTGTGAATGGGCTGCAGCATGCATGCCAGCCCTGGCTCAGCGCATGGAGGACCAGGGTGCAGAGGAACTGTACAAGGCAAGCTGAGGTGGAACACAACTCAGTGCTTTTTCAGCAGCTTTGGGCTGAGGAAATGTCATGTTTATGAAGCCCAAGAGGGCTGGCTACAAACCCCTCACCAGCAACATGGGGAAGCAATGGCAGATTCTCCACTTCAATGCACTGAAAGGCCAGGAGGATTTAATCTGCATGAATATACACTGACCACTTCTCTCTGCCTGCTTTTGAAGCTCTGACCATCTAGATTTAAGAAACAACATCAGCATGATTTGAGAGCTAGTCCTAAGACTCATAATTACCAGTATGGGCTAACATGGCTATCAACTACTGAGCAAGAATCAAGGCTTTTGTCATTTTAACTACACAAAAAATCTACAGGAAAGATCTGTTATGTTTTTTATTAATCCTATTTTGTGTTTCTCAGAAAGAAATTAACCCAAGCATACAAACACATTTAGTGGGGAGTCATTTCTCCTCTCTCATTTTTAAAGACAAGGATTCCGATAAAATAAAATGTGCACTGTGCCTCTTATGCTGTCAGAAACCTTTCTTTGAGGCTATCATTGTTTCAATCAGGTCTACACAATGTATGTTAGCAGGTGTAAGTTGTTTCAGGTGACATATCACTGTGCTGAAATCAAAGTACTTTTCAAATTGCTATTTTCCGTTGCTCCTTGGCTTCTTGTATCCTTCGACATTAGAGGCAGAACTGCTCAAAAGTTGTTGTGAATGACACTGTCTGACTATATATGGAAAAACTTTTCAAGAGGGAGACTATGCTAGCAAGGACAAAGCACCAACCTTCATCTTCAGTAAGAATTAGGGTGGTGTCTTCCACCTGCTGGGCCACAAGCGCTAAAAAGACAAAAGGAACTTGTGGTTTTAGGAGTCAGCAAATGTGTTCACTTGGAAATACACAAAAGCTACAAAGAACCCTATTTTTCCTAAAATGTTACATAATTTTGAGGATCTTGTACTGGCTAACATCACCTCATGATGCACCATTTCCCCTGTGAAATAAACCCCTCTGGGTTATAAGTCATCGAGTGTGAAGTGCTACGTTAGTCCTTGCTTTTTATTACTTCTGATTTGCTTTAGTCATAGCGCAAGGAAAACTCAAACATTTTCATCATCTTCAGCACACTGAAGTACTGCCTAAATAAATCTGTTTCTTTTTTTTCTGCTAAACTGTAACACTGCTGTCAGTGTGCAGACACCCAGCACTGGTGGACATGGAGTAATTTTTTCAGTCCTTGAGGTACTACACTGGTAGAGATAAATCCCATTTAATGCCACATTCTAATATACATATATGTATATGTGTAAATATGTATGTGCATATAGACACACACACAATTTAAATAAACACCTAAAAGCTCCGTGTGGCCACTACTGTTTCTAACTTGGAGAAAAACATTTGTGTTTTCAGCTAGGAATTTTTAAGATAATTAGCAGATTACTTACAAAGCTAAATAGTAAATAAATAAATAAAATCCTTCCACCAATTGGCCCTTGCAGTATAAACACACAAACATGAATGCCATCATTGTTACCCAGAACTGCTGAAGTAACTTTTTGAGTGTCACACTATCCCTTATGTTAAACCAGTTATGCCACAAGCTGTGAAAGGCAGACACAATGTGCTTTCTACAAAATGCATATTTTTTACACATTTGGAGGAAGATAGGTCTATGTGTGATGGGCATGCTTGTACACAAAAACCCCTATCCTATCACAAATTAACACAGAGATAATCTTTACTTTTAAGGTTATTGTACATTTTTTTGTTCTTGACCTTGTTAAAAATGGTTTGCCAGGGTAGACTACTATGATGGGGATTATAAAACAGTTCCTGTGCTTGGAAGTACTTTAAATCTACAAGCCATGTTTCTATTGCTGCTTTGTAGCTCAAACTCCAAAACTAGTGATGATTTTATGAGTTGCTGTAGTCTAGACAACTCGGTAACTTTTCAATTAAATTGTTCCTTGGGGAGACTACTGTGAAAATTCCCATACAATTAATTACAGGTATGTGCAATTAAAATACAATTCTACAGCACAGTAGCTTTACAATTGCTGGTGCAATTTATGTCTGTATCAAACAAGAATGCTCTGAAGGGGCTGAGAAGACAAAGTACAACACACATGTAAAGCTACCAGTAGTGAATGAGATGAAATAAAAGGTAGTGTTAAATTTTTGTGTGCCTTTTCCTCTGGTAAGATTCAGAATTCTACTAGAAAGCATAAAATATGACAACTAAGCTAATCTTCCCAGAGCATATTTTTATAGCAAACTGGGCTCAACATATTTTTACTGCCAAGTTAAAGAGCAAATCAGAAATTTAACAGAATTATATGAAAATGCACCGACAAAGCAGAAAAATTAAGAAAAACAGAAAATACAGCAAAAAGCTGAGAGGAATCATGATTAAAAAAAAATCAACATGTATTTCCCCTGACAGCAAAGCCCCATTTTGCCCCCATTGGTTATTTTCATATTAGTCTTACTTTCCTCTATATACACTTGAAAATGTCCTTTTTACTTTAAAAGCAATTTAAATGGTTAGAAGCACCACTTTTAAATATAATTTTGTGAATATAGTATAGGCCTTTCTGTACTTAAGTTTTAAGTTAGTTTAGGATGGAGTTAAACAAAGGACTAAGCAGTGGAGGTTATCAGAGCACATGTCATTGTGCAAACCATAGAAAAGATTAGTTCCAGGAGAATCTCCGTAATTTTGCTCCATCTTCACAGGTTTACAGGCCTGGATCAGTGGAAATACCAAACCCCTGAAAAATTAAGTCTCTCATGGGTCATGTCAGCTTGTCCTGCACAGCCTTGCAGAAATCCTCCAGGATCTGTACCCCAAAGCTACAGGACTATGAAAGAACTGTGGTCATGGACTTGCAGCCCTGTAGTCCTTGCAGCCCTGATCAACACCTGGCCCACGTGCACTGAAAGAGGTGGACTTTGAGGGGTCTCAAACACACTGTAAAATAAACCAGATCACTTCTGTAAGGCAAACAGGGCTGAGGTTTGCAAGTCCTTATGACTCTAGTCTTGGCTAGGAGATAAAAAAAAGACACCAGGGCCTCCCTTGTAAGAGACACAGCCATCAACGGATGGCCAACTCCTGTCCTTCCTCCTTTTAGGGTTCAGCCAAACTGCAGAGCAGGTACCCAGGTAATTGCACAGCTAGAGGTCAAAAAACGTGCAGGTTCAGACAAGTTAATGTCTTGATCTTCAGAATAATTTCAAGCTGTTTGATTTGGAGCTACAAGTTAGTCCAAGATGTGACAACACTGTTGCTGTGTCTACAATATCGAATTATCTCTGCTCTACAGATCCTCCAAGCCTAAGTCTCAGTATGTTCTGGGAATGTAATTCTTTTGGTTTGGTTTAGTCACTGAGTAACCAGGTTAATACATAGTCTTGTCTCTCTAAGGAAGCCAGTCACCTGACAGCTGATGACTGCTAGGAAAGAAAAAAAAAAAAATCCATTTCTGAAGCACTTAGCCAAGCATGGTGATGAACACTTGAACATTTTTCACTTTGAATTACTGAAGAAAGAGTGAAATATGTACAGGTTTACAGCCTGGCTCTCTAAAATTGGAATGTGACATCTAGCTCTGAAAAAACATCTTTTAGCTGTGGGAACAAATCCCACCTGTTCTAAGAAAATCCCTATAGGAAATAAGTGGACTTTTACTTACTGTTTTCCATTGTTATTAGAAACCTTTTATTATAGCTTTATTCCTTAAGGTAGAATCTGCAAACTACTGCAGATTTCTCTTATTATTCCTGCTTAGTCATGACCTCAGCCAAAAGCTCATGTGAAAATCTCATACTGTACCTAAGCACACACATATACTGTAGTTAATTCATACATTGATCAACTGTTTTGCACAATGTCATTCATTATTTTTTTCATTATTTTTTACAAGAACACCCATAAGGCTCTATTAGAATAGGTGCCTCAGACTGCTAAATGCTGGCCAATTATACATACAATATAATTTAGTGAGCAGGATTAATATATGGCCCCAAACCTGCAATTAGATGGAACCATTTTGGCTCCAATAAAGGAAGTCCTCTTCCATCATCTACACAGAAATGTGAAAACCTGGCAACAGTGAGGCATCTCAGAAGGAAATTTTGTCAGGGACCACAAATCAGTTTCCACAAGATATTTTAACATAGATTTTTTTCATACCTTGCAGGTCCAAAATATCAAATGCATTCAAACATTCATTATGCCAGAGAACTGAATTTGGTCTTCATTTTGTGAAGTAGAGCTTATTTATTTGCCCATAGTGTTTATCCAAGCGTGAGTCCATATATCTAATTTTTTTAAAAAAACATAACATAAAAGTTCTTCAGACTCTGAACAGGCAATCAAACAAGTAGAAAGTTCTGAACAAGTAATGAGATGGTTCCTCAGACATCTGAAAGTCTGTTTTTTCAAGCTGCAACAGAGCTTGGTTGATTTGTGCTGGACACCCCGTAAGTCAAACACACAAAAATGTAACACTCTCAAGCCCACTTCTCAGCAACAATTTAATGCAACAGCCCTGGGATTTGATTTAATATTTCTACTTTTCATTATTTTTTTCAATTCCATCTGCATGATACTAGGCTACTTTAACATGAAGTGCAATAATTAAATTTAAGCATTTACAGTATGCTAACACAGGTGAAGAATTTTTGAAGTGAATGGCTAAAGCTGGGTTGTTGTGACTGCATAAATTCTTGAGCTTGCAACTCTGCAAATGGTGAATACTCCATTCCAGTCTGACAAAGCACTTGTTATGTGCCCCAAGTCAGGCAGCATTTACTTCCTTACTATTAGGTGCTAAACATTAATCATGTGCTTGAAGCTCACGTGACCCGAATTTGTAGTGTGATTTTCAAAATGCCATCAATGTGTGCTTGTTTCCACTGGTTTGTCCTCCCAAGTCTAATTTCAAGCTCCCTTAAGATCCAAGCAAGGAATATTCTGCAGCACACTTTGCTTACAAAAATAAGCCCACCACAAAAGAGCAGTATGTCTCTAGCTGCAGCAATATCGAGTAAATCTTTATCGCCCAAAGAGAAAGCTGTTGCAGATTATCAAATGAAAGCAGATTTGGTTCATAGTCTACTCTGATTCAACCCAACATGGAGTTCAGAAATGCCACCTGCTGACAGCAGCCAAACAGATGCTGCTATAAATAGCAGTTCTGCAACTAATTTAGCTTAATTCAGCTGAATACATATTAATAGTATATCCATCAACACAAAAAGTTTTGAGCACCTAACTCTTCCTGCAAGTCTTCAATCAATTTGTGGGGGGAAGACCCCTGTTATTTTACATTTCTGCTGTTCACTCTAAACTCACAAAGTAGTTCAGCTGAGCAGATCTCTTTTTCTTGCTGGATTCTGTTTAATGTGCTGTTCCAGCACTCTGTGCAACAGCTGTCTGTGCCATATGATTACTTCATTGTTGAAAGCCTGACATATGGAAACTCTACTGAAATGTTAGCTGCTTTGATACCTATGAAGAGAAATAAGCTTTTACATTACAACAACGCATTTTTTAAACAACTTAAAGTAAAAAAAAATTAAACACACATTTAGAATCTAAACCATATTAGTTTCCAGCATATGCCTGTTACTCTATTTCAATGCCCAGCTCCAAAGGCTGGTTACTATTGTGGTTTTGGTTGCTATTACTAGCAAACAATGGGTGGTTTTCTTTCAGCTTTTACATTCTTGGAAGAGAAAAGGGAACGGATGCAAGAGGAGGCCCGTGGGATTCCTTCATGAGTTATCCTTGAAGGCAAATGCTATACAGCAGAATCACAGGAATGGTATCTCATGTCATTGAGATAACAGTACATGAGATAACCAGGTTTATTGGGAAAAGTCATTAACTGCCACACAGTGTTTCGCTTCTCAAAATCAAAGCTTCCACAGAAGACAGCTCCTTAATGGACCAGAAGAATGGCAGATCCTTATGGATGAATTTCTGAGTCCCAACTGCCTTTGGTAGGCAGAGAAAGGAGCTCCTTTGTTGTAATATGCAGACTTTCCTCCCCTGTAAATTAGTCATCCAAAGACGGAACAATGATGCTCTAAATTATTTCATCAGCAGCATGAACACTTGTTAACACAGAAGGAAGCTGTAATTTTTTAGTCACTGTTTTGCCAGTAGTAGTGTTTGAATCCTTGACAAAATCCATCTGAATCAGAGAAGATACTAATAGTCTGAGTTTTAAGGATCTATTAATTTTATTAAATAAAAATTTGTATGTACCTTTTAAAAAATATTCAGCCTTAGAAGATATTCCCTAATGATGTTAATGGGATATGATTCTCTTTAATTTAGTTACCTAAACCTCAATCAAACACAAATATATTTAAAATTATTGCAAACATTTAAAAATGCAATCACTCTAGGTATAAAAAGTACTCTCAAATATAGCAGGCTCTGAAAATAAAACACTAAGGGAAGACTGATTTTTTTTTTCTTATTTTGATTGAAGATTAATTGAATTTCAATTCTGTTACAAAATTATATACTAAGTCATGTTTCACCACTAGTATGATTTATTAGACGAAAATTGGCTCATTTTACATAGTGTATTCTGACTGAAATAGTGCAGCTTTAGGACTACTGACAAAGCTACAAAGCAACCTTGATTTCAGTTTTACAATATGCTCCATATATCTACAAAACTACTGGTTTATTATAAATCTACTAAAGCATAATTCAGATAGTATCCCCAGATGGTAAATGTAGTAATTTCTACATCAACAGCAGTAATTTGATAGCCTCAGTAATTTTTTTTTCATGTCTCATAACATTACTTTGCAGAGTTTTTAGGCATATTTGATTAAAAAATCACTGTTTAGATCTTAGATTTCTTAAAGGTTAAGGCAAATCCTACAAAGTTTTTTTTTACTCCAGATTAAAATGATTTATTACTTTCAAGTTTTACAAGAAAGGGAAAAAAATTAAAAAATTGAAAATTTAGGTATTTTCTGTGGGTAGAAAATGGGATCACATTCATAAATACTGAGACTGGACCGGTGGAAATTTCAAGGAAGTCTGACATATTTATGAAAGGTAAAAACTTTCAACTACAATCAATCAAAAATGACTGAACAAATATGACTCCCCAGAAAGGCATTTATCCTAATTAATAAGACAAACCAATAGTTAGTCACCTACTCAAATGACAGCTGTAAATCAAAATGGGACTTGCCAATTCTCTCATGGGGTCAGCCTATGACCACCCATGAAAACTGCACTCTTTCATTTCCTTCCCAAGTGCAAGGGCTGAGAAATGGCCACAGCTGTTCCAGGCAACCACAGCATCCTCAACATTTTGTGCCAGGACTGGCTGCCATCCACTGCCCCAAATGATCAGGCAGTAAATAGGTCTATAAACCTATTAAAACTGCATAAATGTTATAACTTGTAATCTATTAAAATAAAAAATAAACAGGAAAGGATGTCTGAGAGCCAGCTTCTTCAGAGCAAAATGAAATGCTAAGTTAGAGGTCTTCAAGTACTCCAGCTTTTCTTTGTGGTGGTGGTGTTTTGGGGTTTTTTTTGGTGGTTGTTGTTTTTTTGGGTTTTTGTTTTTTGTGCAGGGGAAGGTGGGAGGGCACAAGACTTAGTGTTGAACTATTAAAAAGCCAGTTGGTGCTATTAAACTCTTGCTTTAGGATTTATAGGAAGGCCAAAAATTCACTCCAGGCTGAAATTTACTATTACAGGCCTGGAATAGTAAAAAAAAAAAGAAAAAAAAAAGTCATAAATATAAAGGAAAATAATAAACACAAAACAGTGGTTTCAGATGATCTTTGGCATTTCTTCAATGCAGAAGTGGCTTTATTTTTATTTCCTTTTTTGTCAGAGATTCATCACTATGAATTACTTTTCTAACTAAAATTTGGAACAAGTTATTTTAATAATTAATTCCCAATAAGTTACTATCACTGGATCTCTTTTAAAGCTTTTCAGTATGAAGAGATATCATAGCTTTCAAAGGAATGTCAATGCCCTGACTTAGACGGAAAAGCCAGGAAGTTAGGAATGGAAATTTCTTCTATGAGCCACACAGATGTATGAAAACAGTCAAAAAATTAACAACGTATGTTAAGGATTCAATGCCAGTCCCATTTTTATTCATAACTAGACTTCATTAGTTTCGTGGGTTTAAAATTGACATTTAAAAATAATAGCAACATAAGTTTTTGTGACTTAATTGAGTGCTCCTTAAATAAAGAGAGATTTCAGTATTTGCAGACTGCTAACATCTTTCCAAAATAAGCTGTGTGCTGGTGCTACTTTGCTCTATTTCACTATCACCCTAAGGAGCCTTTATTCCTGATGGAAGCCATTTCTTTTGCTAAATCCTGCCTGTGAACTCTAACAAGACCATTTAAGCCCTACTAAACAAAGTCTCCTGGGAGGCACTATTGTTAAAATAAAAACTGGAGCAAATTTTTAAAGTGAACTTTCTGCAACCGTTAGAGGATGTAGGTCTTAAGAAGAAGAGACAACTTGTTATAGGAGAGGGAGCAAAAAGCCAAATGTAAGCAGAGAGCATATGCCAGCCACCCGGAGGGAACAGAGGGGAGGTATAGAAAATTAACTACTGCATTTCTACTTCCCACCAAAACCACAAACGGGCCATTTCAGGGGACTAACACATCCAGAATCTGAACATAAATACGTCTACCTCATTATCTGAGAAGAGCCTTAAAGAGCACACTCCTTTGCTGAATATTTCTGCTTCTCTATGAATAATCTCCTGTATCAAGAAGCAGGAGGTGCTTACGTGTGCACATGCAACATCCATAGCACTGATGTGTGTCAGTCTGGACGCTGCTCAGTTCTGTCTGAGAAGGAGGCCCCACAGTCTTTTGGCACAGACTTACTGTAAAACTTAACAAACACTCTCTGCAGCCAAAACACCTTGAACCACTTCTTACCAGGTTTCACAAGTTGGATGGGTTTGAATCTGGTCAATACATGGATGAGAGATCATTATATGAAATTGCACTTTGCTGAAAACTTACAGCAGCAGCTTAAAACCATCAGGAAGTGGTGAGACATTGCCATGAGGACATGCACAAACATGTGACTGTGATCCAGGAAGCTCCTGGCTTCACCCAAGCTGAGAGTAACACCCCTGGGAAAGCCAAGATGAGCAGCATACCAAAAGGGAGGACAGTTCATGGAAAAGGGGACTCAAAAGATTAGTGTGGTTTTCGCTTTCTACGTTGAACAAGAATAACAAGAAGCCATATGTGACAGACACTCTCAGCCCAGTGGAACATGTGTACTTGTATGCCACCTCATCAGCCTGTAGGGCATGATTCCTCTCCGGCATCTTAAGGGGCACTCTTAAGATACTGTCACTGTGCAGTGACAGTAATGCCAGGCACACTGCTGAGCCCTCACAAACTATCCAACAACTGAGATAGGAGATAAAAGGAAAACAGCCATTCCCAGAATTTCATTAACAAATTGGCTCAAAGCAACCCCATTTTATTTTTGACAAAGCATAGGTCTAAAGGAGGATGAGGGCAAGGATTGTATTTGGATTATAACAAATACAGGGCATAAGGCAACCTAAGGGAAAAAAGCCTCTTGGTTTTATCAAGTTACCACAACATACACGTTTACCTGCATTCAAAGACGAATTAACAAGAGTTTTCTCGGAGTACAAATCAAACAGGACTGCATGGAAGGAATACAGCAATACTCTTCATTCTCACTGGATGCAGTGGAGGGTATGCCTGTAGGGCTTGAAAGCTGTGTAGGCACTGTGAGGCTGAAATGTAGGACAATTTACATACCCCAGATTGTTTCCCTGAAACAGACCTTGCCTAACTACCCTTGCTTGCATCACCTTGCTAGTCAACTGCCATATATACTTGCACTTGAGGGAAAAAGATCTGCACTGGCCAATAAAAGATATGTAAGCTGCATATCTAAAATTAGCCTGCAACCCCTATTGGGCTGCCTCTCCAGGCACTGCACCCACAGAAACTCAGCCATGACATGACTCTGAGCACCTCATCTATCTAAGTCAGGAAAAATCCTACACCAAGTAAACACTGGGAAAAAAACCTGTAGTTTATCAGAAAAAGCTCAATGCTTACTTTAGGTCCAGAAAAACTTTTAGGATGAGAAAAATGGAAATTCTGGGCTGAGGCTGCTGAAATGCAACACAGTTAATAGTAAATTTTAAAAAAAAAAGTCTTAAAGAAAGAATATATGTTCTTTGCTACTAGGATGTTACAAACCCTAGCTTTGGAACAGGGGTCCAAAAGGCAACTTGGAAGAGAGGGTGCAGAAAGTGGAAGCTGGTATTATTTATAACCTGGCAGGCAGGACTTGCAGAAATGCAGCCATAACAAGCTGATTCTCTTAACTGCAGGTAAAACAACATTCTTACTAACTTTAGAAGTTTGGAAAATATATAAATAGTAAAAGTATTTTGCTAGACAGATGCTGACTTCTTTTCTTTAGTATTTGATGGAACATGTTTCAAAGAGTACATCACTAGCCAATACTGCTGACGGATATGCAACGTTGTACTACCTGACCACATCATGAATTAGCCTTCTCAGGAGGAGCTGTACAAAAAGTAAACAAAAGAAAGAAGAAACTCCTTGTCATCTGTAGGATGTCAAGGAGATGAATCAGTTTCTTTCAAAAAGGAGATAATTAAGAAAATCTAAAATTTTCTGAATTACATTAGGACTTTATCGTTTAGCTTTTCTCAATGAGTTTTCCTTTTTCATAACCAGGGACATACTGAACAACCACTCCATTTAACAACTTGCAGACAGAACATCTCAAGGACTGCTACAACTTTTCCATTTAATCATTAATACTAAGACATGAAATAGCCTATGTAAAAACACGTGGCATAACAGCTTTTCAGGGCAGTGATGCTCATGTGATTTCCTGCTAAGGAGAATATATTGAACCTATTTATGACAGAATAGAACAGCCCTTTTATATACATTTAGCTTTTTAGAAGAAAATACTGGTATTTAGTCTGAAGTGTACCAGAATTATTGACAAGATCTCTACTTAAAGTAAATCAGACTGACTTAGGCCAAGAGACTTGGTTCAGGATAGCAAGCAATTTTCAGTTACTCTACTCACTGCAAAAAAAAATCCCAGGACTTTCATACCCTGGAAAACCACTGGAATATTAGCTTTTGAAGGAAATATAGATCCCTTTTTTCATTTATTTCTTTTCATGAACATAGTTTCCTAATGAAAGTCATTTCTACATGATGACAGCAGCAGGACATTCCTCCCTGACCACTTACTATGAATTCCACTTTCCCCCCACCAAAAAAAAGAAAGGGAGGGGGAGGCGGGGAGGGAAATGGGGTAGGGGGAAGATACTGACCCCTTTTTTTAAATCTTTAACTGACACTGTACCATAGGCAGAGCTCTCCTACTGATACATAAGAGATCTTTTGCACATTTGGCATTTCTGGTAAGGTTAGTTTCTTCACATAATAATTTCAGCTGCAACATTTAAAGTCAGTGTCCTTCTCTGCATTAGCAATAAATTTGGAAACAAATGCCCAAACACATTTTAGGGACTGCAGACCAAATGTAAAACACCACAAAGCTTTTCTGTTCTATTTTGTGGGGCACTTCTTGCCAATGCCTCAGTTTGTCTCCTGTTCTCCAAATGCCACATAGCAAAACTGCTCCCTTTATTTGGGATGAATTAAAGAGTAGGTGCTTACCTGTAGGAGTACTACTGCGAAATGAGGAGGAGGGAGTGATTGGAGGGGTGACTGGAGGAGTAAGGCTTCCACTGCTGTGGCGAGGTGGAGTAGATACATTCCCACGGGACACTGTGCTTGACAAAGTCAAAGAGAGTTTCGGCTGAATCTTTTTCTTCAAAGACTCCTGCTCACGTCGAGCTGCATCAGTCATAAATCTAGAACAAGGACAATCATGAGCTTTGAACCACTGTCCACCAGCAAGCTTTAGGTGAAGATAAAGTATTTTTTGCCCTCAGTGACCCAATGGAGTTGCAAACTCAGCCATGACAAGTTCCTCTACAACACACAAATTTACAGAATACAAACTTCTCCATCAACAGGTTTATGTGTTCAACATCTGAGCCATTTCCTTCTGATTTCAATAAAACTTACATTAGATACTTGCATCATGTGCAGATACGCAAGTTTTTTTAACTCCAACCAGAGCTCAGCATTACAAACAATAATATAATGATTGTACTCAGTCCTTTACAGTAACTACATTCAATCATTCTGCAAAAAAGTAGCTGAGAAAAATGTTAGCAGCAAATGACCTTCAATCTGAAGGTCAAAGGGATAGAAGTAATTACTTTGTGTAGATACATAATTTTCAATAGGATAATCGCATCCTTTTACTAATTTTTGGACAATGTTGCCTGGCATAAAAGATGTCTAATTAAATTGTAATTCCTCAAACTGGAGTTCCCAGCTCTTGAAAACCAAATGAGATCTCTTCTGTAGAGCTCTGTACAGGCTGCTGAAGGCCTAATGCAACTCAAGGTTCATCTCTGTGGAGTGCTGAGAGGGAATCCCACCAGCATGATGCAAGGTATGCACCAGTAATGCTGTAATTCCAGCAGTGCAACTTTTTGCATGGGATATCTCATCTGGAATAAAAAGCACTTTTTTCACTTTCATTCTGATTCCTTTCAAAAGGGAACAGTTGAACTGAAAAAGATCACTTTTATTCCAAGCGTACACAAAGAGTTACACCAGAAGACCTGATGCTGCTTTCTGCTGACATTTGAAGCATTGCTGCTGGAACCCGTGCTAACTCTCACTTGGAAAGACTGGGGTTCCCCCACAACAGGATCTCTGCAAGTCAGACTTTATGACTTAGCATTCGAGAGACATTTGAATCCTTTGTCTTTCCCCTCCACTGCATATGGATATACATTAATAATTATGGATATCTTGAAGGATTCCCAAGACAGGATAAAGTAAATCACCCTGTCAGTACAGCCCCTGTCCTTGAGGCTGCAGTACAAACTACACCTGCCAGTGAATAAAAAAAATATGCACTAACACATGATACAGAATAAAAAGTTAAGTTACACCCAGTCATTTGTTTGACCATAGTCTCAAAACACTATGGCATAAAATTTTAGGTAACATTAGAGCAATAAAGATGCATCCTGTCTGTCCATACCATGAAGCTATTAATAAGTGGATCTTTGCCATGATAAGTAACATCAACACACAGGCATTAATAAACAGGTATGTGACATGACAGCTTATCTTCTTTGAACTGAGAGAACAATACATCATGTCAAGCCCAGATGTGGCATTTTTATGAAGTTAATATTTTAAATGTAGATATCCACAGTAACAGTTGAGTGTTAAATTTCTCTACTTCAACCAAGGGTACAAATGATATTGACAAAACAGTCCTCAAATAGAAGTCTAAATTTCATTCAAGAAAACATAAGTAAAAGGATTTTAATAAAGTGGTCACTCAGTACACATTTGCTTTCCTCTAACTAGGAAATGTCTAATTCACTGTTTTTGCAATTTGTACTATGATGTATGCTTGCTTCTGGATGGGAAGCCTTATTTCTTAAGAAAATGTTATGGTAACATTATAAATCCTTGAAAACTTGGAAGATAACTTCAACCGTGAGACATTAAAAGCAGCAGCATGAAAGTTGCTCTTTAGTAAACTCAGCCACAAATAACAATGTTAAAATAATATTGAGTTATAACCACTCTGGTTGAAGTCCATAAAAATCAGGAAAATGTGAAGTTATAACTGAAATTTCTCCCTGTCCTCTTAACTCGTTCCCATTTGGGCTAAGCATGTAAAGTATATTCCAAAATGTCATTTGTTGTCTACACTGTGAACCTGAGAGAAATGGAAGACAGAGTCTGCCGAGAAGTTCAGTTTCCAGTATCTCATGTATGGAATTAACCTTTCCAGATCCAAATAGTCCCCTACATGTTTCCTGAAGCACTGGCAGTGCTCTGGGTTTGAAAATGAAACTTGTCTAAATGGATTAAAAGAAAACATTTTTCAGTATTTTAACTGAAATACAGGATTATACATGTGTCTGACTATGGCAGTGTTCTTCAAAGATTAAAATATAAGCATTGTAATGATGGCTATAACAGAATGACATTTCCAACTAAGTCTTTAATTTTCATGTTGGAAGTATATTATGGTTGCAACATCAAGTGTTCACAAATGAAATATGCTGGAATTAGGGTTGAATACTGGTCTCTAAATTACATGCCTGCATAAAATTTTCCCTGCCTCATTTAAATGCACAAGATTTCTGGGAAACAGAAAATGAACTGTAACTAGAAAAGGCTGCTGTTTAACTTAGGTTAAATCCCATCTTCTTGATAGACTGTCTCACCATCTTCAGATTCATCTCTTTGCTGGGCAAAACTACCTCTGCTATTTTCAAATTATTATCAACATAACCCTGCCCGTCTAGTTCCACCACTGGGCACGTTTCAGTCACCTTTTCTGTTGCATACGATTTTGTTTACACCTCATAATCCTTTTCCCCTCAAACCAATACATCATAGGGGTGCACTGAAACAAGGAGGATCATTCAGCTCCCAGCCATTCATTGACCCTGTTTGGAAAAACATGGGTTTTGTGTGCTTTCTTGCCAACAGTCAGGAGCAAACTCTTTCTAAAGAAAACTCTTCTACACCCATTTTTTCTTTCCTCACAGCTTTCCTAATTATTCAACTCCCTGCTCCAAAAAACGTGGTTGCAGTGATTTCTGAATCAAGTACTTGCAGCAACTTTAATAAACATGAGCAAAGTATAGGTTTTCCCCCCTCTTCTCATTCCCTGGAATGGTTCAAGTATTTTTATTGAAACTTTCCCAAGAAATTCAGCCTGAAGGAGACACCCAGCATGGAAAATTTCAGCCCAAATAGATGAATGTTGGCAACATAATCAACTGAAACAGTCTTATAATGGAAAGTGTTGCACAACCTTTCATATAGGTGGCAATATAATACAAACAGTGTTAGCTCTGGTTACCAACACAAAAAGTCACAAAAAGCAGAGGTTATGCTCAAATTCAAAAAAAGCACTTTCAAATCACACCTATTCCAGAATTTCTGAGACTTGTCACCCCCCAAAAGCTTTGGAGTCAAGAAAGAACAGAACATAGTCTTAGAGATTTCCTTGTGCTGTTAGCATGCACTGCTTCAGGATCATGCCCCAGAGTGACTCACATGATGGTGTCAGAGTTAGTTTACCATAAAACCTATGCTACACACAAGGCTAAGGCAGTTTAAGAGCTCTGGACTCATACATCCAGACTGAGGGTAAGGGTTATAAAAATGAGCTGCAGGTAAACTGAAAAGAAAAAAAAGAACCCAGGTTACTCATCAGAATGTATATTCCTAATTGTTCTCATCAGAGCACGAAGTATCCTTTCCTCCTCTTCCTCAGTGCTAAATCTTGCTGATACAGGAAGGCACTGCTTGGGCCAGCTCTGTTTCCATGTCCACAGACATTTACACTGACAGTGAAGAAGGTGTATCATGGCTACCTGGTTGGATTTGAATATTAATTTGCTACATTTAGTTTCTTCATTATCTAGTCTCTAAAACATATACCAACAGAAGATGTGTCACAATCATGAGTTTACTGTTCTCCAGTTATCACATGCACAGGCAAGAGAAGGGAGGGGGATTACTCTGAGCTTGTATAACAAGCAGATTACACCACATGGAGACTCAAACCCAGGACTGTTCTGCAACACCGTCCAGCTGCACACAAGCTTAAAAAAAATGTACAGCACTACCTGACAGTAACAAATATACCCTGTCCAGTGCCACACCACTGCCAACTAGTACTGATGCCTTCAATTTTCCAAATTACTTGGCATTAGTATATAACTCTGAACTTCATTTAAAGTGTTAGCAAGTTCTCTTCACAGTTTAGAGACTTAAAACTCAAAAAAGTGTGCAAACGTATGACCCATCATCCATCTTGGGTATAACCATGGCTGGGCTCTTGTACTGCCCAAGGTGTATCCTTTGAATGCCTTTTTAATGAATATCTACTTTATTCCTTTAACACTGTCTAGCCTCTGTTCTAGGTAGCCTCTCTAGGCATCAGTACTAGCCCACAATGGGGAAAGACAGCAGAACAGAATTAGTTCTGAGCTTTTTTCATTACCAGATAATTATGAAAAAAAAATTTATAGTATCATTCAGGTTATATTCATGTTTGCCTAATTTGGCTAACCTGCCCTGGGAAAGTCTGTCACCTTTACCAGAACATGAGAACAAGCTGAGCTTCCATCACTTGTATTTCAGCAGACTGCTCCTTTAGCCTGACACTTGCTCAACTTCAAGATTGACTGGAAAGAGGAGAAAAAAAATCCATAGTGCTCTATTACAGATTTGTGCTGCCTTGCGGTAGTATTATATTTAGATAAAAAGTGGTCAGATTTACTTGACAGATGGGGCGCACACTAGCTTGCTGCCTATTAAATTACATACATACATACATGAAAGCCACACATAAATTCTTTTGCTATTCTTTACAGCCACTAGAGCAAGGTCCCTGCTATATCTGTTTTCTCCCCTCAATCTTTCCCCATTTTTGCCTCAAGATGTTTATGCTATTCCTTGTCTGTGCCATACCAAGAGAAATGATGAGGTGGGGGTGGTAATTTTAGCTTTCAGTCTTCGTCATCACATAAGCAGTGCTTAAGAAAAAAAAAAAAAGCTAGGATGGAAAGCACTTCTAGTTGTACAGTATTTTAAAACTTCAGGAGATCTCTGCTTTGAAGAGGGTTGAGGAGAATCCACTTCTCAAGGGATGACCCCATTTCAGTAGGACAGGGCTCTATGGACTCCTGAAGTCAGGAGCTGTCCTCCATACACTTTATCTTTTCTTGTGTTTGATTTAACCAATGCTAGAAAGAAGAGACAATTTACAAGTTTAACCTCTATTGGGTTAAGGAAAAATCTGGTGAAATCTAAATGGTGGGAGTTCAGCAGCATTTGTTCGCAGACAAGTACACCGACTTGGGCTGTCTTGTGTCCTGGAAAGGATGAAGGGCTTTTCTCAGTTGAACCTGAACAACACAGGGCCAAAACAAAGACTATCAATATCCCTAGTAATGTCTTGCCACACTATTTATGTGATCATGAAGAAAGAAATATATGACCAAGTTTTATACCATCCATTAACTCAAATAATTTGATAAACACGCTTGAGCACTTTCACAGATCATTCTTTGCAGTGTGGGGAAAACAGAAGTATTCTACAGCTCTGTATAGACCTTCTGCTTCACAGAAGCTAGCAACAAACTTTTTCCTTTAGAGATCTTTCATTATAGTTTTAGAAAAACCCTAAAAAGAAACATCAGTGTGAAAAATCCCCATTAAAACCATGCATAATCCCCCACATGTCTTCACATTATTTAGATTACAGACTATTTGCATAGTGCTAAAGTATGTGGTTCATACAAAATCCCCTTGGATGGTCTTGCTTTTTTTCCTAATTTCACAAAAAATGTAACAAGTGGGGAAGAAAATAATAATCCCTTCCCAATTATTCTCTCAAACCTGTATTGGATTTCACAACAGGCACTAACCAGATCAAACAGATCATTAAAGGGCATTTCTAAGTTTCTGGAAAGAACTCTTCCAGTATTTATGGCAGAAACACCTCACATCTGCGTAGGAGTCCAGTGTGCTCATTCACTGAGATCAGGTCTTAAAAGGGAATTCAGTGTTCATTCTCAGTGCCAGTTGTATTCAGACTCATCTATTGAAAACTTTCCCTATGTCCTAAATATGGAATATTTATGACAAACTGATGAGTATCTTAGACAGCTAGGACAGAATCAGATTTCTTTTTATTATTAGCCTAAGGGATAATTCATCGCCAGTACAATTCTTTCATCTCCATTATTCAACCAGTCCTCTCAAGATGCATAACTGTTACTGCCACAAAATCAGCTATAGAGTAATATGTATTTTTCTGAATATTTGCATCTTAAGCCAATGTAGTAGAGATTACTAGGCTGCACATGCACCTTAAACAATTTAAATTGCATTTCTGCCTCTTCACTGAAAGACTCGAAAACAAAATTCAATCACACATTGCTGCCAGTAGATTCAAGGCTTCAACCTTAGAAAATCTGCTAAATATGTGCAAGAGTTCAGTAGGTTTACTTTAGTTGTCTGCTCTTCACACATTCTTAAAAGATACAATAAGATACAATAAAATATTCAACAAGGAGATATTTTGTGCTTCTAGCGTGGAAAATTGATTCAGAAGATTGAGAAATTTCATATCTAAATGTGTAAGTGGAGCTAATGGACAGTGATATGCCAAATAATCTATTACCACTCTAACAGAATGAAAACAAACCCTCCCAAATAATACAATTGCCTACAGTAAAGCATGTGTTTACTCACTATTAATCAATACAAGGCAGTGTTAAAAGCAATGGAAAGAAATTTAGTATCTCTCTTGATTTTGGGAATACACAAAAACATCAGTGTGCATTACACTTCATACTTCAGTTAACAGAAATACCAAACATTGAACATAAGCCCTAGCTTTCCATTTTACAATTATTTACTATATTATATGTAATATAGTAAATGCTTATGATATTAAATACATGGATTTTAATATAGTCTCTTTGGAAAGGAGTTCTTTTACATCTTTTTTTTTTCTTTATTCTGTTTTCTTATTCTTCTCATTTATTCTGCTTACACTTATTTTCCTATATTTTCTTTTCAAGAAGCAGCAAAATAATATTTAATTTAAAATTAAAACCAACCAAACATGAATCAGTGCTGTATGTTCAGCCCATCACAAAAACAGCTGTTTACTTAAAATTCAAATGTATTTTTTTGGGTTTTATTTTTAAGATTACATGGTACTTTTGCCTTTTCTTTCTTGAATTTAGGTAATACAGCAAATAAAAAATTGAGGGCTGCATTTTATTTTATATTATTTTTAAATTGTCAGAAAAAATGCACACAGATAAAATTTGAAAAGTAACATAATCAGGGCAGATGCAGTCTTATTTTAGACATTTCATTCATAATAAAACTTCATTACTTATTCCCTCGACTGATGACGGGGGCTCAAGGAGAAGCCCACATTGTCTTTCTGATGTTCTTAAAATAAAAAAATGACATTTCAATGTTTAAAAGGAACAAAATTAGAGCTCACGAAAATTCAAGAGAACAACAGTAATTTCCAAAACATTAGAAACATACTGCTAGTTCTCTTCCTTTCCCCTCCCACACTCTCCCCAGATTTTTCCACCCTATCTTGAAGTAAATGAGTGAGTTTCAGAAAGGAGCTATAACTTAGCTGCATCTTCAAAATTCTGTAATTTCCAAGGAGTGAGAGGCAATAGCTGAGAAAAAGAGATACTTGATGGAGGTAATTAGCAGGAAGGCAGCAAGCACTTGATATAGTTTGGCATATTTTCACCTCTTCTACAAATGCAGAGAGTTTAAAAAGTCATGATAACCCTCACATATGATGGAAATGCTCATTATGCCGTATTCTGCCTCGACATCAACTTATTTCTTATCAAACTCATTCCAGAGTTTTGCCACTGGTGGAAAGGCGCATTTGGATGGTGCAAAACACTTGCAGAGTTTCTTGCAGTTGGGACAGATTCTTAAGATGCTGCAGCAAACCCCTGCCTTTAGCATAATGTAGCAGTTCTTATTTCAGAAATCCCCTCCCTGCACTCACCAAGTGGCTTATTGGGACATATATCAGCCTTGGCTTTGCTTGCAGCCACTAACGAACAAACCAGCCCTCGCCTGCTGCTAACAACAGATACTTTATGCATTATTGCCTAATTAATCGTTGAATATAACATCATGAATCCTGAAATTTCAGTTCATACCCTTGTTAATATACAGGAATAATGTAATGTCACACAGCCATAAAATGTTACAGAGACCAAAATGAGAATCCTAGCAGACATAAATAATGTGACACAAAAATCAACTTCTTCATTTAAAGTAATTTTTAAACCACATAATTTTAAAAAATGTGCCATGACAGTTTTTAAATTTGCATCATAGAAACAAAACCTCTGAATTATTTTTCTTAGGATGACTAAAGACAATCTCAGATGAACGAATACTGATAGTATCTTTCCAGTAATACCCTAACTTTACCTATCAGTTATTAAATTTAAATATTTTAAATACCGTTATTTCACATTTCATAACTTACCAGACTACTCTAAGGTTTCACATGAATGAAATGCAAAATTCTTGAAAGCAGAGTAAAAATTTAACTTTTACTTTAGTGAAAGTACAGAGGTAATAAATTGTGTGTGCCTTCTTATTTGTAGAAATTATAAACTTTAATAAATTATTAATGTCTTTGGAGAAAATGGAATTAAACTGCCCACAGAGTAAGAAAAAAAGGGTCTGTATGCTCTAAATTTGACTTGAATCTCAAAATAGTTCTTGTGTGGGACGAAGTAGTGTACAAGCCCTGTTCTGGCTCTCTGCACAGGCTCCAGTACTGTCATATTGCCTAGTTCCAGTAGCATGTTTTATGTTCAGATGTGCTTAACCTAAAATACTGTATTTTTTTCCATTACTGGTCCACCCTCTTTCCTTCTTGAAGAGCTTACTGTAACTATTTATGTAAAAACAATTTCTTTCAGTCAGCCCTACAGAAAGTAGATCTGTGTGTGCATGACACACACTTTTACTGTTGGACTCTGTTTCATTTTATTGATGCCTCAAGGACTTTTAGCTTTCAGAAGTAGGGAGCTGAAATGTCAGATATTTTATTCTTGTAATGTTCCATTTATGTTTGGCTATTCTTGTGTCATTCTGTGTTGAGTTCTCCTGAGAATTCAAGTCAACACCCAAAGACAGATTCATCACGCAAGAATTTAAAAATAGATATTATCACAAAGCATTGCTTATTAACTTCTTAAAGGAATGCTTATTGCTTATTAAGGAAGTCCAATATCAATATGCATAAATAAAACAATCTTCACTATTTTACACAGTATTAATCAAACAAATTAACCTACAACATATTTTTCAGTTTTTCAGAAATGCATCACATATACAATGTCTGCACTGGCTCCTCCAGGCAGTAAGCAATCCAGAATATCCATTCAACAAAAACATGGCAAAAAGAAACTGATAATAAGATTCATAATGAATTAATTCCTAAATTAAAACTAAACTGAAAACAGATGCTGTTTTTTCTTTCAAAACCAGAGGCACCAAAGTCACTCACAATGCACTCACAGATTTATTTTTAAAGAAACTAAATCCTTTTGTGAAAACACTGATACAGAATATGATTCTCCAGCTGAGAAAGAGCATTTAGCTCAAAGATATTCTCCCAAGCTTAAAACGTAAGTGCAGATTTAGATGGAGAAACACTTTTTGAAACTGATTTATAAATCTGTATTCAGAGGACTGGGTGGGGTAAAGCTTATAATGGAAAATTACAGCAATCTTAACATTAGGAATGTGAAATGTCTGGTCTTAATAAACCAAGTTTTCAGGCATCATGAGTTGTTTGAAAGGATGATAGCAACTTACAAACAATTCAGCCTCACTAAAAAGGCCAAACTGAACATTTTCAATTCTTCAGGCTCTGCTGCAATGAGTCACATATCTATAAAATAGCCAACACAAAAGATTCCTCCTTGAAGATAACAAAGTTCAGGTGAAGATAGACAAGGAAAAGTGGAGAAGGAAGACGATAATCATCACATGTGTGTTTGCCCTCTTATACAGACGGAATAACGAACTCGCGTTTCGGTAATTATGTGCTATTTAAAAAAAATGCACTCTTCTACACTTTAAGCTGATTTGACTCACAAAGTTAACAGTTCATCATGTAATCATCGCTGTTTTAGCAGTTTGGGGAGGGGAAGTACCTAAGAACTAAGAATAGCTCCTGAGGTCCCATTATTTATCTGTGAGGTATAAAACCAGAACACTGATTTGCATTCTGAAATTTTGTCCCTGTTAGTCTCGCAGTGTGCTATTGCACCAGACCCAGGCATGTATGGGAGGGCAGCAAATCCCCTAGTTTTGCTCAGTCTAACAGGAAACCATTCCCTCGCATCCCTCACTGGCAGCCACCCTCCCACCTCCAGCTCGAGTCATCTGATGAAACCAGAAAAACCCTGCTAGGATGCAGAAGAAAAGGACTGACATTTGAATAACTTACAAGGCACTGCTTCTCAGGCAGACAGCAGGGAAGTTCCTTCAGCCCTGTTTGATCTGCTTCGCTGGCATTATTGCAGAAAGGTTTCTCATTAGGTAAGGAAAAAAACAACCCCAAAGTTGTGATGCAGCCTAAGTGAGGTTACAAATGTACTCTAACATAATGAATGAAGAGAAAATAGATGGTGTAATACAGAAAGACCCAAGACTTGCAAGTGGAAAAAAGTATAAATTACAATTTTAATTAATTTCCAATGTAAAACACAGCTGTAGTAATGTTGGCAAATATCACCTGCCTTTTTAAGTTTGTTAAATTAAATCATGCTCTTTAATTGGGTCTTAACGTACAAAAGTATGTTTTATTTACTTTTTATTACAATATCAGTATTTTAACTTTCAGTTTGCTTGTGCAAAAGCTTTATAAATTACTTGAATCACTTAAATCTGAATACCATAATCTGCAGTTACAATGTACCAGTTTGAGTTTCAACAATTAAATGCCTTTTTTGTGGACTCCCGCTGCTATGTGAACTAGCTGTAGGCTATTAAAATAATGAGTCCGGACTGAGTCATCTGATCTCAGCCTTGGTGCAAAGCCTGAGGAAAAGGACTTAGCCCACAATTCCTAGTCTGTTTACCAGACTAAGACCAGACTGTTGGAAGCGTTACCCCAGCACTCCCTTCCTCCCCCCGCACTTGGCCAGGGGAAACGCGGTGTCACAGAGCCCTCTGCAGGCAGCGGCCGCCGCCCGCATCACCTCGCATCCCTCCCCCCGTCCTGCTGCCCCGGATCACTGCCCATCCTTATCACCTCGCATCCCTCCTCCCGTCCTGCTGCCATGCATCACTTTCCATCCTCATCACCTCGCATCCCTTGTCCCATCCCGCTGCCCCACATCACTGTCCATCCCATCACAGCTACGTGTCTCACCCCACCACCCCAAAACAAGTTGCCTATATACACGCCCCTTTATGAAGCATGGCCTCTTCCAGAAAGGCTCAGAAAGGTAGGTCAAGGTAAGGTGGGAAAATACTCATCACGGGATGGCGGAAAACCTGCGCCAACAGCATCTGTGAATTTGGGGTGCCCTGAAGATCTTGCTTTTTCAAGGTGTGGGTTTACGATGTCAGATGACATAAGGGAAGGGAGCTCAGTGGACTAGATAGGTCTCCTCAGGTTGCATGCCACAAAAATACCACAGATTTGGCCACACCAAGGATGCTTCTGACAATTTGGCCTCATGAAACTCCATAAATGTGAAACTCTCTGCCAGTGACAGTAAAAGGAACAAAACCTAATCTTCCCCTCCTTCACAGAACCAGAATCATAGAATGGATGAGGTTGGAAGGATCATCTGGTCCAATCTCCCTGCTTAAGCAGGGTCATGCTACAGCACACAGCACAGACCTTTCTTGGATATCTCCAGCAAGGGCTATTTTGGATATCTCTGCAGCATAGCAACCTCCCTGGCCAATCTGTTCCAGTGCTCAGTCACTCACACAGTAAAGAAGTTCTTCCTCATATTCAGGTGACATTTCCTGTACATCAGTTTCTGCCCATTCCCTCTTGTCCTAAACCCTCCACCTTCAGAGAAAGACCACCAGCAGCACCTGGTTCAAAGGGAACAGGAAAACCATCTGTCCTCTCACACCCTCCAGAAGAATCCAAAAGCACCGTCATTCACTTTTATTTCAACAATATGAAATGCGTCTTCCTACAATGTCAGTGTATAAAATACAGAAACACACAGCACGTGCACATGGTGCTGTCTAAAGCAATAACTATCTCAGGTTGAACTCCAGCTAGTATCCACGTCCTGCTGTAATCTGCACTAGTTTTAAGTTGGTTTGTGTGCCAGACCATATAATTTATCTACCTCCTTGATATTTCTGCAGTTTTTGATCCTGTGTGAACAGGTAAAGGGAAAATAATTAAATGGAGAACTTTCTCTAATGAATCTCTACAGTTTTTTTAGTAATGTAGCATCATCATTTCCACTTACCACTCTGGAAAAGATCTGACCTCTACCTTTTACACTTTTGTTCTTTACACTCCAATCACATTTACATGTATTATCAATCCATAGTAGCATTTCTGCCTTGTTCTCCCACAACTTTGTTACACCCAAGTGATACAGAGAATATTCTCTTCATTACTGATGTCATTCCACCACTCTGTGGGTCCTCCTGATCTCAGCCCTCTCTTGTTTCATACCTCTCCAGCTTAAGTCTTCTGCCCTGATTAGGAGTCCAAGTCCTGAATTTAAGTAGCACTCTATTACTGCTTGTCCATATGTTCACCTATATGTATATATATAGACACACACATACAGAGATTCATGGATACACATATATCTATTACATACATATGAATTAAATACGTTTGTATATTAAACATATATGTGTATTCTTTTTCTTTTTAACAGCCAAGTGAAAGCAGTTCTTTTGAGAGCCAAAATAATTAAATAATGAAATTTTAAAAAACTTGTGGCCAAGATAATATGACTTTTGGGGAGCTGTTACTCAGGCAGCACATACCTAACAGGATTCAGCACACACAACAGAATTAGCAATTTGTGCGATTCCTGACGGTTCTCTAAGGTAACCCTGATGAAAGAATCTGTTTTGAGAAGAGGACCACAGCATTCACATAGAGACAGAAAATGTTCTAACCTGTCCTGTAACTTTCAACTTTTGTAACATTGCTTAAACTCTAGACAAGTTTGCAAATACACCTTGAGAACATCTTAAAAGCTCAAAACCCAGAAAGAAAAGAGAAATGTAACTATTAATTAAGATTTGAAATAACCACAATCAAGTATGGTATTGTCTGACATGTATTTTGAATTTCTGAGGTCATCAATAATGAGGCACAATGCCATGCATGCAAAACATTGACCTGCATCCCTTTCTGCTTCTGAAAATGTTGCCAAACAGAGGGAATGTGGGAGATAAATTTCAGCAACAGCCTCAAAACACCACTACTGTGTATGTACTACACCACTAGGCTGCTATGCCATAGTATTTTGCAGCACATATTCAAATTTCAGTTTTATTTCAACAACCTGCAAAAGCCTAGTCTAAGAAAATGCTTTAAATGCAAATTCCTGCTCATCCTATGTAGATCCTAAACCACACCAGCAACCTCAGTGCAAATATTAGCCACATTTAATAGCTGGCCTGACCAACCACAGGGACTTGAAACCTCCGGTCCCTCTCAGCACAGTGGTTCCCACGAGTGTATGCTTAGCGGTTCCTTGATGGTCTACAAAATTATATTAAACAGCAGTTCATTAGGCAAAGGGTGGTGCATTACGGCCTAGGAAAATACTGAGTGTTGACTCTGGTCTGCAAAACTGCCCTGTTAGAGAACCACTGTCTGGGCTGAAAGGCACACGGCCAAGGTTTGTTCCCACTCCTGCCCCGAGCATCAGACATGAACCTGTATGAGGGCATTTCTCAGCTGTTCGTCCCAGCTAAAAACCTGACCTGGGCCAAGCAGCCCCTTGGCAAGGGGCAGTTCTCTCACATCAGCAACACCATGTAGAAAGAGAGAGCAAAAAGGCAGACAATAAAATAACTTTCTGTTGCTTGCTGGTCACAAAAACTTCCTCTACATATTAACATAGTACTCTCTTTGGAGATAAGGACTTAAAAAAATATTGATTTCCAGATTTAATTTTGCTTATAAGGGCTAAAAAGCTATTAAAACCTTCCCACTCTCCTTTCTGCTTTGTCGACCTTCCAAGTCTGCTTTGGCATATTCCTTCAACATAAACTACCCACCAAACACTGAGATTAAAGAGATACGTGTCCTTCTCTATTTTCCCTGAAACCTATTTCAAACACCAGAGGAGTAATTTTAAAATCTACAGACCTGGAAAACAACCTATAGACCATTGTTAAAATAAGTCAATAATCGTCATACTTAACGCTTTTCATCCATCAGTCATCATCTGTGGTAAAAAGCTTAAACACTTTCAATATAATGCACTGACACTAAATACTTCACTTCTTGCAAATCTTTAAAAAAGGGTTTTTAATCTTCAAATAATTTAATCCTGAAAAATGTTTCAAAAGCTGTTTCTAAGGCCAGCTCCTTAAAATTTATTTTTTCCCTTAATGTCTCTATTTCAATCAAACAAATTCTAATTAATAAATTCTATTTATTAATAGAATCAAGGTAGACCTTAGATCATGGTTCAGAATGGATTTCCAAACCCTATTTTATATAGAAATTATGAAATACAATGAAAATTAATATTACACAATTTTTCCTGGAGCTGACTTCCTAGAAACCCTGAAAGACAGTTCTAATCAGTCTTTCAAGGTGGGGGGGGATAAAGAAACTTTTTGAAGAAAGAATAGGTTTTTTTTTAACACCAGCAAATGCAAAAGTTGTGTAATGATCTGCGTCCCCTTAATCATTATCTTTTTCCTTCAATGCTAATGTCCTTTTTCAATCCAAACTAATTTTATAAAATATCTTTTCATTTGTGGAAACCAATTTTTACTTGAACTGAAAACAACTCTTTATTGTAAACTCTCACCAGGACTAAGCAACAGAGGAACAGTGCTTTGCAACAAATTTTACTCAATAACTTTTAAGGCTACTAGGATTTTTTGGATGCTCAGGTAATCTTGCCCCTTGCTGCAGACTGCTTTCTCTGAAGCGGAGAATTCTGAAATAGTCCTTGTATAGCATTTTCCAATGTGAATTGCATGTAAGCTCTCACATATAATCAATTGAAATACTTAAAACGCCTCTCCATCCCCTGAGTAACTCATGTCTATTGTGCTGCATTAATTGAGAGGAAAGAGTAAAAAAATCCTATATGCAGGGTCCATACCTTCCTTAAAATGGGATGGTCATAAAGGTCTGAAATTTAAAAGGCAAAATTTGAATTTTAAATGGCAAAACTTTGAATTTTAATAATTTGAGAATTACTAATTTTAATGACAAATATGAAAATGAGAGTAATCAAAGTAAATAAATAAAAAAAATTACAGTTATTTTGGTATTTGTTCAAAAGTTCTATTTTCCCTCAGAAACAAACAGATCCAGTTACTTTTCAAAAGCTGTTGAGTAATTACTGCAAAGCTGTCAAACAAGTGATTCTGGTAACCTTAAATAAGATTTTCAGATTTATCAGAAATTAGGATGGATATTGCTGAACATACTCCTGAGCCAGAGCATTCTTTATCCCAACAGTGTCAAAAGACTAAATAGATGCAATATTTTTATTTACTTTTGCTGCAAATTATTGTCAAGCCCTGAAAAGTAAAAAACCACAAAAATGAAAACAACGAACCACCACTTAGAAATATGTATTTACAGTAAAAGACCTGTGACATTTAGCACCAAAAGTTATCTCTCCCTCATCCCCAAGTTAACTCCTTCCCCCTTAGGTATTAAACTTCCCAGTGATTCAGGCTCATCTGTTTGCAGGGGTGATGTAGCAGCCACTTGCTGGAGCTGCTCAGCACCACTTTTATCCTCATCTCCCACTGACACTGGAGTAATTGAAAACACTTGCACGAGGTGCTCAGCAACTTGCAAAATCCAATACCAACATCAGCGAGCTTCAGCGTGGCTCGAATCCTGCAATGCAGTGAAACTAAACCATCAGGGTCACCTGGCACTGGAGCAGGAGCCAAGGTGAGTGGAATGAGATGGGAATGCTGCCACAAAAAGGCTCGATACCCAGGGTATTCACATTCTTGTCAGCAGCAGCTCCAAACAGCCCATGGCAACCTGACGGGACAAGAAGCTGCGAAGATGGATCAGAATGTGCAAACTGGGCAGGATAGAGAAGTTAGGAGGTGTTAAGGTCCTTAAGGACAAAGTCCCATGGTAACAGACAAGGAGAGTAAATTAAAACTCAACAAGGGAAGCTCAGTGTTAAGAAATAAATAGATAAAATGACATTCTGAATCCAAAGAGAATTCCCCTTATACCTGTCCCTCAGTTATCAGGATTAATAAGGCATTGCCCAAATCTCTTCTTAAAAACTACAGCATGTCTGTGTGCACCCATGAGCTCAGTGAGAAAACTCTCTAGATCATGATCCCTCGACTCTCCCAGCACCTTCCCAATGGAGGGGGAGCATCTCTGACCCAATACTGCACAACTGAAGGAATATTTTGTTACACTGTGTGCCTCAGTGTACCAGACTGCCAAGGGAATGGCAGCTGCCTAAGAGCTGGCACAGCATGTGGAGCTGCATTCCCAGCACATCTACAGACTGCTCCCCCAGACTCACAGGCTTATTGCTGCAAATTCTTATGCACCAGAGTGTAATTTCAACAACACCAATGCATTCCTTATTTAGAACATGGGAACGGACAGGTGATAAGGATTAAGAGAAAATAAAGTTTGAGTATTTTCAGCACAGCAAGGAAAGCCACATCACAGTCTCATGATTTAATTGCAGAAACATGAACATGAAAAGCATAAAATTTAAAGCAAACTCTGTGAGAAAAGAACCAAACCCCCTGAACACTAACCCTCATGTCCCCCAACCCACATAACTAATGTAAGAGTGGAGGAGGGAAGCTACTCATAGTAATATTGGCAGTGATGAGCAGGCAAAAGCTAATGGAAGAAACAGAACACTTCAATCAGCCATGACATCAGGCTATCAAAAACAATCTGGCTGTTATCACATTAAAAATCTGTTCAAGTAAACAAATCAAAAATAAAGATCAGAACAGAAAGCTCAAGACTCAGTTTACCAATGGATTAATGACTATCATTAGCTGGGAACACTCTAAAAAAACAATCTATGCAAGCTAAATCATTATTATCCGTAATAATTGGTTCACTACTGAGAATGCTGCCTCTCTGCCAAAATCTAGTGCTAAACCAGATAGACATGTTCTGTTCATTTTCCTTCCAAGAGTTAATGCAGTGGTTGACTTGTCTTCTTAAGCCTTTGGCTATCACAGCAAATTAGAAATTGGAAAATAACTCTTCATAATTTTTACCCATTAAAAAAAGGAGTCTTTTCCAGGGCACACAAACACCACAACAGCCACAAAAGCTCTTAACTTTTCAAAGAGGAAATTAATGATCATTCACTGTGGATTATAAACATACATAAAGGCTCTTACATTGAAATAAACAGAGGGATAGCATTATCTAATGGATTGGAATTGGAAACATTCTGTCTTTAAATTAAAAATCCCAACACCTAGTTGACAATAAGGAAGATTTACCAAGTGAAATTAAGTCTTTCATTTGGCTTCAAACCAATATAGGATGTTTTTCTAGAATAAACTCATTGCATCAAATCACAAGTTACAGTGTTCTCACTTGTGAGAGTTCTCACTCTATACTCACTTCTGCTGCAAAAGAGTTCAATTCCTTTGCAAATATGTAGAGAGGGTCTATGCCTATGCTATGGTCTAGGTAACCTTCCTTGCCTATGTTATGTCTAGGTAACCATAACAATCCATTCTGTACTACTAAGAACTTTGTAAACCTAGATACAGATATAATTGACCAGGGACCTGTTCACAGCTTTTAACTGTGATTCTCTCTCATCAGCCATTTGAGAGAGCTGATACTCCAGGAGATGAGCAGGAAAGAGCCATTGCATGTTTGGGAAGAACTGCCTTCCATTAGCTACTGAGATCAAGTTAACCTTTCCAAGTCCCCACCAAGTCATCTCCATGCAATATACATAAACCTCCTCATCCCACCCATCCAGCCCACTGTACTTTACTCACCTAATCGTGCTGGTTTCCTCCACTGATATTGCCCTTGATGTAGAGAGAAGGGACTAGGAAGGGACATTTGGCTAGTCTGAACTATCTCCTTGAGAAGCACCTGTCTCCTTCACTGATTAATGAGGGAGGCAGTTCAGCCTTCCCTTGTCAGCCTAATCCCTATTTTCTGTGAACACCTTCTCACTATCAACTACCAGATACTTACAAGAAGATACCACCGACCAGACTAGCAATCCTTCATGTCATGGTTCATTTTACTCTCTACCTTAGCAGTGCCCTCCACATCCCCTCCAATTTTTATTACAAAATTTTGGACCAGTTTGCCAGGGAAATTATACAGCAGAGGGAAGCTAGGATGGGGAAACCTGAAATCCACAAATAACTTTTCAGGTAAAGTACACAGATGACAAGCAGCATGTGTCACTGCTCCTAAGAATATACAGAGTTGGCCTCTGAAGGTATGTATTGCTGGAACACAGCTTATCCCATGAGACCACAAGTAAAAACTATCTTCCTGCTATCAGATACTTAGGGAAAAGTACTTACATAACTGTACAATATGAGGCCACATGTCTGTGCTTCAGGCAAATTTCAGAGAGCTTCCCTTAGCACGGAAGACATACAGTAAGAATTTTTGTTCCAATTTGCTAAATTGAAGACCATAAAAGGTGTATAATATCAATACTACAGTTGTTCTTCATATGGTGGTTCTTCCTTGTCATCAAGACTCTGCTGTCACTGTAAAAATTAAAATTAATAATTAAAGCAATGGAGAAGTTTCTAGGTACAAAACCTAGCCTTTTACAAAACATGAAGAATAGTTGCTTCTGCAGTGGTTTTGTTCCACTTTTCTTTCTCTTTCAACTGAAAACTTGGGGATAACCAAGACAAATAGCTCAAAGTACCATGAAGTTTTAGCTCTCTATATGTCCTATTTATTTCCACGTTGGAATAAAGTGATTTCAAATAGTCTGCCTATTTCACCATGTTCTCAGTTTTGCAATTCTTAGTCAAGGAAGTGAACATCACTTAGAAACTAGTAACTACATGTGGGAATAAACAGCTGAATCAGAACGTACTTTTCCCACTCTTCTGTCATCATTGTCCAGGAACTGATGAAACAGCCCACAATTGGTTTCTCTCCTGGGATAATCACCACTTCTGGGTCTATAAGATACGATCTCACTGTATCCTTTAAAAAAATAATTAAAAAAAATTAAAACCAGGACACGCAGAACTCCATTGAGTACAGGGGGGAGAACTAATTTGAAATTTGGTATAAAGGTCAAGCTGAATCTGGGAAATTCTGAGTTTCTTCTCACATACACCAGTGAAACAGGGGCACACCTCTTTACAGTCTGAGAGATGTCAGTGCAGAAAAAGAAGCAACTAATTTCATGTTCACTGGAAGAAATCTCTGCAAATATCTCAAACAAAACTAGTTTCTATTTTATTTACTTGCAGGTGAGACTGTAATACACGAATGTATCTAAATCTCTCTACTCTACTCATTGAACTCAAGTAGGGAATGCTCTCTAACTGTCCTGTAGAAACACGGCGGGGAAGGCAACACCAAATTAAAATAAGCAATCCCAACCAAACTCGGGGATAACCTGCCCACTGTTTTGTTAATTTCTTTCAGAAATAACTCATTCAGCTGAGTTTTTGGGTGTACCTACTAGCCTGACATATACGCCTCTGCCTTTTTGTATTGTGTTCATAAAACCTGACGGGTTTTCCTCATTTATTTATACAGTTCTAGGTTTCCTCTGGCTCCTTAGTGGAGCAGTTCTTACCTAGAAACCCACTGTCTGTTAAAAGCAAAAACAACGTCTACACCAAAAAACTCACTACCTTGAACGACAACAAACTTACTGCCCAAATAACAAGCTTTGGAAAATTCCCTGGCCTTCAAGTCACAACTTGCGTTGTACTAACAATGTTTCTGCAATGCTTACTATCATATATCTTATTGAAGTCATAACAGAATCTAAAATGAATAACTTTATTTATCTTTCCAATATTAATTGGATTATTTATATATGTCACAGTTGAGTAGATTTTCTTAAGGTATTTTCTAAGTTGAAGGCTCTCTGTTTTCACTTAAGAACGGTCTTCTGCCAAATTTTTTTGGTACATTTGCAACTGCTGAACAATGATGTGAAAATATAATAGCTAACGTGCCTTAAGACTAGAATAAACACATGATTAATAATATTTTATTTATGTATAGTCATATTTTTCTTAACCTTTACAGAAATCTTGAATCATGGCGTACTAATGAATTTGATTCGATTTCACAAGTTGCACAAGATGTCTTCTATCAAACTAAAGTCCAAATTTACTGCTGACAATGCTTTGCAATTTGTGCTCTGATGAGAAATAAAACAATTCTAACATAGGCTGCTCTAAGTACATTTTAGCCTAATCCACTACAACAGATTTTATTTGGCTCTCAAGTTTTAAGCATTTACACTTTCAGGACTTGATTATTCTCGTATGTTATAAATTGCATCTGGAACTAGGCAACGGTATATCCGTTTTTGGATCCCAAATTCCTTCTCTGCTTGTTCACATGGTCCTCCACTTAGCCAAAAATATTGCAAGGTCCTCGCCATTGCCTAAGTAATTGGGCTAGCTAAACCAAAATCCATTTAAAAAAACCCCAAATCATTCATCCTTAAGGATTCCCCGAGTGCTTTTAAGAAAAATAAGAAACAGCTTTACATGGGGAATGCATGACTTGTTTTGTAAACTCTCTCACCCAGTGCACATAAGAAAACAACACAGAAAATGTAAGAACAGAGTCTCAGGCTGTCTCTGACCTCCCCATTTTTATCACTCAAGAGCATCCTAAAGCCACGTAACAACACCTCAACTCTCAAATAACTCTAAATAGCCTCTGCACAATTTCAGGTGTAAATCTGAAAAAAAACATAACAAATCAAGCTACTTTTATGTACTACATTAGTTTTACTCCTTTTATATCCTTCAGCATCTTTATTATTAGCCACAGCCTTCTGATAACTGGCATCCTGCTTTGCAAATTAGACAAGGTGAATGCTTGCAAGAAGTCACTAAAGAGCTGGAAACAAGCTATAGGGTTCTGTAGCCATCCTAACATTTTTTCACTTTGCCAGTCCAAAAGAAAACTGCAAAATTACATGCTCCTATAAGCTGTTCTTGCACTGAAATGCTGTCTTTTTATAAGGTTGAAGTGTGGCAATTCAAAATTTTACTAAAGCCACCCATTGCACAGACCTGCTATTTTTTCATAATGAAGCAGCCAACAGTAATGATGTCTTTAATATCAGATCCCAAACTCAGTCCCTGCAGATGTTCTTTTGAAAAGCATCAGGTTACAAGTCTTCCCCAGGTGTGGGGAGGATCCAGAACCCAGCGGTTGTCCCACCAGTAATTTGTGTGTTATCAGGAGTGGAAGACAGATGTCCATACCATGACCAGGCACCTCATATAGACATAGAAATACAGAGTAAGTAACACTAACCAAAGTAGGTGTATCTGCTAGGATAGCTTTGCTGAAATTCAGTAGTTATATTTACATTAGTGACATTAAAAAACACAGAAAATTTCTCCATGATGTGTTTGGGATTCCAAATATGATGAAGCTAAGTCTGCTTGCCTACATTTCAAAGCTAATGCTGACTTTTAATATGCTTATGGTTTCCACAAAATCAGGCTCATTGTTCAGTATGCTTTGGATCTAGCTAAGAGATAATAAATACTCGAAGTTAATACTTACTTTTCCTGGACATCACCTTTTTCAAACTAGCTCCATCTCAGTAAAAATTAATAGAAGCCTCTGCTCTGCCCGTAGGCCCTATATGGATAATCCAGGTGTCTCTTATCCAGCTCCTACACAGCCCTCAGCATTGTGGTTTACACAAGGTGCTCAGCCACTCAGGCAGGGAAATGTCTTTTAATAAAGGCTTGTACCCCCAAGTGCAGTGGTCCTATATCTTAAAAGACTGCAGTAAAAGGATCCAGTAAAAGAAAAAAAAGGGAAGAAAAAAGAGAGCGAGAGAGAAAGAGAGGAAAAAACTCTGGCAGCATTATGTTATCAATAATAAATGTCAGAAGTTAATGACACTATTATTGAATAATTATTGAAAAATAATTATTGACATATAAATACTTTCAGTGCCACAACATGTTATTTTAATGGTTCCTTAACAACATTGATGCTGATTATCCTTCTTTAGCAGCTCTCTCTGGATGCAGCCTCTGACTCTCCCCGCCATCCCTGTGGATGTGATGGTTTTGCAATCCCCTTGCCTGGCCCATCTCCTTTCTTGCAAGGCAAATTGTTCCACCTTTCATTTCACACCAACCTGCCTGTTCTCACCACTGTCTCTTCCCAGCAGAAGTGTTTGTGTGCTTGTGGGCAAGCTGGAACATGGACCTGGTCCAAGTGAAAGCTAACCCAACCAAAACTACGTCAGAACCACAAAGTCAGCATACAAACGAAACAGGCAGCCTGAACAGGGAGAGGCAATCATCCCTTTCTCCAGCAGCACCAAGTTATGCCAAATGAAAGTGATGACAACTTTAGACTGACTTGCTTCATCACAGACACTTTCATCATATTCCTCAAATTAATTTTTTGCATGACAAGTCTTTCCATTGCCTGTTCCCATTTACTAGTTCAGACATTGGGCTGGACGTACACCATGGGAGCAATTTCTGAGATACATTTAAGAAAAGGAAAAGACTTCAACTGTGCAAAAACCAAAAAGCTATTTGTCATTTCCCAACTGTGAGTCCACTACCCATCTAGCTTAAATTAAAAAGCTCTGTAAAGAACAGAACTAATGAAGCTGGATTTCCTAAGGACATATAAACCACTTCCTTCAAACTCCTACTGCAATAAACACCAGCTCCTCCTGTGTCTTCTGTAATTCCATCCTCCCGTCTTCATTTTCCTGTGACCCCCTCCCCTCCACATTTAGACCCAGATCTTCTTTCATAGTGTTTATAGTTGTTTCAACCACAACTGTAACCTCAGACAAATGTCTGAATATTCACTGTAACCAGCTGAATTTCAATAGCTACAAAGTTCTCTGAAAATGAGGCCCATGCAAAGGCATATACAGCGGGGTCCTTCAAACCTCTCGTCACTTTGGAATCCTTATAAACTCACTCATGGTTGGTATTGAACCCAGAATCCCACCAACCTCAGCCAGTACCCTTGGGAAAACCTTCCGGGCATAGGCTGGGGTTTGCACTCAAGCCAGACCTTGGCTGCACAGGAAAAGTTTAAACCTGTGCAAATTCCAGGTGTGGAACTGGAGCGTGGAGTGTACCTATGAGAAATTGTCAAGGCATACCATGCCTGAATCCTCCACCCACGAACTGCCTCTGTGATGGAAAAAAATCAAAAGTTTGCACAGGACAGAAAAGTCTGGAATTTTTTTTTAAGAAGCTGACCCTGCGTGGCCTTGAAGCCAAGCAGAGACGTAGGATGACTGAGCATGCACTGTCCCTCTAGCAGGTCACACATGTCAATCCTCCAAACCATGCAGTTTATAGGTGGTGGAAACTGGGGACACAGAGAAGACTGTGGCTTACCCATACCACAGCGCACACATCTACACATCATCATGGAGAACACTGTCCTTTTCTCTGCCTTTCAGCTGCTTCCAAAGTGATATGAAATAACCAAAACCAATAAACAAGTTTAATGGCATATCATTATTCATATGGAGGTGCTGAATTCTTACACTGTGAGATAACAAAGAAATAACACCCTCCCCCAAATTTTCTACCAAATTGTTATTTTAAAAGACATTGCCATGGTAAAAAAAAAAGAATACATTACTATTACACTAATACTTATTATCTAACATTCAATTTCAAGGGCAAATTTTTTTAACAGAGCATTTAAGATGCTTTCTTGGGAAGTCTATGCCTTTGATGTTAAATTTATGATCAGTCATTGCTTGACAATTGTAATTAATATGCTAGGTGATTTTCTGACTTGCTGTTCTAAGAGACATTATTATTTGTAGTCTGTCAGTGTAACACATGAATTATGAGCTATGTTCACCTGTAATAGACTGAAATGAAACTTCAAAAATGACATTTATGAAGAAAAATGAAAAACTCCTTTTCACCATGAGAATGGATATATCACACAGTCTGAAGTAGACTCGGAACAGAAAAAAGTTTAAGTTATGTATTTTGAAATACCTGCCTGCCAAGAATAATTACATGCTTAAAAATAGATTGCTCTTTAGTTGCACAGTCTCATAAACCGGGCAATGTCATGCATGATCAAGGAGGAGTTTTACATACACTGTAATCTTTTTTGCCTACTGAACACTAGCATGCAGTCATTTTTCAAGACAGTGATGCATATTAGTACATCAAGAAAGATCTCCTAAAGGAATGAAAAAAATTACCCTCCTGAAACAGAGCACGAACTAAATCCCCATGCACATAAGAGGTTTCATCTTCTTCTAAAAAAAAAAATTAAAAAAGAAAACTAGTCTTGTCTTTTCATTAGAAAGCTATACTGAAGTTTAAGTTTTAGATCTTGCATGATATGAAATTTCAAACCAGAATGAATCAGGAAAAAACCAGAAGCTATTTAAACCAGACACTTACCAACCTTGAACTTTGATGATCTAGATAGGAAAAGCATTGTGTGGTAGAACATGTCCAAACTTTTACTAGGTATTAATCTGCAAGTCTAAAACAGCCAAACACTCTTCAAAGCTGTTGACCATTATGTCTACAAAAAAAAAAAAGGTGTGCACATGCTAGGCAAATGCACTTTAAAATCCTAAACCTTCAAGGGCTTTTACTCAATAATGCAAGTAAATGGAGAACAGGCAATGTGTATTTTGCCAGGTAATAAACAAAGGGCCTCCATCAAAATTTTTTTTAAAAAGCCATCAAAACGGAAAACCAAATGAAATGCCTAAAGTAAGCGCCATGAGTCTATATTACTGGAAATGTCTAGGTATGCCAAGTATCCCCATATTCAACTAGCTTCAAATGAGAATCCAGAGGAAGCAATTGCAAGCTTTGAGGTTCCTCTGCAGAGCACTCCCACTAGTGGAGGGAAGTGCTCTGGAGCCTGGGTGTCCCCAGCCCTAACACACTCTGCAAGGCCAGAGGAGAGAAACAGCACCAGCTATGCTAACCATACACTAGCAGATCATGAGGAAAGGCATCCTTTAAAGCAAAGAGTGAATCCTGGTTTTCTCCCCCAGTGTGGGGTCATCCACAGGTGAGCTGTGTGGATCAGCAAGAATTTTGCTTGAGCCAAAGTGTGGATGTACTCCATCACTATGTGTATGTACCTTTAAGTGTAACGTAATAGTGCTGTGTTTTAAATTTCTGAGAAAGAAATAGTGGATTGGGAAAAAACCCACAGTTTTAGGCAGACCTAGGCAATTCAGAACACCTTCAACTTAAATAAGCACTCAAACTCTGACAGCTTAAAAAAGCCTAAACCACAACCTTAAACTGAAAAGACCAAAGTGAAAACGAAACCAAATTTTGTTCTTCCCATATTTCAGCCTGAAATAAATGAAAACACCTAAGTATAGTTAAAGTTTTGTGCCAATTTTTTAGTTGGCTCCCATGAGAAAACCTAAGTTTAGTCCTTCCAAGTTTTAAATTAATCAGAACATTTTGACAATTTTAGTTTGGAAAATATGAAGCATACACAGTTCCACAGAATAACCTTGTAGGGCTTTTTTTTTTGTTGTTCTGTTTACATTATGCAACCAACTTAGCCTCATGTTTTTATATCCGAGTTTGGAGCAAGCGACTCTGTGTCTGTCACTGCTATCTCTCCCTGTCTATACATTACTCTTTCCTTTGCTCCTCACATGCAACCCAACATGGCATAGGCACAAAACAAAAATCTCCATCTCGAAGGAAGTTCTGGGCAAACTGCAGACAGAACCCACAGCATCTCTCCTCTTAATTCTCGTACTGTTTTTTGCTAGCCCAAAATCTTGAGTTTACATTATTTGCCCAGGTTGTGGAGACTAAAATAGGAGTGATAAAACCCCTGAAGTCACAGATGCCAAAAGAATTACTGTAAATACCAGGGCAGTAAAAGTTTAACCTAACAGTCTCAGATTAACAAATACATCTGCAGCTTTACTACTACTGATAGCATTATTGGTACTGTAACTATATAATTATTTTTTCCTGGTTTTAAAAGGTTTAGACTTTGAATTAGCACAGCCAAAGCATTCAGCCTACAAAAACATGTCTGTCCAGATTGAGGATATTTTTTTGCACACTTGTGGACAAGATGTTGGCTTCATTTTACAACCAACATCTTGTCCACATCAGGGGAGCGTTCTCACACAGACATGCATACCATGTGGGCTACCTGCTGAGTTTTGGCAAGCTTGGCAGGCTGTAGAGCATAAAGGGTAGGCAGTTGTAGTGGAAAAAACCTTCATGGGAATTTTTTTTTTTAATGTTGTGAAAAAAGAAATAGGAAAAAAAGGCAAACTGTTTCCCAATGAACCACACTGTGAGCTGGCATAAGGAAGATAAGGGCAGGAAATTGGATGTAAAACTAGTGCATAGGTCCTTTAACAGCGGAGGCACTCTGCAAGTTGCCAATGTGACATACACATTTCTTTTCTAAAATTCAGCCACTTTTTTTTCTTTTTAATTAGCCATATGGAAAGTTGAAAGACTTGTGAACTTACAGCATCAATCCCACATGTTGAACCTAATTTTGGAGAGGTTTTACTCCATCTTGTGTCTTTAATTTAATTTTATACTCACATTTATACACCGTTAGACAAAATAACACACGTAGAGCAAGAAATGCCTTATGCTATGAGTATAGTTCAGTATTACTCAGTTCTTATACAAAGGTGCTAAAGTGTTTCAAATTAGGAAATGAAGTGCACCTGACAAGCAGTTATGTTTTAATGTTCCACCTTGGCAAATTTTACAAATACTGGTGTAGCCAACTATTCTTATTTTCCTGGTATGATCTAGAAAGCAAAGCAGAATATAAACGATTGAAGCACTTAAAAACAGTCACTGCCAAAAGAAAAAAATGCAACAGCACCACCTAAGGCTCATCTAAGACAGTGCAAAAAGTCACAGAGGTTTTACAGAAAGCTTAGTCATATATATACAGCTGTAACATGCATTATAAAATTGTGGCATGGCATTTCCTCATGCCTTGAGTGTTGGCTAACCAATTCCTTATACTTATATATTCACAATTTGGCTTTCTATACAGTTCACAGTACTGTGTGAATCAAAGGTTCAACTGTTAAATAGATTTATACTCCTCATTTTTCCACTTAGAAATTAAGTGGCATTGTATTTCAAACATATCATGGGCAAGAAAATTCTTAAACCATTTTAAACTATTGTAGACAAATCATCTAGCCTAGTTGCCACTGGCAGAGTTTTGGTGCACACAAGTGCCCCCTGGTGCAGAATTTTTATTTTCTACAGTTAACTGAAGCATCAAGGTGACTACGGCTTCAAGTAAAGAACTTTCTTCCAGTTTCCAGCCTCAGAAGATCCATGAACAAATTCACAACATTTGTTTTGCTAGCTGTGTGATTCTTTGCTTTGGATAGTTCCCTTCCTTGCTTGTTTACTCTTCATACAACATTTATAAAAGCTAAGCTGTTCTCCCTTAGCTTTGGCTAGGCTCTAAAGGAGAGCTATCCTTCTCTGACACGACTTTATTCCCTTCGCTGCCCTACACCCCATCCTAAACAAGTCACAGTGCTCACTGCAACAGCCCTGGTCTCACTCCACTGAAGAAACTCTTCCAACACAGTCCCATTTGGCCTTTTTTGACTTACCCATTTACAACAGTTGCTATACTATGGCATGACTGAACAGTGTTCAGTAATATGATTAAAGTCTTTTCCTAGTAAAGGAATACAAGCATGCTCGAGTTGCTTTCTGTTTTGCTCTCCTATTATTTTATGAGGAATTAATTCAGCATAACCTATGGTAGTAAGTTTAAGACTTTGTCAGTTAATCAGTGAGACTGCTACAGAAGACAGACAAATGTTATCTCTTCATCTGACCTGTTTCTTCCCTTGTGTCTAAATTAACAAAACATTACCAAACTAAGTGACCTTTCTTACAAGCATTTTCAGGGAGTTCTACTAATGCAAGAGCTGTATTATTAATAGACAACCACGACGAAAAGGGAGGCTGGCACTGCACTTGCTGCCAGTATTTGTACAGAAAAGATGATGTGTGTCACTTAGCTTGTCAGCTGTGGAACCTGATGTGGTCAGAAACAGCACTTACAGAGGAGACGGGTGTGTGCAGAAAGTAAAGTCAGTGAGGGCATCCCTCCACACCTCTGCTGCGGTAGGCACACATAACGCACCACCACAGGAGTTACAGGCCACTCATCACAGACCACTGGTCTAGGAGCTGTTGCAGGGGGAGAAAGGGTGCCTTGAAAAGATGCCCAGGACACAGGTGTTCAGATCATGCAAGTTTGATTTATTATGCTTTCTTCATTGCTCAGGCACTCAGCAACCCTCTCTGCCTGCCCTCCTTTATCCTCACCTGACAGATCCAAACCTAGGAAACAGCAGCCCAGAGGTTTTGGAGGGTGCAGAGCTGCCAGGCTTGCAGGGAGTGGCCTCCCTTCTTTTTCCTATTTTATTCCAGGCACAACTCCAGCTACTGTCCCTTGTGAAAGACAGTGAAAGGAGCTATTTGAAACCAAATTCCTAAATGCCCTTGCCCTCTGAGTAGATGCGATCCCCAACCTTCCTGCAAACACAGGTCTTTCACTGTGCAGAATTCAGGCTCACACCTCCCCAGGATTTGTTTATGTTATTAACACAAAATTAGTAATACATTAACAATGTTAATTGGACAAATCTACCCCAGACTTGGGCAGGGGAGTCTGCTGGGTCCATAAAAGCTGTATCTTATGTTAGTAGCCCTCAGCACTCATTGTATTTGGACAAGAGTAACAAACTTACATGCTGCAGTCAGGCCAGCGCTCTGCTCTCCTGGCTGGCCTTCAATTTGAGCTTTAATATCCTGTGGCCCCAAAATTACAGTCTCTCACACAGCGTGTTGCTCCCCCCAGCAAGGCTGAATGCTACAGTTATACACACTTCTGTCCCCTGCTACTTAAGTGAGGTAGCAGGACAATTCATTACCTAGAAAATTAACGATGATGATAATAATAATAGCAATAATAATAATGACATTCATACAAGTAACACAAAAAGGTTCCATTTTTCATTGGTTACAATCAGGTATTTCAAAAGATGAAAGACCAAAGCTCTCATTAGGTACACCATAAAAAATAGTGTCATAGAAATTTCAAGTGCCTGATATGAGAGACCTGCCTAATAAAATAGAGATTAGAGTGCTTTGTTCCCCACAAACAAGATGCTTCACTATTGATGCACCTACCAAAATTAATCATTTTCATGACTTCAACAGGAAACATCTTCTAACCCGGCCTTAGAGTCAATATTGAGGAATTTTGCAATTTCTGCGCTTATGACACAGGCAGAAAATCTCTTGAAAAAACACAGTCATGCATATCTATACTCAAAGGTTACTGAAGACCTTTAGTTATTGAAAATCATCTACTTACCTTCTGGAAATTAAGTAATACTTCAAAATATTTTACTTTTTTTTGACAGTTACAATTAAAAATATATATATATTCCTAAGATTTTGTAACGTATTACTTTTTTAAGTATCTTTCATCCACACTTCATTCTCTCAATTTCAATTGAACAAATTTCACAGTAATTGCTCTCCTTTGGCAGATGTACTAGAATCCTATCATAATAAAAAAAGACCACAAACTCTATTTCCAGAACAAAAATAATGAGTTAACCACAAATGCTGCCAAGAGAAAAGTGGAAACATCACCCACTCTACATGAAATATTCAACGGCAGGAAGCAAATCAAAAAACAACTCCAGAATGCAAGGCTTCTAACATCTCAAATCTCTCATTTTTTCAGCTGAGACTTCGCAGTATTCAGTTGTAGATATTTCAGTAATAACTAACTACTTATTTAAAGTTCTTACAGGGATAAACAGTAAGTTATGGTCTTGAAGCAGAAAAGAAAAGCAACACAACCAACACACCACCTAAAATTGGCTGCTGAAGGTGCTAAAGAGATACGGAATACCTTACTAAGAACCTGTATTCTAAAAGTAGCTACTGCATTTCAGCATCTCTTACAATTTCTTTTCTAATACAACATACATCTATTAATTATTCATCTTTGCAGTAGCTTTTTTTTCCAAGGAAACATACTATGTGCATAAATGCTATGCTCTCATTTGATTCTGTATTGTTAAAAAACTATAGGTGAACATGGAAGTGCTGGATCCTTAACATACTAGCTCGTAAATGGATTTCAAAAACTGTTTTCCAAGTTGCGTATTTTAATAAATAGGCTTCTTTGATTAAATGAAAGTGCCATGGACTGTCCATGGGTGAATCAAAAACAAGAGCTGTGTTAAATTAAAAATGCAGTATCTTACTAATGCTAACAAATTAGGACTGACTTCAGAATAAAGTATTTCTTCCTTTAATATGTCAAATTATTACGGTGGTGATAGGAATGGAACAGTCATGCTAAACCAGCTTTTCAAAATTAGTATTTCTTTGCAATGAATTTGCAATTTAAATTTAAACAGATCCTAAGTACAGACACTCCTGCACAGCATTACCTCTTTTCATAAAAAAGCTCATTTTAGAGATATGACCTTTTTGCCAATATTACATGAAATTAGCATGGGAAGTATTGGAAGAAAACGTTTCTTAAGTACAGCTTGGCCTACAATTTTTTTTTTTTTTGGTAAGGCTGCACTTAATCTTTATTCTTCCATAATCAGTACTTATTGTGTGACCCTGACAGCTTGCTACTGCTGTGATAAATTATCTGACTCAAGTCAGATTAAAAATGCAACCCTGAATTCTAATTATCTTGGCAGATCCGCTTAGTAATGGCGTTTCTTGTCAATTCTGGAATCACAGCATGGGTGTCAATTGCAACAAATGCCCCGTCCCCTCTCTGAAGCAGGCTCCCCAGAATGCTTTCGTATCTGCCATATGTAAATCTCAGATGCTCTGTACCCTTGGTGACCTTTTATTAGCAAACTGACAAAATGATAAAGCTAGTCATGGCAAAACTCCCACTACTGCACAATTATCTGCTACAGTTCCAGTCCGTGGGAGATCAACAAGACATTGTTAATTGTGATGCATTTCATTGACTTCCCCTGCTAAGAGACCCTACAGGTCACCCAAACCGATAGGGTTAGGCTTTTATTTCACATCAGAAGGGGATGGCAATGTAATTCTGACCCACAGGAGAGTTTCCATCCTTTGTTTTTCCTTTTCAGTAAGACGCCTACCATTTGTTTTTAAAAAGACTCATGAAATTATTTGTAGGTATTTCTAACACACAGACACACACACAGAGACACACGTGTGTATCTATTATATATACGTATGTATTTTAAAAATAAATTTTAGAAAAGAATGATCTGCTTCAATAACTTAAAAAACTGAGATACACCCTATAGAGGAGCATCAGTCTGACTGAAACCACAGAGGACTCCCTCCCATTGCCTCACCATGCTGCAAACCTTCATCAGAACTTAAACCCTTTGTTAAGGACTGGATTCACACTTCAGGACGTTCAGCTTGGCAACTTACTCAGGCACACATAGAACATAGGTAGATTGCAAAAGCATGAAAAATAACCTTTTCATCCACAAAAAATTATCCAATGGAGTTAGGATTCCACAAAACACTTCTGCCTGTACACGTCTGTGCTTTGTAAATAAATTCAGTTCAATCTTGAGAATCTTCCTGCAAACTTATGACATCTTGCAGTGTCTCCATTAAAATTGTATACACCTATAAGGCTAACAAGTAAGGTAGAGAGAGAAAGAAGCTGAAAATTATTCAGCATGGTTCAGTCTTCCTGCTCCCTCAGAGTTTTTCATGGACCCCTATATCAGAATAGCATCCAAGAAGTTTACAACACACCCTCATATGTTGTACTAGAGACTTACAAACTGGAAAAGTCTGCTCTGATTTTGGCAGTAGTCACTCCATTCCAGCTACCTTCTGGCTGGCTCGAGTTGATAAAAGCATCAGGCTGTGTGGGACACGGTATCAGCCAAAACCCTGTCATTTATGGAACTGATGCGTGTTTGCTTTGCAATGCAGTTTATTTCTGAAAGCACAACTTAGCCACTAAAATGACTTAGGATTTTCTCAACTGCACATGAGCTACTTGGAGTGTGAATGCAGAGCTTCAGTCTTGTTATGAAGGATATGGCTGTTTGAGCAGTATGAGAAAAACTACACTGTGATGATGTGGGGCATTTGGGGAAGATATTCTTTTGCTACTGACAACTGGTCCTGTGTCATCAGCTCCTGCAAAAGAGGAGTGTTCACCATGGTGAGGAGAAAAACAAGAGGAAAAAAATATTCAGTTCAATCAATTCTCAATACGCATTTCCTACTCTAAACTGAATAAAATTCATGGAGAAATCTTCTTGGAGAAAGGGAAAGACTGATGAATTCTTTGAACTGATTTCAAAGTGAATGAGAAGGAGGTGGACTATGATACTCTTCTTACCCTTAACAAAAGCAAGAGAGAAAAAAGTCTTACAGGGCAAACAGGAAACCTATTAAACACAAGGAAAAAAAAAAAAAGACCCAAGATGTGGACAATGAATACTTCAATCAAGATATGGAATTCAGAAAAGATCTTGACACCAAAAAAGTCCTTTGCTACATTTTTGTCTGCAGCCATATTTGGAATGGCCACTGTGTCCAAGGTAATTCTCACTTCTGCAATCATGTTCTCTGCCACCACGTTTTCTGCCTGTGTTCTTCTTTCTCTGTTTAATTTTGAGCTCATAAACAGCTTATGGCACGAGCAACTCCAGTATTGAACACCATAATGGACTAACAACCAACACTGACACCCATGAAACAAACCTAAAATACCGCCCAGTCTTGCACATTATTTTGTAATTAAGTTCCTTGCTTGGTTAAATGATTCCAAATGCTGTGAAACAAGTCTATCTTACTATATACGAAAAACTTGTGAAGATTGTGTCAGTTTATAAATCAAGAAGATGGAACAAATTCAAATGTCTGTATCAAGTTGCATAACATTTTTCAATAACATATCCTCTGAAACAGTCCCACAGCAGAGAGGAATATTTGGTTCAGATGCGACGGCTCTCTGAAGTGTAGCAAGAAGTTTGCAATTCCAGCTGCAACTGGGATGAAATAACTCAAAAAATACTGGGAAAAAGTATGAAAAGCTTTGAAAGAAGATTTTTCAGCATGGCATTATTTCTTCTTAAGTGGGTTCAGTGTAACAACCTGATCTTTGTGCCAACAGTCTGTCAAATTACAACAGTAAATACTGTAATCAAGTTTTTCACAAGTTGCACATGGCCTCATTTTCTTTCAGGCTGCACTTTAACCCTTAGTGATCATCCTCTAAGAGTACTCTTTGTTTCCCCACACGAAAATCTTCTTGATTGCTCTTTAATGGTTGTCTAATTGCTTCCTTTGCTGAACTACAAGCTGTTTTCTGTAGCTCTAGTGTCTGAATATCACACCTGGGAGATTCACACCATTCTGCCCTCTGACTTTAACCCAGAATATCTTTGTTCATTACATACTATCCTTTCCCATTTCTGTTGTGCTCACACACATTTCAAAGAAATAATGAAAATATTTTTGATTCACATCCACACATACTGAAGAGAAAAATCTGTGCAGCAAACTAGTTGCATCAATTAAAATATTTCTACCGTCAGGCCACACTCAAATAAGGTTTCAATTTGTATTCCCTTAAATATGAGATTACTGAAACCATGTTTGGCATCCAGAAGTGCAGATCTGTCCAGAAAATACCATGGTGTTCCCGTGGCTGCTTTATTTATTTTTCATGAACAATATGCTGTATACATCCAACATGGTTTGTATTCCACAAAATGCATCTCAGGCAACAAAATCTACAGTGTCGGCTCTTCATTTAGACTTCAACCCCATTAGCACAGTTCCACTGGCTCTCCAATACAGCATCTGTGCTCCTACACAAGAAGCAAAGAAGGGAGTGGGATTCCTCAGCTGCAGAAGTGAAAGTCAAAAGAGCCAGAACTGAAAGAAGGCAGTCCTTTCTGGTTTACTGCTTCCTTTCCCCTCAGTAGCACAGCACATATATAAAAGTTTGCCTTTGACCCAACTCCTCCCATGCTGCTGTAAGACCACACACCCTTGCCTGTAGTTTGTGGATAGAATTCCATTTCTGCCAAGGGATGGGGTGACTACATACCAAAGGGAAAAAAAAAAGTTTTATAGCAAAATACTGCATTTGTTAAGTTCACATGCCTGGGAGAACATATGGCTCTTAATCCTTCAATGTTTTTTTAAACTATTAGTGATATAGTTATTAAAATACTTAGTGGTTGCATCTGTAATTGAGATGAATTCCACTGAAGGCATAAACTGACCCGGTTACGTGAGCTGCTCTTACAGCAAACTCTCAGAGGCACTACCAAAGAACATTCCTCATGAGAACTTGGGTTGATCAGCAACTGAGTATTTCATGACTGATACTCCAATTTCTGGTGTTTAACAGTTAAGACACGTGACAGACAACTAGGCATCTACACCTGTCTGTAGCTCCTTTTTTTTTTCATTTTGTTTTGGGTTTTTTTTTTTGTTATTAAGAACAGCACTGGTACTACAGATCACTGTAGTGAGGCGACTGAGGTCTTAGGAAATGCTATGTCCCAGAAAAGAACAGGTAATGGAAAGAAAGTATCTTAGCCCAGAGCAAGCAACACATCACAACAGCAACAGGTTAATCACACAGCCTGTGTTGGGTTTAGTGTGATGGCAAGCAGCAGGTTGAGTGTACACATCAAAAGGGCAAAAGTCAATGGATAAGTTTTTCAGCACAGAAAAATCTCAGTTTTATAGAGACGAAAAAGGTTTCACAAGAGCACCCTGGCACTGGAGAAGGCTGCCTAAAGAGACAAGCTCCTTAATCAGCCTCATCTAAGTTTGAGGTTAACGCTACTTAGGGCCAGGGGCTGAATGACAAAACCTCTTGGGATCCTTTCCAACCTAAATTATGCAGTGTCTACAAGAAGGCATATATCCATCCTTTCCTAGAGGAAAAAGACCTTGTCTTTGCATCTCCCTCCCAATAACGACATTTATTTATTCAATACCGGATCTCATTTTAAAACCAACACATTAGAACTCAAGTGCCTAAATAGAGATCAATTAATAATCCTAGAAAAAAACACTTTAAAACTTCCACTGTATTCTTCAGCATGCCAACAGCCCCAGCTTCCTGCTAATGTTTGTGCAATAGGATTATCCAGGCTCTATCAATTACTCTATCAAAACACAGCTCCTCTTTGATGTTAAGTACTTTAAATTCCCCACCTAGAAAGCAAAAGAAGTTCAGCCCACTCTGCTAATGTAAAATGTTACCTAGTGAGAGACTAGTGCACATTATTTTCTTAGCAATGTACTCCTCCTCTGCGGTTTCATTATGTGACATTTTCATTCATTCCAATATAAAGCTAGTTTCAGAGTGTTCGGAGTTGTAACACACAGACACATTAATCACCAGCCTAATACATGTCCTGTGTAGTAGCTTTATTATCTTTTCAAAGCAGAGCTGTAAAAACAGAAAAACTGTGATCTTTTATGCTATCCTTTAATAAAGTTATTTTAAAATGCTATAAAAATGGTTTCAGGGTTTTTTTTTCCAAGCTACAGCTTAATGCAACTAACTCTTGTACATCCAAAACAGTAAAGTCTGAATAAGTAGTTTTAAAAGTCCCTGCGGACTTGTAATCTAGCAAGAGCGAAGAACTCTAACCACTAGAGACAGAAACGGGAAGGAATCCCGAGTTTCAAGTTACAGAATATGCCTGTTCTTTTGTCATTCTGACCGGGCACCGCCTTGCAAAGTACTCTCACTTCTGTGATAAATTTTAAATGTCTATTCCTGTATGCCAATATTTACATATTTAGAGCAAGGGTGGGCGGCAATTTTTTTTCCCTTCTTCTTCAGGCTCAGTATCAGCCTACCTCCTTAAATCAGTGAGTATTTTACACTCACCAAGATTATGTCAACGTAATATAGCCTTATGTCCTGTGTCCTCTTTCATCCAAGGCATGAAATGGACCAAGCAACTTGTCCTCTGCCAAGACAAATAGTAGGGACTTGAATGGCACAGCACTTTGCCCCTCATGGAGGGAATGTACTTCCAGCAATACGGGCTGACACCATTCCCTTCACTCCCTGCTTGTCCTTCTGCAGATGAATGAGGACATATCCACATGTTTCTGGCTTTCAAAAATACCACTTTTCAAAGATAGACCTGAAACTTCAACTCAGATTGGAATAAAGCCGAAGTGTTATAAAAATCTGTGTCTGTAATAAGAACAAATTGACAACAGGCTTCAACGTTGTCTGGTCATTATATGCCGCTGTCTCTTCTGTGGTCTCCTCAAGTGGTGGCAATGCACACTAACTGAAGAGAAAATAGTATATTTCAGCTATGTGCAACTTTTACACCTGTGCCTCAGGCAAGCCAACATTTCTGGGCAGAAATCTGCAAGAACCATGCAATTCCCCTGGTGGGAAACACAGTTGCGATAATTGCATGAACTGAAATCAGGCTCGAAAAAAAAGTGTTCCTAAATAAATAAAGATGATTCATTGGCATAAACCCAGCACTATTGCAACAGATTTTTACCAATCCAGCAGAAAAAACACTCCTCAGCTCTATATGAAACAACCACCCACTCACTCCACGTGTTGCAGGGTAGGGCTCTGGCCAGCACACTGGTAGGCTTTGTGTAGCTACTAACTCAAAGCAGGAGATACTTCTGCGATTTTTTGAATGTTCTTAATATTTCTCAGCTTTTTACCCCAGTGAAAATTATAATTAGAATGGTGAATCACAGAATAAAACTTGCACCTCATCAGTATATTTTAAATCAATGGGTGTCTCTCTCAATATCCCTAAGGTCAAGAAGTTTCCTTAAAAGACTCAACAAGATACTACAGGCTTTTGTAGTAAGTTTGGGTTTGGGCAAAACCAGGGTCATCATAAAAAACTGACAGAGGTGAAAAACATAACCTTTCTCAGGAAAGACAAGGACACACATCACTCTGAAGCAGTACAAGGCTCATGACCTGAATTGACCACTTGGAAGTATTTTGAGACAGATGTGATCAGCATCCTGTGACCAAAGCCGTCTCAATGGTGGCCACGTGGAGATGATGGCTGTTTTCTAATTGTACTGCATTGCAAAAAGCAAGTGTTCCTCCGAAATCACCAAGCAACTGAGGCTGTTAGGCATTCTCTGGAAAGCAGCAGTTTCATGTTATTATCATTCATGAGGCAGATCCCCCAATCCCCCTTCTCACTACTTCCCTCTGTTTTTTTTCTTAACCTTTTTTTTTTTTTTGGATCAGAGCTATACTGAACTTTTGTAAATGAAAACCATTTATCAAAACAAGGACAAAATTTAACTCATACTTTATTGAGCCCTTTAATTGGCAGGAAAAGATGAATTCGTTCACTTTTATTTTTACATCTGGTAAAAAGTATGGAATTCAGGTATTCTGTGCCAAGTTTTGACGAGAAATGATTTTTTCACATCCATGTAATAGATGACTAGGGAAATGGAGTGGCTTAAAATGCAAATGTGGGGATATTAATTATTGTTGTTATTGGGACATTTACAAGAATAGTGTGGCACTATTTTAGAACCAGTAATGTCTAATCTTTTAAAACTACTGTAACAAAAATAGAACTAGAATAAAATCAAGCATTAAAACATGAATTCCCATAATGTTTTAGTTTGTTTTGTCTGAAAATGTATTTGAAGTCTGGAAATGCCTGGTGCACATATTCAATATTTTATAACTTAATTTGTTCAACAAGAATGGCAGTATTTTAACAAGGTGAAACAATTTCACGATTAAAGCACTGCCTGCTTCATCAGTAGTAAAGAGCTCATGGAAAAATGTCTAATCTTTATAAGGCAGAGATTCATAATTTAACTGCCAAGAACAAATGAAGAGTCTAATTCTTATTTTGCTGCTTTAGTGGTAGCATGTGGTGATAGCAAAGTATTAGCATAAGCCAGAACTTGCTCCCATTTTTCTTTCCAGGCATGTAACAAATATCTGATGGCTATGCAAATTTCACCCAAAGCAAAGTTGTCCCAGCTGGCAAGCCATACATTAAAAGGTAAATTACACAAAGCTGAGGCCATCTGGACTAAAAAATTCTCCTGTCAATAGTATTTTAAGCTCACCAATTCCACACAATGAAGGACAATATATTACATATGTATTTGAGGTGTGGGCTTTTTACCAAACACTATTTAAAATCTCAGAAGTTAAAAGATAAGAATGGACTACAAACTAATTTTGGTATTTTCTTGGAATGTAATTTTTAAAGCTTATATAGCTCAATTTTAGCTGGATTATATACATACCATGCATTTAAGTTCATAAATGCCTATTTTCTGACAACTGGCCAGTCCAGGAAGCCAACAGATCCAACCTATCACATAAATGCTAAGCAAAAAGAATTTGAAATTTGAAAGAAGTGTACCAGCACCTATGCTTCTACAAAGCTGCCGGCATGTTTCCATGCAGACTTTTATTAGAAAGCAGCCCTTGACAGAACGCCTTGATAGTCTGGTTTCTTCTTTGGTTAAACCAAAATTTTAAAGCAGAAGATATGTAAGAAAATGAACAGTTGAGGGCAGAAAAACTAACGAAAGCTTTCTAAACCACAGCAGAGTTATCACTTACATTACTTCTGCATTTAATTCACATTAAATTGCCTGTCTGGTCCAGTCTTGAGAAACTAATCTCTATGTTATATATTATAGAATTTAAAGTAACATCTGTGTCTTTGAAATTAAATTAACATACTTCTATTCGATTAGCTTATTAACTGTAATTCTCAATATGTTGTAGGAACAGACACCAACTAGAGAGATGCAGCTGACACCACCACCTGTCTGATATAAAGTACTTTTTATCATAGACATGGAGGGATCTGTCAGCAGTCAGCCAAAGCATCAGACAGATTAGGAAGTGACACAGGGGCAGAAAAATGACTTGCCTCAGATCGCAAAGCAGATAATTGGTGGGATGGGGAACAGAACCTGTGCCTTTTGGCTCACAGCTTCATACCTTTGCTAATAGCTTCCCCCAAAATCAAATGATGTAAGGAAAGAGCAATTTGTAACTAGTACTACATTTAACAGACTGTATTTGAGGAAAAATACATTTAAGTATTTTCCACGCTTCTGGGAATATTTACTATTCATTCTCTAATTTCCACAGAAAACATTTCCCACTTCATCCCCACATAGGATAAAGAAGATCTGAAAGTGCATATTCATACTTAGTCTCAAGGTTATAATGCATGAACAGAGGTAAAGAATTAATATGGCCTCCTTGTAGACTCCACTCTCACTCTTTTTTCCTACCTGGGGAGATCCTATGCTCCTGTTCATAGCAATGAATCCTTGGTATCCCGTCACCACCTTTTAACCTACATGACACCTTTTACCTCAGAAAGCTTCTCATCACATCAAATATAAGTCTTCAGCTCCATCACTATTGTTCAGTGCACTAGCAAATAGAAATGCTCTGAATTTATGCAGGGAAAAATAAAACCACCACAGAAGCATTGTCTGAGCTTCATTAATTTCATCTTCACAGGAAACTGGGGGGTGGCGGGAAAGAAAAAAGAGCACAAATATGCAGTCAGGCAGCAGGAGCTACAAGGTACTGGTGGCCAGTTCTTACAACTCTGAGCTGCTTTGGCTGAATTGCTCCTCAGGGATTACCTGCTTTTGTTCTCAAAGCTGCATCACGGACATAATAATGAAATGCTACTTTCTGTGAACTGTTGCTCTTATGTAAAAGCCTTGCCAGTATGCTGTCTTCCTCTATGTACAGTTTTTAGGAAAGTAAATGCTAATGTAATTATCTAGCCAAGTCTTCAGCATCTGTCGCTTGCAAACTGGGGTTATAGTTCAGATACTGTGGACTAATTGTTGAAAGTTAGCAGAAAACTTTTGGCTGGAAAGGAAATGGGCACACAAACCCAACATGAAGACCCACTGTTCAATAACATTTGTCCTGTTAGATATTGTTCTCTCTCACGGCTCCCATGGAAACCCAGCCCCAATCACAGCTCCACAGACTTTGCTTGCCTTGCCTGCAACACACAAGTATCATCAGGAAGACAGGTGCCAAGGAGGATTTAATTTGGGAGGTTTCTTAGATGTCTGGCTGGTAATTCTCATTCTAAGTTCTTTCTAAAACTATTTCTACCTTACACTACTCTCTACAACTCCCACTGATCCAAAGCCAGTATTACAGCAAGGCACTTAATTTCTCATAGATATTTACTGAATTCCCCAAGGACAAACCAGTAGTTCTGGGAAGTACTCTGAGAAATATTAAGAGTGCCAAACACAAGGCCACAGGGAGTTATCCATTAGATGATATGGACAGAAAACAAATTGCCTACAACCAGCAAAAGTAATGGAAACCTGCTTCCTCTAAATCCTTACGTGCTAAGGCTACTCCAGAGCTGCACTGCCAGACAGCATTTTGCACCTGAGTCCTTTCCCTCAGTACCCAGAGCATTAATTTGGGTCTTTCTTGCCCAGCCAACAACTTATCAGATGAAGATTAGATTAATTTATCTAACTTTAAAGACCTCTACCCTACTGCTAAGCTTAGCAAAAAATGGCCAGCAGGTTCCACAACTCTGACCGGCATGAAGTACGGTGGAATCCCAGAAACCAGGCTTCCTGCAAGTGTCTTGGGAGATTGCTTTTTATTTATCATTAGAATTTTTTTTTTTTGCCAAATATATTTCCACCCTGGAACTTAATCCAAAGTTCAGCAACTTCAAGTGCTAGCTAATTTATTTCAACATCGCTGACAGAGAAATAAAAAGGGATCTTTGTTAGTGGCATTACCTCCGAAGAATGATACCAAGTCCTATTCAAACATACATCCAACAAACTTCTCCTGTAACACAGTGCTCACAAGGGAGAGCTGCAAGCACCAGTATCAGCAAGTATCTTCTGAGGATTAGCACACGAAGCTTTCAAGTGACCCCCAGCAGCGAGATGACTTTATTTACCAGAGACAATTCAAAGTAGAAAGCTTTCCTTTTACATCTACTAATCAAGATCCAGAAATAACCCTTCAATAACCCTTCTCTAACTGTTAAAATTAGATACTAGCCCTCACCCATCACACTGAAGAACCCATTCTGGACTCAGTTTGTGTATTGTATCCTTTGAATTCTCTTTTCTTGATATGTTACAGTCATCCTATAACTAAGCTGACCCAGGTTTTCACTCCCCTCAAATACTTCTATCCCACAATTAATTTTTTTCCCTTGTGTTTCCCTGACTAAAATACATCCTCCATGAAATTGCCATGTTTGTACCCACAAGAAGAAGCATCCTCACTTTTGCTAATTGGCCCCTCCTTGTCCTGTCTTCCCTGCCAACAAAAGACTCACCCTGCATGCACAGTCTGATCCTTGTCACTTGTCCTGTAGCTCAGTAATGACCAGGTGGGAGTTTCTCAGTTGTGATGGGAGATCCTGCCTACATCTGCCCTTCTCCTTTGTGCTTTTGGGAGCACAAAGTCTGTTGCTTCCTGTCTCATTCCTACTTGATGGCACTGTCAAACCACTTACTATACTTGACTTTCTACATCACTTGACATGGGCATCAGTTCCCTTTCACTGAAGTCAGAGCAAGCAACAACCAGCTTTTACTGAAGTCACCACTAGTGTGAAGTGACTGAAGGCTGAGACCATATGAAACCAATACATTTCCTGTGGTTCTTTCAATGCACAGTAAGTGAGCACAGATTTGGCTGCAAATTCAACCCAGACTTAGAAACCTCAGCAAATGTTCCTGTGAACTTGATCCAGTCTTCAGGTTTGTTTCATCCAGTTTCAGGTTTCATCGTGAAAGTCTCACTCTGCCCTACACACTGCCCCAATAAACCATGCCTCAAATGAAATAAGGACATCAGCAAAAATGAAGAACTCATCAGATAGCAATGTTTTGGTTATATACCATATGTAGGAACATGCATTGACAAGCAGTATGTATACAATTACTGCTATTGCAAATCAATAATTGTTCATGGTAATGGAGGTCTACTTAAGTACAATTTCTGCCAAGAAAATATTTTCAAGAAACGTGGTTGGAATACCTCTGTGCCATAGTTCTCTTTCCCTGTCACAGTAATATACTAAGAAACTAAGTCTTTTCATCACAACCTGTGTACAAAATCTCCAGCATGCTTTTGAAACATTCAGGATGTAAAACAATGAAGTCCAAACTTTACTGAAGCAGTATTTTCTGCTGGCATTTACCATCACTGAGGCAGCAATAGAAAAGAAAAAATAATAATGAGGAAACTGAACATCTTTTATGGATCACATGAACGTAAAACCAAAATAAATGTAATTGCCTAGCTCATTTAAAGTACAACATCTTTTCCTATAAAGCTTATACTATTGGCAATGTATCCTCACTTCTTAATCATATTAAACCAATAATTAAAATTATAAAAAAAAAGAAGTCCAGACTTACAATACATTTAGGAGGGCATGTAGACTGTAATTTTATACTGCATTTCATGTAAGCAGATTTTTTAAAATTTCTTAGTCAGAAATTAAAGCAAAATCCATGTTACACCAGGTTTTGGGAATGATTTAATTCCTGCACAAAAATATTGTTAAAGAAAAAGAAGATTCGTAATTTTAAATCAGGTAGGAAGATAGTCAACTCTGATCTCTCACAAGCAACTAAGTCACTGCTCATTTATACACAGGTGATTTGTAAAAGGAATCAGTTAGAAACTGACAGGGAGTTTCCTATAACAGCTTTTGAGTCAATGTAGCAGACAAGGGCTCTTACTGGACTGAACCTAAGTCTAATGCAAAATCCCCACTAACTGAAAGGGATGCAGGTTGGTTTCCAGTGGAGCAGTGGTGGTGTCTACAATCCCCAGCATAGCTGGGCTGAGTTACACTGCCCCAACTGAGCCAGATGACTGAAATCAAAACTACCAGCCACATTAAAATACATGATGCAAATGAACAATTATATGCACAAGACCTTAGGTGCCAATAAGAATAAATAGATTGCACTTCGTGGAGCATGAAAGAAATATGAGAAGGTCTTTACCTATTGATTGTATGTTTCTTTTACTAGCATGAGAAGAGTCCATTAATTTTATATAACTGCATTACAGGTCTCTACAAACTTTTTTCCAGTTTTCTGCATTAAATGGCAAAAAACAAAAGCAATAACAAAGGGCAACCTCTAAGAGCATTATGACTTAAGTATCATGCAAGAGAAATCAGTAGAAAAATTATAAAAAAATAAGGGAATATACTTTACATGAAAAAATTATTTGGAACAGGAAATCTAAGTACTCTCCAGTATGTTCTTAAAAGCCCTCGCAAAATGTCATTTTTCAGTATATTTAGCAGATTATGAGAATTACATTTAGCAAGAGATATTTTCCTCATTATTTTAAATGGTAACACGCTCGGTTTTCTTTTTATTAAAGAGCTGCTACATAGTGCTGGGTGCAAATTTAGGGCATTTCCACAATCTCAACACTGGTAACAGATAGTATTTTTGTAGTTGGTCAGATCCCAAAGATCACATTAAAAGCATAAGTTCAAAATTTTGGAAATATTCAAACCAGGCTTTTATACCCAGGCTCTGTGGTTAAAAAGTCAGCATCAACTCTGGTAATTCTCTACATGGAGGACAGGAACTGCTCAGCTACCTCTTGCAAACAGCATTGCCCGACTAACCTGGTTTAAATTGCTTCACAACTTTTCCTAAATACTGACCTTTTAGAAATGGCAAGTGACCAAATTAAATAAGGAGGAGTAGAGAGGGAAGTCACACATAAATGCCTCAACTCACCTTGAACAGGGATCTTTTGGGCTAGGTTTTTTAACACTTTATTAAGTACATTTCATATTGGAAACTACTGCAGGGAAGGAAACTGCTTTCAACAAATACTCGAGTTTTGTTGAATTTACTTTACATTGTGTGTAGCAGCAGTGGAACTTACTACCACAACGTGTTGCCACCATCACAGGAGCTATAGGTGCTATAGGAGTTATAGAATGTTAAGAGCAATGGTCCTGCTATCCACACTATAAAAGCAAGTAATACATCCAGCCTATTCCCAGATCAAAAGTTCTTGTGAAAGGTTCATTCAAGGCACATGGTCAATCCCCAGCACTGATGGTGGCAGATATGAAATGTTATTTATATGCAACTTTGGAACAGGTCACCTTTTCTACACCTCCATCCAGAATCCACAACCCACAACTACAGCCCTCTCTGTTACAGTGTCTTGCTCATACACTTCAAAAGCTACTCTAATTAGAAATTACTAAATATTAAACAGTCATGCAAGGCAAACCCACAGCAATTGCTCAGTAATCAAAGACAAATCAGCAGTGTCTACCCCTGCAGCCAATCTACATCTGTAGATGGACTTACTGCTGTAATTACTTCCATCTCTGCCTGTATCCTCATCTACCACTTGGGGAAATACTTGTGCCTGATTTAAAAAAAAAAAACACCAACCAAAACTCTGCAAACAAACCCCCAACACTAACAATGAAAGAAAACCTTTCTCAGTTCTCTGAAAAATTTGAACAAGAAATATAGCGTCTGCAAAATTGTACTGCTTTGGGGAAACCAAGACTCAGAAAGTACTAAATCAGCCTAACTCTACTAGAACTGAGCCACATTAATTAAATAGAGTCTCCTTTAATAGCATTTGTTTGCCGAGCCAAGCAAGCGTTTTGAGTGTTTTAGGTCACCATAATCCAACATAAGTTACTTAAACAATGTGTAATATGTAACATACACAATTATTGTTAAAATGCATGGAATTAGACTTTAAAGTCTTTAGACTTTCAGGGGTCATAGGCAACTGTCCACCTGTATTCACAAATACATTCAACAGCTGTACATCAGAAAAAAAAAAACCCTGTATTTGCACCAGTTTCAGGGGTTTACTTCTATTTCGTCATGCAAGTTCTCACTTTTACAGCTTTGTAAATGGCCTTCACTGTTTGAGTTGTGGACAAGATGTTTCAGAAAAATCCAAGAGCAAGAGCAGAGCAGTCTTTTCTCTGTTTTCACATTCATAACAAAAATCCAGTAAGCGCTGTGGTTTTGCCTATTGTCTCTGTCAAAAATCATTTTCTGATTACATGATACCATACTATCTTGGCAAAATTAGGTAGATTAAACAAAAATCACAGATGATGTGCCAGGGCTTCCTCCTCTCAGCACCTTACAAGTTTAGGAGAGCAGCCTCAAAGGAAAACCAAAAGCCAAAGGAACCCTTTTTTCTTTCCTCCGTTTTCATCATATTAAAAGTTCCTTTACTATATAATACCTGCTCACAATCAGGGCAGTCAAGCTTCACTAATTCCTTATCATAACATACATCCTCATTGCTCTCTTTCACGCTTACATTTCATATCCACCAGCTGCTTTCAGATGGCTTCAGTTTCAACCTTCATTTTGTTCTAGCATGAAGCCTAGTCAGGATTCCAGTGCACAACACAGGTTCCTTTCAGCTCTGTATTGAAGATGCTTAAATATTGCTATAACCTGTGCTGTTCCAGTCATAGACCTAGGAGAACCATATTTTAAAAGCATTTTGCTGGTGGACTCCTAAATTCCCTTGCTGGCCTGCTAAACACACCCTTGGCCTCAATAAGAGAAGAAACCAACTCTGTCAAGCTCTCCACCTGGTTTCCGTTTCTCGGGACACTGGAGTATTGCAGAGGAAGTGGTGGGATAAGGAATGCATCTTTGCAGGATATAAAATTTTCTCTCTGGCTCAGAATCAAATTGAGAGGTCAACCCAACCGCAAACGTATTTAATGAAAATTAAGGCTGAGACTAACACTTTGGAGTAGGTTTCATGCAGCAGAAGATTACATCAATGTTCTTTCCTCACGAGCCAAGTTTTCCAGCGCTAAGAATATTCCCTCATCTGTATTTAATCTCTAGTCTAGGCTACAGGCTGTCCTATAGCATGACTTGGACAGCCTTGGTATGCAACCTCCAAATTGTGGCCCTAATTTTGAATGCCTGTGGCAATACACAAACTTTGTGCTGCGATTCTCTTTGCTATGTGGCCTTTATGTTCACAGGCCCCAATACTCTCACCCAATACTAGCAAGACTTTACTAATGATGTGTAAGACCCCTTATATATTATATATATATAATATATAGCATGTAATATATAATATTTAATATATAACATATAATATTTACTATATAATAGATAATATATTGTGCATTATGCATTATGTATTATATAAAGTGTTATATGCAAAAATGAGAATGAAGGAGAAGGAAACATCAGGCATCTTTAGACACCTTAGGAATTATGGATATAGTTTGTTGCATTTTCATAAATTAGTGGGATATTCACTACTGGAATGAATACACAATGTGCTCACATAATTAAAAGCTAACATGGGGGAAAAAAGTAATTCAGCAATTTACATTTTGGACTACCAAATTTATTTTAAAAATCTGATTTTAAGTCTTTCTGTAGATTAATCCTATGCATGCTTTTTTGCAACAAATCTAAGTAGGCAGGTTTACAATGAAATATTGTTACTTTTTAAAAATCAGTGAAATTAGACAAAGAAGCACAACTACTTTTGTACACAAGGTCAGTGATAAGTAAATTTTAAGTTCATTAAAAAATCAGGCAACAGTCAATGAAAATCACCAGCTGGTCTGGGCTGCCTTGGGATTCCAAGGGACGGCAAGTTTGCCAATCTGCAAGACATCACATGTAGCTAAGATTGTCACAAGAAGGTTTTAGCATAACACTAGACAGCATGAACATTTCCTAAGAAGGTTCATCTACTCAGTCTGTAATTTTCTCCTGTGCACGTAATGTTTCATTGCTGTTGTTGATGGTGATTTAAACAAAATAAACTTACCAGGATAGGAGGTAACTAGCTGTATATGTCAGCCATTTTACTAAATGGTAGAGACAAGAAGAACAGCCACTCCTTTCAGCCATTTTAACTCAGATTACACTTGAAAAGAGAACTAATCACAGTTGTAAAATTTTTGCTCATCCTTCAATCATGAATTAAAGCATAATAGTTTCTACAAGTTCTTATTTCTGCAGAGGATCTGAAACTGGGCACATTAATGTGTTTTCCAAATAGCTCTGCAAATATGTTAAGTAACTGCAATATAAAGAACGAACATATGTTATTACCAGAGTCTAGTAACAATTAGGACCTTATTGTGGCACAACACAGAGAAAGAAATACTGAGAGCCTTATTAACCCACATAGCTGACAGCAAAATACCTGAATATGGCTTTTTGTGAAGCCAACACAGTTATTCTGAGAACATTTCTACTGCTTAGGATCAAATTTAAACACCACAGAAATGAAATGCCCTCCTTTTTAAAGCAAGAGACAATAAAGTATTTCTCCTTCCCCTTCTCTAAATGCAGTGACTTGTGCAAGACATCTATGCAGAAAGCTGAGAATTGAAACAGAACTGGCCAAGACAAAAACAAGTGCCAAGAAGACAAGATGGATTTTTCATCAATTTTGGCATGCCACGTTGACAAAAGATGAAGAAATACCAATGGAGACAAGAATCCTGAAAATCTTGAGGACTTATACTGGCAGCTCTAGTGCTTGGTAATTGAACTACACAGAGGTGTGCACACATTCACTTGCAAGAAATGATGCTGACTTGGCAATGCTTCTTTCACTTGAGATTCATGGGGTGGAAAAGAAAAGGAAAGGAAAAATCCTGAGTTTTTCACAGAAAAATGACCATAAGAAAGCTAATTCCCTCTCAACTAAAACAAAAAATCAACCCCACAACTAAGACACATTCTTTCAAGGTCCTACACTCAAATTTACCACGTAATTTTTATTTCAAGGCATGGCATTAAGGCTTTTCCTTAAAGTGCCAATCTGCTTTTTGATCTTTACTGCTGACATGAAATAGAAGAGCTGTACATCATATAAATCTTCAGCTTTGCTTAGCTTGAAACTGGTAAAGAGAGAAAGAGAAAACAAAGCCATCTGCATAAATCCTTCCAAACCAAAAGGCATTCCCCTAACCCTAACTATCATTCATTTCTGCACATCTTGTTTGAATTATCATCTGAAGTTTGTCTTGTTCCATCTCCAGAACAAGTCAAATAGCAGAGCATAAAGATATGGCTACATGAATAAAACCATATGATCTACTTGGTCACTGTTAACTTAAAAATAGGCTTACACAGAAAAATATTATCTGGCAATTGACATGTTACTTTGATCCCTTTCTTTCTGTATCCTGTCACATGCATCCAATCCAGCTACTGGAAGCACTGGCATGCACCTTCAACGTGATGAGAACCAACAATCCAAGGGAATCACTGCACTTTTACAAAGTTGCGATACTCAATTCAAATGAGACAGTATCATGTTACAGGAAGGAAAACTTAAATTTTAAGACAAAGAGGAAGAACTGTGGTACTAGGCACTATAAAATGTAGCAAGTCTCAACAGGTGATGCAGCAATGCTTTAACAGATTCACGGGCTAGTATGTTCCCATGCAGAAAACCTCATCTACAACAGAATTCCTGAAATGGAAAAGTCACCCTTGTCTCTACCCTTCTGTTTCTAAATCACAGCATGAGATTTAAGACAGTGTATGCTATATCAAAAAAAGGTAGGATAGCTCTTAGTTATATATTTTTTTAAAATTTTGCTTTTTATTCATTCAAAAAATCAAATTAACTATTTTGAGATCAAAAATCAATTTTAAGGGGTTTTATATGTTTCTTGGTAGCATGTCTCAATCTGTTATGTACCACTGATGATACAACTTCAAAGTGAAAATATCGTGCCTGAATTAATTAGAAAGACTTGAAGCTTGATCTACTGTTTATCAGGACAATGATGCAGGGAATAGTTATTTTAGAGAAGGATGCTCACCATTTCAGAATTGCTTCACTTTGCACATACCTTCTGCAGAAGAACTTATTATGAAGGCCAGCAACGAGAAACAAACATACTTCTCTCCAGCCTCATGAGTTTTGTTCCAAACTGTGCCCCAACAGCCATTACAGTGACAGTACACAGACATCAGAAGGGAAGGAGGAGAAATGCCAGACAGAGAAGCTATGTCTTACTCCAAATTAATTAACAGTCTCAGGATTAAAACACTCTTAGGGAATCAAAGGGGAGAAAACGGAATTGTCTCCCACAAATTACTCAAACAACTTAATGCTTGTGCTCATAGGAAAAAAAGGAAGCAACAAGAATTTCACTGCTGCTGAGAAAATGTTTGATAGAGAACTTTGATGGCACATCCAGCCATGGGGTATGACCTCTGAAAGGCTAAGGTCTTTCACTGGCTTCTTGTGCAACTACTGCTCATAGCTTACCCCAGGAAATTCTTTCAGGGCTGAACCACAGGAAAAGTGCAATATGTTGCCGTATCACATGGTTTGGATGCTTGCTAAGAAACCGATGCCTAACGATTTTTAGCTTTTTCATATATTTGTAGCTTTGTAGATTTTTAATAGTTGTATAGTTTTTAGCATTTTCTCACACTTCAGAACAATAGCTGACTCTTTCTAACACATTCTTGAAATTCCATTTAGTCTTATTGTCAAGAAGAGAATTTCTAACATGGATATTTTGTTTTACACCAGTGCTCGAGAGACATTACAAGATATAGAGCAAAGACCCTCCCTGGAGCAACTCCAAGGGGCAGACCCAAGCGTGGGTTGCCAGGGCAACTGGTCCCTTATTGGATGTACCTGCTAGATGTACTAATTAATTAACCTCATCAAAATCATAGAAAGCCTCTACCACGTGTGTGCATTCCTATATTTTGTGCACCTGAAAGCTTTAATTAAATAACTGCATATTACCACTACAATATTGTTTGCAAAAGTTTTTCTTCTGATTCCAAGCAACAAAACCCCACAGATGTAGAAAAAGGACATTGCCTCAAATCCAGAAACATTCTTTTTGTTATTGCAATAGTAACACAGCACATACTAAACACATCATTACCTAAAAATTTGCCACTTTTCGAAATAACTTTCAAATGATCTTTAAATCCTGCAGTGTTGGCTGTTTGCTTTACTCCAGGAAAAAACAGGTAATAGCAGTTGAACCAGAATTAGTGAGCTGGACAAGACACAGGAACAGTCTGAAGTGGCTAGAACTTTACATGCAAATAATTTCTTTCACAAACACATATGCTCACAGAAATGACTGGTTTTACTTCTCGTGGTACAAAGAAAGGAGGCAGAGTAAGGAAATTTTTTCATGAGAAGTCAATGACAGTTGAAATGAAAGGGAAGTGGGGGGAGATGAGATGCCTGAAGCCTATGGGAATTTATAATGGTAACAGTGAGGCAAAATCTTGCTAGTTAAAACTAAAATCTGGAGGGAGGAGTGAAAATGTTAGATTGGTTCAGAGATGTGCAAGGAGAATCTTGGACTCTTCATCTAAGAATGCCATTCAGTTTGGATCACAGGTTTCATTTGTGCTCAAGAATGAGCTTTATAGACATTCAACAGCCTCATTCAACAGACTACCCAGAGGCAACACCGAAAATGTTCGCACCAGTGTGCTGTAACTGCTTGCAGGATTGATGCTTAAAATATATTATATAACCCTTCTTCTATGACCTCAGTTATGAATAGAAAGACACTATTAAAAAGAACATGGTGTTAATATAATTAAAATATTTTTGTAGATTTTAAAAGATTTTAAGATTACAACAGTCTTTATTTTCAAAAATTCCCTAATACAGCCATTATGCAATGTGCAGTAGAAACAGTATATAATTATGGCTGCTTAGTTTCAGTTGTAGATGCATACTAGTTTCCTTTTTTCCCCATCAGGATGAAACTGATTAATCAAAGCAATTACTGTATCTAAGAAAAATGTATTTCATGGAAATTGTATTAAATACAGAATTAATTGTTCTTTTTATGGTACATGCTTCCAATAATACAAGTTACTATGGTACTTGCCATCCTTCATATTCAAGGTGAAAGGAATTGACTCCAATAACTTAAGCTTTTTTCCTATTTCTGATACTTACAATCTCAAATTTGAAATACTCCCATTAAAACTTAATTATAAAAACTTTTTCCTTCACTAAGTTGGGAATAAAAGCTTTTTTATTATAAACATTTTTTAATATTACCTTTTCAGACAAAGGAATTATTTGTATGCCTCTGTTGTCTTCTCCCTTACGCTAGTAATATCTGTATGTTTGTTTTGCTGTTTTTTAAAAAGCCCAAACATTCCCACAACAGCTGCTTTTCTCATTAACAGGTAACTAGCAGTATCTACATTAAAAAAAACCTTTCAAATATGAGAATACTGAGAAGTCTCACTCCATTAGAATGCAGCAGTCTAAAAGCCTTAGCTGCATGCTGCAGGTAATACAGCAATCTCGACAGCCATCACCTCTAAAGACCCAGACTAACACACACAGAGGCACAAACAATGCTATGCAGATTCCAATAAACAGCAAGCAAATTTCATATTCATGTTTATTAACTTAAAGCTATAAAACTTGCATTTAAGCAGCAGTATAAGCAATATTAATCACTGTGGCTAACTACTGCATTTGAATGCAATACAAAGTATAAAGGTGTCTTGACCCATCTACAAAGGAAATACCTCTAGAAAGTACTGGAGGATGTTGGCCCAAGTGCCCATTTGCAACTACTCCTGACAGATCACAGCCAGTATTCCATTCTGTAGTAGCACCATTGAACTCCTTGCAGACAAACCTCTCCCGTATTTATAGGACGGAAACAGATTAACTGCATCTGCTTTCCCTGTAGTGTGTCTTTTATTGATTCCAATTCTGACTTCTAAGAAACCAAACCAGAAGAAAGCAAGGAATAGCCATCAATACTGGGGACTGCACTAAGGCTACACTAAACTTTGTCTGAGAAAGGGATTTGTGGCAATTCAGTGTCTGATGGAAGTGTTTGATGTAGCAGTAACAAACCATTATGACCCATAATTTATATTTTGTCCACCAGTTTTAAAAGGAATGTTATCTGTCTACATGAGGATCACGCACTATGGAAGCAGCATCTGTGTGTAGTTATTGAAAGCTGTAATGGCAGTAAATCTCCAGCAGAGAAAGAGATGCAGCCTTACAGATTTAGACATCCATAATCTGAGGGCTGTCTCAGAACTTCAGAGCACAAACAGTATTGCCATAATAATATGCCTGAGAAAATAACCAGGGATAGGAGGGAAGTGGAAACAAGAGTATGTTTCAAGTTGTAAAGAGACTCCAGTACCCTTCCCTCTCTACTATCTGTTTTACTGATACTTTATCCTCCCAGCTACCAAGCCAGACAACCCAGATTTATGTTTTGTTTTAGCTCATAATAGCCGCCATACAACAGGGCAATGGGCAGAGCATAAAGCAGACCCATTTAATCTTTCTACCACAACATATATTTAGTGTCCATCTTATCATACAACTTTGGCAGTTCCTGAGAATCAGATGTCCCTGTTTTCCCAGGCTCCATGAGACTGTATAGCCCACACAGAACATACTGAATGTACAAGCTTGCAGAGGAAGATTGTTTTAAGGTCTGTAACTCACAGCAGGAACTGAGCTAAGTTCAGTTGCACTTGGAAGCCATAAAATCATGGGTTTAAAAAAAGTGCAGCAGTATCTGGTGTTTGATATCTAACAGTATGCAACATGTTTATGACATGCATTAGGCTACAAAATCTGAGTTCATAACCTGGGACAACAAAGCAGAACTCAGCTCTGACATATGTAGTGGGAAATAGAAAGGCATGTCTTGTGCTGTAATGGATATTGCTGCTCCCTCAAGAGCTTCAGTTGCATGGAGCAGGTGGCTCAATGAAAGATACTAGCACTTTGGAAAAAATTAAAATACAATTAAAAGAGCAACTAAATAGCAGCTGGTTCAAGCACAAGTCAAATCAGATTCAGTTTTACTATACAAACCACACAGTTTAGTTCTCCAGAATTATTTTGCAGAAATAACAGAGTAAGAAAGTTTGGACGAGATATGTAGCAACTAAAACTGTCTCAGTCACACAGAACTCTGTTTAAAGGGTACCAAAACAATGAAATTTAGATAGGTATCACTTTCAAATTACTTTAAAAGTAGTCTGATTGCAAACTGACAATCAAGTCCCACTGTCTTAAAACAAGTCCCATGGTCAAGCATGTGGTTTTAAAACAGCTTTTCCCTAATTTAAAAAAAACCCAAAACCTTTCCCCTCTCTCACATTAAGTAAAATAACCACAGAAACAATAAGAGAAAACACCCAAGGATATGATGGAAAGAGGGAAATATACCAACATGCACAACAGCATACTAATCCTACATATAGGAAAAAAAAAAGTTTAATACATTAAATGAGATCAGCAGAACTAAGTGTTAAAAAGGGTCACAGCTAATTTCAAAATATGCTTTAAGAGCCGGACTGTCTCCAGGCAGAACAAGAGTTGCTTGCCAAGTAGGAAATCATGTCAATACTGGCTATTCTTAATCATCATAGTCTCATGTAGTGGAGAAAATGTAGTCATTTCACCAAGTGAACACCACTTCTTACTTCCATACCTCAAAGTATTCTTCTCCTATACACTCACTGACACTTTTTTGCTACAGCATATTATAGAAAGTCAAACAGTGGATTCTGTGTTTTTATAAGTTTGTTGGTTTTTTGTTTTTTGTTTCACTTTTTCCCGTTTTTAAAATGAAGTAGAATTAAAAAGAAAAATTTTGCATGACTCATGAGAGTTTGAATCAACTCAGTCTATGTCGAAGTAAATCTTGGGTAATCTTCCAGGCTTACAGGGTTTATGAGTTTGTATCTCATCCTCTAGACAGCAAAAATTAAAAAGCAAACTGGTCTTCTATGTATAAAAAGCAATAATCCATGCTACAGTACCCTAGAGGTTTCAGTACCACTATCAGTCAATAAGTGAAAAGCTGAGGCTCTATTACTTAGAAAAGTACTATAAAAACAGTTTAATTTCTTAATTGCTTTCAAGTTTTAGGTTATAGAGGCCTGGTAAGCAAGATTTTTAAAGATATATATTGTGGCTGAAAAACTTCTGAGGTTCTGTAAAAAATCTACTTATATATTGAATTATTAACAGATAGAACTTTTTTCATTCAAAAGTGAAATCTTTCTCTACGCACTTGTGTGGAGTACAATAAAATAGAAAACTAAGCCAAGAAAAATTATCTTGTTTGGCATGAGATTTAGCTAAAGCATAAAAAGCTACAACCTCATTCCTAAGTATTTGAGCAGTGCAGCTGAAGGTCTGCTTGTGCCCTATGCAAAAGTGATTAAAAATTTAGTTAAAGTTTAATTCAATTGTTTTTCCAAAACAGGTGTTACGATAGTGTCATATCCCATGATGCAAAACAGAGTGCATCCATAAGCATGCCATTTCGGTAGAGTTGTGCAAACCAAGATCAGTTACACCTGAAAAATAACCACACTTACCTGTTAATGTAACTTAGAGCAACATAGGTTGGCTGCTGAAGTTCTTGTTTCTCTAATACACGTGGGTCTGTATCTGTAATAAAAAAATACATACAGAATTGAGCTTTCTGTATTTACACTGAAATTAGGGGACTGAATGCTGCTAAGTAACCTAAGTGGACACAAGAGATACAAAATAGCTCAACCCAAGTTTATCCACAGACTACACTTAGCATGGCTCAATCACTCTCCCATTCATTCATAAACACAGTATTGCATTACTTTAGGCAAGAATTTGAAACATCAACAGTGATGTAATTTCCAACTGTCACACAAGCTTTCACAATCCCCCTCATAAATATTAGTTTTCACCGCTTTCCATGATTTGTAGTGTTAAATGGCTCGAGCTTGCTTCTTTTTAAATGTAGCTATTTTAACATTTTAAGATGTTCCAAGAGTGATTAGATCTCTTCTGTTGGGCCTTTTCTTCTGCATCTTTTAGTTTTTGTTCTCTCCCTTCTCCACAGCTTATTTTCTGAAGCTCAGAATCAGAACAGTCAGAGAAAAATGTTCTTGAAGCAAAATGCTTGCCAAGCAGAGCACGGCCCACCAAAAGGCCTGAAGCAAACACATCCAAATTCCCTTGAGTGCTAACTTTCTCAGTCAACTGCAAAGGACAATGGAAACAGTGACTGAAAACATATTTTTTCATTTAAGTTGTGCTTTCATCTAACAAAGGAGTTTTGGTTTGAATTTCTGAAACCAAAGCCAAGGGAGTACGTGCATAGTTTGGACAGTTTTCTTATACCAAACCCCAGGGTTATACTGAAGTTTCAAATACAACTTTGCCCTGCACAGTTGATAGGCAGAAATAGTCTTCAGAAGTTCCCAATGGAAAGTGTGCATCCTGCCTGTGCAGATTACTACACAGTCATTAACATGTTTTATGCATTACTTAAAAAGCAATTCTGTGTGTAACTTCTGCATTTTAACTATCAAGATTATTCTTTACCAAATGGCTCTCCACAGCACTGCTGCTATCCATCGTTTATTTCTGAGAACTATCTACTTTGTGTTTGGTGAGGGGGGAAGGGCATGGGGCACTCCAAGCAAATCCCGTATTTTGGATTGTTCTTGCTTCCTCCTACAGCTTTTAAGCATTGTTGATGTTTAAAAACTAATTATCTTGATAAGCACATTAGTTTGACTTGATCAGTTGCTTTTGGTGGTTTTTGTGGGGTTTGAAACATGATACAATCGTTTTGAAATCTGTCTCTGCTGCCATGCCTTATGGAAGATTTCTAACTGAACTGAATGGGGATGGTGCTTGAGGGTTGGTGCATTTGTCACGCCACTGCTGAAGCAGATAATGTCTTTATTCAAGATGAAGGGATTTCCCTGTCTGCCTCTCAAAGCTCAGACTGATCCTAATCTTTCTCCTTACACTTGCTCCTGCACAGCTTAGGCTGCAGGATTTGCTAACATGCCTTTATCAATACATCCCTGAAGAGATAAATAACTCTAAGAAAGTTCAGTGAGAAGGGATAAAAGTACAAGTGCCAATCCAATCAGCAAACCAAAGCCTGTTGTTCTTAAGAGGAACAGATCTTGCTTGGCTGGTGCCTGGGGAAATTCTGCAGTAATTGCCAGCACATCACACTCCATATGAAGGTAACCAAAGAGAGCAAAGCATCAGTGATCTCCCATGCTGTCTAATTCACTTCTCTGAGGAAGTCAGGTTCATACAACATTCAAGGATCTTTTACTTGCCTTTGTTTCTATAAAACCCACCATCATTTAGCAGGCCAAGCATACAACTACTGTCATGGTGAGCTCTCTTAGATTTACACCTCAGTGGTGCATGGCCTGCCATGAAACTGTCTCGATGCAGAATGTCTGCAGGGCATTAATCCCAGCCAGGACTATCTGAGAACTGCTGCAACCCAAGTTCAGGCATCTGTGGTTAAATGACTATGTCTTTGCTAATCCAGTTCTTAAATGGGATTAACCTCCACCTATAAACAACAGTTTCTGTGACTGAAGGAGACAAAATTGGGGCTGGTTTACATCAGACTGCTGCACATTATCTGTGGGAGAGGACAAGGAAAGGCTCTAATGGAGAGTCTTCCACCCTTCCCACAGCTTGCCAGCAGCTTCCCATAACACCAGCTGAAGATGAAAATACAAGACAAAAACCAAACGCCCCATAACTTTTGTAGGAGTGTGTTATCAAAGCAGAGAGCAATTTGCCTGCTGGCACCTGAAGAAAGCAGACTCCTGTCTCTCAGTAGGTGCTGCCTGACACACCAGGAACACAATACAGATTCTTTCTACTCCTTCACCCTCCATGTATCAGACTTCACATTTTTGAAGTCAAATATGTGTATATACCAATTCCACAAAATAATCCAAGCCATGGTAAAAAAAAATCTTGTATGAATTTAGCACGTAGAATGCTTAACACATTTTTATTCCTCTTGCAACCAGGTGCTGGGTTGCCAGTCATGAGAATGCTGCATTCACTTCTGCACTGCAGCAGGAACTACACATAACACTGCTGGGTATTATTTCTCTTCCTCAGCTATAATATATATATTAAAAAAAACCACACAGAAACTTGTTCTGGGGCCACAGCAAGGCCCTCAGAGAAGAGCAGAAAAGAGGAGAAACCAGACCACCTGTGCCACAGGTAGCAAGCAGCATGGGGTCGTGGCACAGTCCTTCCCCAGCTGAGGGGCATGAAGACCATACTGGCAGCCCCTCTGCATCCACCTAAAACCTGCATGGTTGTGCTTTCCAGGCACATGCACATTTGGCCCACCACTGCCAGCTATTTTCTCACTGTCTAAAAATGTCACCAGTCCATTCCTTTCTGCCTCCATTCCCTCTTCCTCTGCCCAGCTTCAGACAGTGCCCTTCCTCTCTCCTGCCCTGTCCTAACTTCAATTCTTCCTATACATCCTGTCCTCCATCGCTCTCTACTGCTTTCACTGTTATGCTCCCTCTCAAAATGTGAAAATATAAGAACTAGTTAAAACTTTCACAGACGTGTCTATAACCACTTACTCACTCTTGTAGCACAGGATTGCATATAAATGCAATTCATTCCCTGGTCTGCTCTCCTCCCTTCTGCCCCTGCCTGATCCCTCCACCCCTTTATTGTATTTTACTTCCAATTTAGGCAGTCTCTGCTTACATTCCTGATATTAGTTAGCACTCTTTTGAGCAGAGTGAATGTACATTGTTAACAACTACAGAAAGATCGCAACCATCTCAGACTTGAAACCAAAAACCCCAAAAAAGTAATTAGTGCTTTTTCTTTCTTTCTTTTTCAAGGAATAGCACGTACAGCTATAGTGAGATTAAGCAGCAGTATTCCCTGATGCTGAACCTTCAAGCCTGGACTTCTGGCACTCTGCTTTTCTCATGTCTAAGCACATTCATGCAGACACTAGCAATGTTTTCTAATACCACACATGCTGCCCAAAGCATATCTTTGAATATGTGCTGCCCCACTGACCAGGATGTTATGCATCAGCCAATGCCCTCACTTAACCTGACTTGGGAACAAGGAGCAGGGGGGGACAAAAATCTGTTGTCAGTCTCACAAAAATGACCCTGTATAATGTTTAGTCAATGCTTCTTCAAACTCACGTATACTGGTCAAAGTCAGCCAAAAGTAGCCTAAATAGTTTCCAAACAGACACCTATAATGGATTAAACACTCACAGATGACAAATTTCTTCATGAAAATATTTAAGCAATATAACTTAGGGCAGATCTGAGTTCCCTTTCTTGTAAGAAAAAAATCCAGCACACACACAAAACCAACTCCAGAACTTGAGGGGACCAGTTGATAAACATTACTTCAACTAGTTACCCTCACTTCTTGAATTAACAAGGGCTATCCAAGACTCACTACTTCATTGGTTTTGCAGTAAGACTTTAAATCTGGTAGAATAAATTGCCACCCACTGTACATTAGCTGCCTTCATTAAGTGTCTCTTCTCACAAACATTATGTGCTACTGATTTCATTCCACAATGGGAAGAATTACTTTCTGTAATGCTGTGAGCATTTTTTTCAGCTATGTCCTCCTCATTTACTATGGTGCTAGATTTCTCTTCTCTTTTTTTTTTTAATGAAATGCTATTAAAATAAAATTTTTATCTTATACGAACTACTCCAGAATTTTGTTCTGCATCCCAGCACCTCACTATTTAAAAGACTGAAGTGTGGATGCTAACATCCATAAGAGAGACAGAATCACTCAGTCATCTGCAGGATTAGAGCCCTCCAATTTCTCACATCCACAACCTCTTTCATACTGGACAACTAGACAAGTAGTATGAGTATATAATTAGGGCTGAGAGACCATAAATTGCACTGAGCCATCTTTGAACTGTTCACATAAAGCCAGGCATTTTCTGTGGAGTATGTTCTAACAAAATAAATCACTGACTACTGAAGCATGCTACGATTACTAAATCACCTCACTACACAGAAAGAATTTGCAGCCTGAAAGCACTGCAAAATCCTAACCTGGGAAAGTATTTTAAAGAGAGCAAATAATAAACAAAGGCATTCACATCCTGTATAAGCAAAGTCTTCAATTATATAACTTGGTTTTACATTATTATTTCTGCACAAAAATACACTTTACATCTTCATTATATATAATGCAGCAATAAGTTTTTACCCTACAAGACACAAGAAAGTTATCAGAAGCAACTTCACTTTTCTAAAAGCCCTGGTTTTAAATCACTGTGAAATATCACTTTTCACTTTACAAAATGCTAACAAATTCCAGTGGTATTATTTTATAACCACAAGCTTTCTTCTTACAGAGACCAGGAAAGGTCACTACCACTAGCAAGGTGGTAAAGATAGTCTCAGAAGAAAATAATGACCTAAAGGTGGTAAAAATTATACTGCTCTTCAACATCTTGAATATGAACTGGGCAGTCCTGTTTTCACCCCACCCTGCCACCATTTAACAAAAGCAGAGATTGAGATCAAGACTGACAGAAGTCCAGGTGCCTAAAGAAGGAGACATGTATCCCTGCTCACTTACAAATGCAATGACTGGATTGTCAAACGTTTTTGGTAGATGCAATCCTACAACAGATTTCACAGACCAACAACCTGAGTAGCTTCTTTATGGCTGATAATTATCCTTTCTATCCATCTTTATCATAGCAGATACTATGCTAATTAATTGTAAGGGTGATTATTAGGGAACAAATTTCAGCCTAAAAAACAAGGTCTCTCAGTGAGCTCCAGTGAGCCCCTGGTGAGGTGAGAAGTACAAGACAATTCACTGATGTTGCAGATATTACTTTTTGAAGGGAAGGGTTTAGAGATGTCCATATCGAACAAAGACTTAGGTTTGAAAAATATGTCTTCAGTAAGTCATATCAATTTTATACCAAATAGTTGCAACAAAAGCAAAAATGCAAAACTCCCCTTGCCAACCCAAGGGTTGGTCTTATTTCCATTTCAGTTTAATCTCTAAAAGCGTAACAAAATGCCTTTAATGTAATGAAAATAACAGCCCAGCAAAGGATTTTAAAAGGATTTATGAAAGCATGTATTTGCAAGGACCAAGGACTTAAAAGTCTCTCCCAAGTCACTTGGAGATGTTAATGATAATCTCATCTTTTCTGTGCAAGATCACACTCGGGTAAATTGCCAACACAGAGGTTCCCCAGACTCAAACCTGGCTTTGCCAGAACATCCATACACACATTCTGCTCACCCACCAGCAGGTTCACAGAGTGCCTGTCTTGTATTTCACTTGGCCTTGAAACTGGCTGATATAAGTCAGCTCAGCTAGTTAATTAAAACCTAGACTTCCCTTGAAACTAGCTCGCTTCACTAATGATGCCAAGGCAAATATTTCTGTTGGCTTCCTCAAAAGTGTCCAATTGTTCCTATGCGGATGTAGCTTAAAAAGCCAGAAATAGATAAATTCAATGTTACTGGAAATTGCTCCCCATCTAAAACCTCCATTACAAGGAAACCATTATGTATCACAGTATCAATTCCAAATGCAGTGTTATTCATGTCTTCTTATAAATAAAAAGAAAAAAAAATCACAGACGTATTAAAACTGTCCCTTAATTATATCTTTAAGAGAAAAAAAAAAGTTCCTGATCTTCAAAAAGGAGATTATACTCTTCACTTCAAAGACAGAACAGTGGAGAATAAATATGATTCTGCAAGAGTTTTAAATCTAGAATTTAAGAACTCTTTACTATTTAAGCACAAATTTAGGTTCTTTTCAAGATCAAGGTGTCAAATGCCACAGAGATGGACTTCCCAAAATGTGTGAAACAGATCAGATACCAAATTTTCACATTTCCACAATAATCTCTTATAGATGGCTTAGCTCTCTAAAAAGATGACTAAGAAAGATACATTCAGGCAAGTACAAACAAGAAAACACTGTAGTTACATCAACTGTCACAGTTTTGGTGAACCCTAGAGGCTCCAGAATACGTTTCAGGACAAAATTCTACCTGCCTGGTCTATCCCAGAGTTGCAAAAATTTCTGTTAGCGGCAAACAGTTTATTTCCCCCTTCAAATTGTACTTAAATGCATGAAGCTATGAAAAAAGAAATCCTTAAAGACACAGGTGACATAAGTATTACAAGAAGGTGATGAAAGTGCAGGATTTTTGGCCTGTTGGGGTACAGCTCTGTTGGGCTAGCACTCTGCTGCTGCTCAAAGCAGGTCTGCGGACTTCTCACACAGCAACAGAGTGATTGCAACTGCTGCATTACAGCAGGAGAATAACACAGTCCAAAGACAAGGTAAAGCATCAGAAGTCACAGCCCAAAAGCTGAACTACTGTGGATTTCTCCTAAAGCCTTCAAGCACAAAAAGGTTATCATTAATCTTAATAACTGCAAATTACATATTAGGCGTGTAGACATGCGTAGCATGTGGTTAGCAAAAGGAAATGTCAAAGAGAAGGTTTATTTAAATGGAGGCTGCCTCAGTAAAAAAAACCCAACAAGTATAAATTGGGAATGCACACACAGGCAGCTGGAAGGCAAAGCAGCAGCTGCTGACTTAACACCCTGGATTAGCACACACTGGCCCCTTCATGTTGGTGCACCTCCCAAGGAAGCGAGGAAGTTCTTGTGGAATTCCCAAGGAAAATGGTAATTTGTAAAAACTGCCTCTTCATTGGAAAGACACCATGATCCCAGGGACAGCATTCCCAGCATTTTAGCTTCACTGAGTCTTAATAAATGCAGAACCTCTACGATGCAACCAGAGCACATCACTGCAAAAGGGAGCATAAAAAAGGGTCAGAGAAGTTGAAAAGCAGAAAATTGTTGAAAACTAAAGCACAAAAACCTCTGAGAACACCACAATCAATAGTATCCATTCACTAACCCAGACTAACACAAATGAAATTCCATTTTGTAACACAACCCCTTCAAGACACAAGAATTCCGGGTTTTTTCATATGAGAAAATGGTATCTTGGTGGGTGATAAAATAACACATGATATTTCAGATGACCTACACAGAAACAAATCTGTGCTTTGATCTTACAGCAGAATAGAACTTTTTATATGTAACACTACTTTGGAGCAATCCTGTTTCATCCTTGCAAGCTGCCACTATGTAATTCAGACTGTGAACTTTTAAAAATAATGGCCACCCCTTATCTTGTCCAGACAAACAGGGTTCTGATTACAGCTTCACATGTATTAATTTAATGCACAGTTACTAGAAGTATTTTAGCAACGCAACTGAGATGATCACTTGACATTTTCCATTTTTTAATTTAAAAACCAAATAGCCAAGTAAACAAACAGAAGGACTTGCAAACCTGAAAAACATCTTTCATTGAAAAAAAAAAAAATTGTGATATAACCATATGCAAGAAAAGGTTATTTCAGACATGGACTATAGAAAAGAGAAAGAATGTGTGGAGTCCAGTCAAAGATCTAGAATCTTTTTTAAATGTTCTAATTTCTGCAATTAAGTTAATTATTGCACAATAGTAAGTGACCACAGTGCTCTTCAGTTGCTGAAAGCAACCTTTGGATCTGTCATGTTGTCTTCAAACAGGCAATTAAAGTGAAAAATGAGACTGTGTATAACTTTCCAGTACCCTATATTATATACAAATAACACACAAATAAGAACTGAAGTTCGCAAACCAAACACTTGGTCAACTTAGTCATGCTTTTATCTGTTTATATGAACATGTATTACTTTGCTACTCTTGAAATCCTTATTACAGATAATCTATTACCTTAAGAAGAGTTTTCCGTTACCAGAAATTAAGAGAACTTTCCAATTCTCTGCCCCCAAAATAATTTGCAATAACTGAGGCTGAGTAGTATAAAACATTCTAGCTGTGGGTTCTCCTGGTCCCTTTTAGAGTGGTGCTGACTGGAGACACAGCCCAATCCACGAGGGTCCTCTCACACCTCTGGCACATCTGAACCGGCTGGCACCCACAGTCTGCAGTTGCCTCTGGCAGAAAGAATGCAACCCAATCAACCCATATTTAAGTCATCTCCTGCTGTGACCCTCTCCTCTGAAAACCCAAACAAATCTCCAGCAGCAACTACAAGACAGAGAGCTGTGTAGGAGGGTACAACCCTAACTCTTTCAGAAAATATTATTGTGCACCGTAATTGAAGACACCCTCAATCTCAGTAGCTCATGCCTCAGCATAAAAAGAGTAATGCTGTAAATCAGCTACTTAATTTCTATTCAAACAGAACATAATTGCTGGTAACTGGCTGAAAAGCAACAAATGCCAAAAAGACTTCTTTGTGATTTTTCAGATGCAATGAACTGCAAGCACACTTCATGTGCCATGATGCTTTTCCACTTACTATGCTAATTAGTTTTTATTTGAAACACACAATTATTGCTGCAACCAAATGCAATCATTAATGCATTTATTTGATAGGCAAAATATTCATGAATCAAATCAACAGGAAATAAGCAGTGTTGGAAAGGTCCCTTAGAGAAGGAAAAAAACCTCCAAGACTGCTGCTATATAATTTTACATTTCAAATATTCAGTTTTTAAGCATTTGAAATGTTGACATCTTGCTTGCAATTTCTAAGTGCAAATACACTTAATGAAGCTTGACATAGAGAAAAATTAGAATGCCATTTTCACAGAACTTAACAACATTTAATTCAAGTCAAATAACCTCATGATATGTCACTGGAGAGTAAATAAAAGGTCCATTTGCACTTAACAGTCAAGCACACAGGACATAACATATATCATTATTAATCTCTAAAATTATCCCATTACAGTAATTAAATGAGCATTTTTATTCCTCACCACACTATGAAGTCTCTTTTGGCTGAGAGATTTAAAAACACATGTACTGTGGAAAGGCATTCACTCAGATCAGGGAAGGTCCCCAAAATCAATTAAAAGAAAATTTAATTCATGATCTAAGGATACTATTCCCTATGCTGCCAGACTGGAGACAGTGGAGGAAAAGCAGCGGACCCAGTCCTGCCTGCAGAATTTCTGGGTATTCAGTCAAACCACTCCATTTCCAGCATTCACACATTTCTCCCCTCTCTAAGGTCACACACATCATTACCCAGTACATCTGGAAGTGACAAATAAAAAAGAAGAATGAGAAGCATTCATCCTGCTCTTAACATTTTGCCAAAAATTATATGGAAATAAATTTTAGAGTTGATAATTGATTGACTGATTGAGGGTTGAATTCTGTGGGTTTCTATGAGAACCCAGGCCTCATTTGGGCAAATCCATTGGGAAGCCTTTTTTGGGCAAAACTTGGTAACCAGTATTGCAAGAACAATCTTTACATAAACCACAAGGCTCTGTTTTTTCAATGTGAGGTGAGTACATGCTTAAGACCATATTTTAAGATAAACAGTTTAGCATAAAGGAAGCAGTTATTTCAAAACAGCTAGTTTTCCTACTAAGAAAATTTAAAATTTGTAGGTTTGTGTTTGGCCTTCATATTAATATTACTTCAATACTCAAACCCTTGTTCTCATCTAGTTTTATTAATGAAAACCTGGCTAAACATTCAAAAATAAATAAAACCTAGTATTATTTTATATAAAACTTCAAAATATATATATCTTGACAGCTGGGATGCTTGAGGGTTTTATTTCCCAAAGTAGTAATGATCTCCAGGAGTTAAAATAATATGATTATATCCCAACTCCATGACCAGCTAAACCACAACTGAACTGCAGCGGCACATATTTCATTTGCAATGTCAGAGGATCTCCATTTCAGACTATCAACACAGCACTAAATTTCCAAGTGTCACTGGAAACAGGCCACCTCCAATTTTGGTTGGAAACGCTAATATGAACAGCTATAAGCAGCACAGCCAGTATTTTACCAGCTCAACCTCTTCATCTTTACCAGGAATAAGAAAGGAAAGCTTGTTACTCTCAGTTTTATATTGTGTCTTTCACCCACTGCAAACAGTGGTTGAGGGATTTTTTGGTTTATTTTAAGGGAGGATTGCATGACAAGGAAACAAAACATATTTTTCCTGTGAGTCACTAAAATTACTATAAGCAGCTTATCTTCTGTGCTACTACTCTGCAGTCTTGTAAGAGACTCGATTCCTAATCTTCACTTCCTGCTGATAGAGAGTGCACAAAACTAAGCTATTTCTTGTAAGGAAGAAGAAAAGAGCATAATTATCTAGTGTTACTCAAAAGAAGCTCCAGAAGACAGCAACCATGCAAGGTGGAGCATAGACAGAAACCAGATGCATTAGAACACCAGGTGCTCAGCTAACCTTCCTTTCCTGAAATGTCTTTTTCCAAAATTCGTTAGTTCATACCGTGTTTTACACAATTTTATTTCACTGGGAATAATTTCACCACCATCATGTCTCATCCAAGGCCATGAACAACTCCAGATTTGTCACCAGAGCTACACATGAAACATCCAGCAACAAGCCTACTCTGCAGGGAACAAGAAACGCACAAAAATACATATCACATCTCCCAAAGTGAGTGAGGATGTGGTGAGGGGGTGTCCCTCTTTAAGAGGAAGATATCATCACTGAAAATAGTGCCCAAATGTGAATCTAATGCTCTGAGATGAAAAATCTATTTTTCTACAAACAAACTGTCAATAAACTTAAATAAAATAGTTATCCCCAAACAGCACATTTTAGAAGTCTAAGACTCAATCATTGGGACAACAGGAAATGGCATATGAGAAAAATTTTAACTGCTGTTTACCATCAACCTTGAGCAACAAGACTGTTTTGTTGCACTTAAGTATTAAAACTGAAAACTTGGAAGTTTTTTTGCCGATAAAACTTGCACAGCATTCCTCGTGACAGAAAGTATCTTCTCTTCAGTTTTGTACCTTTGATAGCTGTTTTTGAAAGAGAACTTCAAATTATCTTGAAAACTAAAAAGGTGAAATAGATTATTTCATACACTGAAATTAGGGAATTGGTTCCAGTGTCCCCAGCCACTGGGAAGCCAAGTGTAGCAAGGGGTTTGGTGCCCTACATTGAATGACATCTGGCCATCTCAGTCCAGCTCGTAGAAAGGACAGGATTTTGCACAGCAGGGAATGGGTGAAGCCTCAGAGCTCCACTGGAACTCGATCCTGCCACGTGCTCTCTCACCTCAAGGGTCTGAACCCATACAGTCCAAAAATAAAGGCGAGGTTTTACTCTCACACAACCACTCACAAACTGAGGCTTGTAGAGGAAGAATAAAACCAGAAGCTGAATGGTCAGTTTAAAATAGAAAATATGTAAGGTTAAAAATATTGACATTAAGCAGGGATTTAAGGAAATAGATAAGCTTAATAATCAAAGATGTTCTAAGACCATGGTATGGTCTTATACATTCTAGTTTTACTTTATTATCCCAATCGAAACCATGCATCAGCCAACAAAACAAACAAAAAAACCCCCACAACCCCCCCTAAACAAGAAAACTAAAACCAACCATGCCAACCAACCAAACCCCCCATGCCCTTCCCCCTAAAAAGCCCCAGCCTAAACCAAACCAAAAAAACCTGCCTGGTGTGAAGACATAGGAAATACAAGAAGTTATCAATTCCTTCAAAATACTCATGTTATCTTTGCCCTCACATAGAATTGGAATACACAATTATTAATCAAACAGTGACACCAATGAATACAAAGTTAGCTGACCATAATAAAAAAAAAGTCTCTACAATTACGACAATAGGAAGACTATTCACTATAAAAACTCACAAAAAATTACATGCCATTTGTTGGCTTCCACAGTTTTGCCTGACATTCGTGTAAGCCTGAAGTGTCTATACTTCCTCAGTGACAGCTTTAATAGAAAGCAACAGAAGGGCACTGCACTTTTTGCAGGTGAAAGTGGTGCTCCAGGTTCACACAAGTCAAGCTCAGGCAGGCTTCTCACTAGAGAAAGCTCATTTTCTGCTCAGGAACATCTAAGGGGATCAACCAATCTAACAGACATACTGGTATGTCAGAAATCAGTTTTAATTAAGTAAAGGTAAGAAAAAAGATACGAAAGAGAAAATTTCCTACAAGCAATAAAATTTCTCCTTGCATTCAATTATGTACAAAAGAAAAATCTGTTCACTCATTTTTGCATGTGAGTTTGAAATGTCGGTTATTTCTGATGTAAAAGTGTAGACAAGAAATGACTCACTCCTAACTAGGGGTAAGTTCAAAAGGTAGCACAACCCTGTTCAAAACAGTGTTAAGTTTACTGTATTTAGTCATTTGAAAAATGGATTATTCAGAATTTCCAGAACACCAGTTATTTTGCCATTCTTATGTGTTATAAGTAATTAGAATCAGGAAGAACTTAGAAACAGGTAGAGAGGAAAGGAGGACATTCAAGCAAGGCCTTCTCAGATCATGATACTAAAATATCTACCATATATATGCACACCTTTCAGGGTAACTCAAATAAAGATTCTTCTAAACACTAGCTGCTAATTTTACAGTTAGCAGCTGACAAAGAAAATTACTTCCAAAAGTGATGGTATAGTACCTTCTAAATTCTACTATTGTTACTACTAAACAGCAATTAATTAACAGTTAGGAGTTGGTAGCATTACCAATTATTACAGCAATAAAACTTAATTTGATTTTTATTCTGTACTGTTTCTCCTCTGATCAACACCCAAGTTTGAAAGAAAAAGCACAAAATACATTTACCAAAATGATTTAAGGGATATGATAAGAGGGAGTCAGTAGATAAAGGTTCTGATGCTGAATTTGGGGTTAATTTAAACTCTGATTAATTTGTCTCAAAATTTATTCAGTGATGCTGTTACTTATTCTGTTGGAGTTATTTGTAAACACAATTTTGTAAAATTCTCTAAACAACATTAAATAATTTGGCCTCAAAAGACTATCAGTCTATAGAAAAAGACACTTCTAACTTAAAAAACCCCCATATTTCAATAATGACCTTACAAGTGAAATTGCACATAACATCAGAAAAGTAACATCACCTTTCCAAGTATGCTACTACCTGCAACAGTATGTGTTTCCTTTTTTTAGTCTGTTTCTGTCTTTTCAAGAAACTGTTTTAGAAGTTTAACAAAACCCTTTAAAACATTTCTGTCAAAGGCTTATTTTAAAAGGTATGGCCTGTTAAAGGATATTTGTTCAGAGGAAGAGCTTCCTTGGTTTGCTGTTTCTAAACAAACTAATAAAAGAACCCAAGTGGCAACAAAATACTTCTCCCAGGTTCAACAGGCACCTGCATACTAGCATCAGGACAATATAACTGCATTCCTGCCAGGATTAATTCACAATATTTAATTAAAATTTCTTTGAACTTTTTTTATATTCAGGACTAACATGATGTGCAAGTATGGTGGTTGGATTACAAGAGATATTAAGACCACCAGCAACAATGGTCCCCCTCCTCCAAAGCATTTTACCTGTCCCTCCAATAAGCCTTTTCTATTAATTACCTCCTCCTGTCCCTAAATCCATCTACTAAGGCTATGTGAATTATCTCCCTCTCCACTCAGTTTGGATTTTAGCAAGTTCTAATATTCATTCCTTAATGCAGCGTCAGCGTGCTCACCCCTTGCTCTACAGACTGGTGTTGATTTGCAGAGAGAAGCAGAGAAATGCCTTGTAACTCTTCTGTAATTTATTCTAGCTCTGAAGTTTTCCACTGCAGTCAGTAGACTACCTAATAGCCTAGTCAAAATAAAGACAAACATCTTCTATGACAGAAAACCATGGTGAAGGTGACATGAATTAAAGAGCTTGAAAATAAACACCTTAAACAAACCACCTCAGCGGGAGACCGAGATTGTCTGGCAATGAACTGCAGACAAGATGCTTAGAAAAGCCCCATAACAAAGAAAAATCTGCATATTGTTCGAGGGTTCCCATGTCAGCACCACCCCTGAAGCCAGAAACATTAATAACTTCTCTTTTGTCTTTATTCTTTCTGGGGAGGAGAAGGGAGTTGAAATCAAAACAAGCAAATAAAAGCATATAAAGATGATTTCTTTTCTTGCTAGTTGAAATTTGCTCGTGCCAAGTACTAATGTACGATCCTGGGGTTGAAGGTTTCTTGTTTTTATTTTGAAAGGGGCAATGGAGTCCTGCAATTTGGTTGAATCATAAAAAGCTTGAGACACTCCTTACCAGAGGCTGTCCACTGCATCAGCTCAGCAGCCAAGCATATCAGTTTGATGAGGTAATTGCTTACATGTTTTCCTAACTAGATTTCTCTTTCTTCCTTATACACTTGGAAAAAACTTTAATAAATTGATTACCAACTAAATGTACCAGACTGATAGCTGTCAAAAATGCTCTCTGCATTGCCTTGATAAGCAGAAATTTACTATGAGCAGTCAGAATGTAAGTTTTCCTGCTGTTGTATCACTGGGGTAAAGACCAACTTCCAATGTGAAAGTACAGGTGTATCATTCCAATAGAGGATGAGACCCAAGTACTCTGACAACCCTTTGCAATCTGACTTCAATGGAAAGAAATCCAGTGGACTGTGGAAGGAAGGCACAGGAAGGTACAACATGCTCTAACATCCCTCAGTATAAAACATCAGTGGACTGGGACAGGGATGGACGACAGGAGGCAGACTGCACTACAGTCATGTTGCAGCCTGAGGAGCCTGAGCTAGTGTATTGTCCCAATATAATAGTTCATTCTCTGTGTCCATGCAATAAATGGCCTCTCTGCAGCTACCAGTTAAGATTATAAATCAGTATGTTTTGCAATATTAAAAGCCACTCCAGCTGCAAAGAAACCAAGATCATAAATTCTTTTCAATGCACTTTTGAACAGCCTCAGACAGTAGCAAGGCTTTCCTGGGAACACTAGACAGCTGTAAAATAGCTGCTTCAAATTTAGGTTCTATTATAGGAGATGGAAAAGACCTGTATGAACTAATTAATTAACAGATCAAGCCACCAATACCCACAAGGAAAAAATTCAGCCTTGAACAAAAGGTTTTAACTGTTTCTTGAACTCCTATGTGATATTTTTGAATTAAGTCAAAAATCTGAGTTGAAGGACATCTTCAGACCTCACCTCCTCCCGTTGCTATTAATGCATGTCAAGTTAACAGTAGCTAACTAGATATGAGCTTGCTAACTAGATATCTGAGGAACCCACACACTAGCTCTTCCTCAAACAGGCACGAAAAAGGTCTTTGTGAATCCTCTTCTCATATGAAATCAATGGCTCTTAATATCTCCAGCTGATCACTTAATTTACCATAAAGGAAATTAGACTATTTTTTCTATAACTCAACTGCAGCTATAGTTGCCCATGCAAATTACCTCTGCTGTTCATCAGGCCTGGTTATTTAAGCGCAGGTTTGGAATGGAATGGGAAAGGAACATTGTAGTATCTGCCATGACCAGTAAAGGAATGTCATGATTCTCTGGCAGACGATCAATAGCTGCAGTTATTGCTCACTGGTTTCACTGAGACTTGCCTGTGCTCTACATGTGAGAGGAATGCCATCAGCAAAAACCCACTGTTCTTTAAATGTTCAGTTATGTTCAACACAAACAAAGAAGGGAGCGTACCAGCTAGCACATTGTCTGGAATGGTGGACATGGAGAGAGTAACAAGCTATGCTGTGTTTCTGCAAGACAGGACTCTTAAGAAGTCAAGCAGAGCTAGGAGTTGGACTGGATGATCCCGATGGGCTCCTTCCAACCCAGCACATTCTATGATTCTATCCTTTTCTGCTTCTCACAATAAGTCTGGACATAGTCCTGCTCTCCAGCACAAGCTATGTGTCTTAGGTCTTGTTTTCTGTCCAAGTATAAAACGACAGCTTCTTTACTTCAGGTTCAAAGCCCAACATGAAAAAGAACTGTCACAAAGCACCTTGAAAAAGCGCTGCATAGTAAGTACTTTTAGCCCACTATCAATAATGGCAAAGCTTCTCTTAAAGAAAATTATTAGGCACTGTTGCGGTGCATAATTGTTGCCCTTGCTTTTTCTTGCTTGCAAATGTTTGGACTTAGCAGTCGTGCTTTCTCACGCAGCTCAACAAAACATAGTGTATATCTCTAGATAGTTTACATATTTCTGGATAGTTTACATAGTTGTTCTCTGGGAGGAGAATTGTGATTGATGGTGATGTTCACCATCCAGGTGAAAGAGGTGGCGACCCTTGTAGCCAATCTCTTGACCTTTGTACAGATGTATAAATACTTAGAGTCAGATTTTGAATAAAGCAGTTGAAGTTCCTTGACTTCTGCTGTGCCTGCCTCGTCCTTTGTGTGTCCGAAACAGCGACACATAATTAGGGTTTTTTGAAGTTGTATTTTTTTTTTTTGTTATTTGTCTTGTAATGGTTCAACCTTGTAACCCCCTCGTCCCCAATTCCTGTGGTCTTTCCCTGAGATAGATCCTGTCAATCACACTGCCAACCACACCCTAGGCCTGAAGAGTTCTAGTAGGGCCCCAAGGTGACTCAGCAAAGCATCAAGCTCCCCACTTCCCTTTCCCATAGATGGCCCTGCCAATTGTCCCCTGTGCTGGGTCACTCCCCCCTTCCCCTGAGATTGGTTGTAAGCATCTCCTTGCCTGGGAGATGCCCCTGATGCTTAATAGGCAACCCGATCCACAGAGGGTCACTCTCTTGCACTCTCTCCTCATGGGTCAGGACTGAACAAACCTATCTGCTTCCCATGAGAGAGTCCTCCTTCCTTGCCATCTAACACGTTTCATCCTGAGGTTCAGACCCACCAAGCCTTCCTTTATGCTGGTCAAAGAGCTACAGCTTGCCGGTGAAGCAGCTAAGGACATCAGCATAAACCACCAAAATTTTACCTAAGAGAGTGAATATTCTGCACTGCCTAGGATCAAAGGCCTCAAGGTCAATTTCCAGCTCAGTTACAGACTGCGTAACAGTCCTGACACTCCTTACTTTGCTCAATTCCCATTTATTTTTACTTTTTTTGCACTTCAAACATTCTTCTGCTTGCTGTGCATAAAATTAAAGAAAATTCCTGAGGCTACATTGTATTTGATGGTGCAATTAAGTATCTGCAGACAGTGAGATGTGAGCATAACTGTACTTCAAAATCTTCCTTCCCATAAACACACTTTTTTTCTCTACAGTTCCAACAGAAACAAAGTGCCTTTTGCCTTCGTTATTACCAGCAGGAGAAGGCTGCAATGAGGTCTGCCTGGAGCTTTCTCTTCTCCAGGCTGAGAGAAGGGCTGTGCCATTCAGCTTCATGTCATCTGTAAACTGGCTGAGGGTGTGCTTGATCACACTCTCTGCCATTGACATATTAAAGAGCACCAGTTCCAGAACAGAGCCCTAAGGGACACCATCCATCAGCAGCCTCAGCCTGGACATAGAGCCATTGACCACAGCTCTCTGCCTGCATCAGGGTACCAAATAAACAAAGAGCTCAGTCTGTAAGGTATACAACACTGAGGAGAATGTGTATAACTCTAGTCACTGCATGCATCCAAATATTCAATCATCCACAAGTGCTTGGAGCCACTAAAACAGAGTGATCAGGGTGGGTGGGGAGGATGACACCCAAAACCACCACTACCACCCTCAAAATAAAAAAGAACCACTCGGTTTGAGTTTACTGTCATATTTCTGGCAAAATAGCTGCTGAAGCACTGCAGAGAATTTTACAGGCCTGGAGGAGACACTGAAGAAATACAAACATATCAATGAATACCAGCAGTGAGAGATAAACACTTTCAAATGCTTCGTACAACTAGAATCATTTTGCAGCCAGATTCATTGCTAAGATGAAGACTTGGAAGGCTTCTGTCAGGCTATTTCCAATTACAGTGTTTTATGAAAACACAGGGCATACAGTATGCTTTGATGAGAAAAGCCGGTGTATATATAAGCTCATCATCCTCAAGCAGAAAGCACTGAGGTAAGTACTAGTTGTTATGGATACGTCTGCATAAGTAATGGGTGTTATTGCACCTAACCTTCGGGTTTCATTTATTTTATATTGGAGGGTGTGGGTGTGTGTAGAGAGATTTATGGTTTATGTTATAAACTTTCATCTGCCACAAAATCCTGAAGTGTTCTTACACTGACTGAAAAAATACCTTCAAGCAATGAGTTTAATGTAAATTCAGAGGAATCAAATATCTTTAGATGACTTTGAAAAATGCACTGCTGATTGTTCTTTTAATCAGTTTGAGTATCGCTCAGAAATTCTTTGATAAGCAATGTTTCTCACTGAGTATGCACAATTAAATGTGAACAGATTTCATGACACTACAGATATACAACTCATTTGTGTGTTCCTTGTGTCAACTGACCTCTCAGTCTAAGAGCTGTTTTTCTGATGACTGACGCCATATTGTGGGAAAAACCCCCACCCAACCATCTTTGATGACCTCACAGTTACTACATGAGGCACACACAGGCTAGAAGTACCATAATATTCTATACATTTTTCTTTGTATCCACACAAGACAGGAGGAAAGATTTTAAGGACCAGAAAAATCAACTATCAGACAAAACACTAAATCAGTTTTGGTACTGATACCTAGTAATAGAAAATGAGTGTGAAAGGTGTGTGAGTTTAGAGTTTTTGTGTTGAGTTTTCAAAAAAATTTAATTTCTGGTAGAAAACAGAGTGTTACTAATTAGAGATAGCCTGTGTTCTAAGCCCTTCCTGTTGGTAAACTTGACAGCTCCAGAAAAAGTTCATGCGTTTTGTATTTTTAAATGAAAAATACAACTTGCTTTGTCCTATTTAGATAATAATAATAAAAAAAATAAGTGCATACAAATATGTGTATACACACACACACATACGTGGCCCAGTTTGTTAGATCTGGAAATCAGTCAAATGAAAAATTAGTACTAAATTTTAAGCCAACTTCACAAGTTGGACCTATCAAGACTGTATAGAGTTTGGAAGCTCTGGGCCTACGGATCTCACAGACCATGACTTGAGAAGCAGTAAACTAAATTCAAACCTTGGCCTGTTTCCTTGGACCTCTGTTCTCCTCTAAAGACAATCTTGAAAAGCTTTGTCTCCTCTCCTCACCTATCAGCAGTCCTTAAAGGCAGTTTGTATTCACTCTCATTTTTGGTCAGAGAAGCAAGAGAGAAAGCTTTCAGGTCTCCCTTCCCAGAGACTTCAGCAGGCTATCAAAAGAGTTCCAAGGAAGTAATCTTTCAAACTCTTCAACAAACAGCCTTTGGTAAACTTAAAGAATTCTTAGAAACTTTTGCTTTTTACAGTCTCATTACAAACATCTACTATGCTAAAATAATGAACAATTTCCAGAGATTGTAACCTTGACAAATTTGAACAGTTTTCACTAAAAAGAATCCACTTTCCCCTGTCTTAAGCTCTAAAACTTGCTCCAAGACAGAGAAATGGATTGTCTGAGTGAAATGGGTATAATATTTTTAACACTAGAGAAAAACAGTTTTTCCTAATTTGATTTAAAAACCACGTGAAACTTTTTATTAAAATTCACAAACAAAGAATGTGTCCAAAAGCTCACACTGAGCACAAAAAACACCAGTCCAAAGGGTTTTGATGTGGAAAGGATATAATTAAATATGCTTTTGAAATAGAAAATGGAAGTTCATTGAGAGGTCTTACCACAATTTCTTTACAGATCTTGGTAGCTTGCTGTTTTATCTGCTGAACAGGTATAGAAAGAAGGAACTATCATAAACAAAAAGCCTTACTGACAAAACAAGACAATCTTGACAATATAAATATAAGGAGATACTATCTAGCATAACCTTTCTTTCTTCTGCTCTTCTAAGCATTATTTTAACCCCTTTACTTTGAAACAAGAGTGGAGAGGTACAACCTGCCAGGTAACTTTGCATCTTATCTATTTAATCAATGCCAACCTCTGAAAGGGAAAACGAAATCCTTCCCAGCTCAGAATTTCCCAGCTTTGTGGGTGCCATCTGGCACCATCAGCATTTTATTTCCTATTTCCTATTCAATTTTTCCAAATTTACTTCAACTTATTGACTGCACCCTGAGTTTGTTTTTTGTAAGACCCACTATGTCAGCTACCTCCATATACATCATTGGACACATTCTTTGAAGCATGGAGTTGACAAATAGCATCAGTACAGATCAAAAGGACAGCCAGTTCTTAGAAGCACATGTTTTCTGATCTCATCTCATCTCATCTCATGATTACTTTGTCATCACAATCAGCTGCACTATTACTTCTGCAATATCAGGATCAGCTGAACTCCTTTTAATGTAAGTCCTGCTGTTTTTAAAGCTTTAATGATATTCCCAAGTAATTTGCCACAGAACAGATTTGGATTTGCCACAATCCACCTATGTATAGAAAGGATGAAATAATGAAATAATGAAAGAAAACACAGGGAAGAAATTAAAATCAACCTAATAAGGAAGGTATTTGAATGTGATTTTTAGCTGCATGAAGAGATTTATATTTGTAATTCCAAAATTATGGCAAATTCTTCAGAAAAGAACTCAACTTCAACGTATCACTTAAGTCAGCCAGTCAAATCTGGAGCAAAGAAAGATTTTTGTTTTCCAAAAATCATTGCTTCAGTTAATAAGAGGCTTTTAACACCTAGTTTAGTTGCATCTTTTAACAACTTATTTATTTTTATATTTTGACCTCACACACACAAAACCTATAAAATCATGTTTAATATGCATACAGCTCCTAAAACTAGCTCAGGAGCATGAGGAAATTTTAAGTTAGAGATGCCAGCCTACTGAAACAAACAAAACTCCTGGGAACATCAGTCTCAAAACACTTGCATTTTCCAGGGGCAGTAAATTCTTCAGCTTTTCTTATGGTGAATAACGTGGAGGTTTCCCACATCCTCGGCAATATCAGGCCACGCCATAAGGAACTTTTCACTTAATTAGATAAACAGCAGCATTGTTTCCCCCTTCCCCCAACCACGTTTCACAACTGCTTCTGGGAGAAATCCCAGTTTCAGGAATTGGTACATTCAGCATGACTGCTGCACTCTCACCATGCCTGAACTTCATGGCCCCTGTGAGCTATTGGCATTTGGCTCCAAGTTCAACCAGAAAATACTGCTGTACGTGAGAACTGCTATAACTCTAATTTATTTTACCCATTCTGGCATGTTCTCTGTCTGTCTCATTCTCCCAGCTCCAACCTGCTTGTAACAGTTATGCAGCAATTTAACTTCAGAGAAAATCTGAAGACCACAAAAAATTATCTCCAATAACAAAATTCAGGTCGGTATTTGACCTGCCAAACAAATAAGTTCTTTCACCAAAAGACAAATCAGACACTTGAACTCTCAAGCACTGCCAGGACAGAGAGCAGCTCGCCTGTTCAGATGAGCAGCCAGTCTTTTGATTCCTTAGAGATAAACCATAGAAAATGCTGCACAGGAACAAAATGTACAGTTACAGTACACAAAAGCTGGAGTCTAGGATAAGAACGCAAACAGGGGGAGGAAATAACTTTGCAAAGCCAAATTTAACTCATAAAACTAAATTTGAAGCATAAGATTTTATCCTTCATTCTTTGTGACTTCTGGGAATCTCAGAGTACACCATATCAACTCAAGACTACAGAACAAATTATGGAAAAATCTGTTTGATACTTTCCTCATCACCAGTTTGGAATAGATTTATTATGCAAATTTCATTTCTAGCATGCTATAGATAGGAGTAAATTTCTGCTTGTTAAACTGTCTCCATCTTTGTTGCTGTTTCCTGCCTAGTATGTGAAAGAGTAATACTGCCAAAACCAAAATTAACTCAGAAAATAAGAGATATAAGAAAGGCATAGGTATTTACAAAAGCATTTCCCAGGTAATTTAGATAGTTATTAAGATTGATTTGTTTTATATGCTGTAGCCTCTGGCATAAGCTTAGAAGAACAAATGGCTTGATCTTGCAACCTTTCTTCACACAGCTTAATCTTACTGCCTTTGAGGAGTAACCTACATGATAAGAGGGCAAACAATAGAGAAACTGAGATCAAACAATTTAGATTAACAGATACCAAAGTGAAAATAGTGTTAGAAGAACTAAGACTAGCTGCTTAAGAGCTAGGTGCGAAAAGTACTCACAATATTTTTTTTTTAAATTCTTGTAACACATTGCACTCATCTTTCGGGCTGTTAGGCCATGATGATGGCACTGGCAGCAGAACACAGAAGATGAAGTTACAGAACACTCTTATCAGATGACTCTGAAATAATCACAGACATAGGCTGCCCTGGGAAATCAGGCACTGCCTTCCACTACCTGCAAGCCTGGCGGCACCACAGCACACTGCCAACAATGTAGTAAAAGTTCAACTTTTGAAACAGCTGCCACAGTGGAAAATAGGTAGACTGCACTGGGCCACAGTTACAGAGAAGAGATTTTACTTTTCAAAAAACTACTGCTATCATGCAAAATGACTCTGAGGTCAGAACTCTCCAGCAAAGCAGTCAAAAATGAAAGCAATTAATTAGTCATTACTCAGTTTATCAGCCAGAACAAAATGAAGTGTGCAAGAACTGTACCTTATGAAGCCTCAGATAAATGGTAATTTGCTCTGTGAAAAGTGCATGAGGCAAAAACAAGACCTTTGATACACAATAAAGCGTGGCTAAGAGAGGACAAGGGTGGCAGGGCCTCTGAGAACAAGCTTCCTTCTGTGTCAGAATTCAAAGTTTCAACTAAGATGAAAGTTAAAATTTTTATGTCTTTTTATGTTTGTGCTATGTGAAAAGTGATGGAGATGAAAACTTGCAGGAAAACGGCAGCATGACATTATTAAAGAACAGGAAACTAGCAGCCCAAAAAATAACATCAAGAAAATGATCATGGGAGACCACAGTGGGCTAATGCAAGCCCTGGGATATATTAGTATGTCCATACATCTTGTGAGCTCATCAGCTATCATGATCTTGATTTTTGCACAAGATGTTTTGTCTCACTTTCATACTTTCCACTAATTTTCCACTTCCTATGTATTCAACAGAACTACTTCTTTGGAAGACAGTCTATATATTCAAACCCCTCCATGTGGTTCAAGATAGCATGTCACAGCTGCCTAAACTCCTGGCATGGCCTTACACCTTTCAGTACAGGATTATGACATCTTTCAGCAAAGCATTTTTGAGTTTAAATGGTTTGTCTCAAGGCGCTCAGTAGGGAACTGCAGGGTTTTATGAATCATTGCAAAGATGGAAATACCTGCTGTCAACAAACAATCAGATCGCAACTGTTTCACATAAAACCAGAGGACAGATGTATCCGGAATGGTCCCACTTTGCATTGCTTTACCAGTGGCTCAGAAAGCAAACAGCTGTGGAAGTCACAAGACCACACACCTCTGGATGAATAAAGTGTTTTCACTATGATTGCTTATGTGTTCTTTTCATAAAGTTCACTTCAATTTTCACTATTAGGGCCATTGATTTGATTTTCATTAGACATCTTGCTATCTATGTCCTGCTCCACATCCACATCACACAGGCTTAACTTCCACATAGCCAAAATATGCCAAATAAACCATAGCTCACTCCAGCTTGTTTCTTTTCATTATCATGATAGCTGCACATGGATATGTTCCACCAATCTCTGTTTGCATGGGACATTGTCTGAGAGACTGGAGAGCACCAAAGCACAGCAAGTCCCCAGACACCACGAGCAAGGATGTCTCCATGGTGACAGCATGTTTTAGACATGTTCAACATGATTACTGCATATTATTTTATAAAAAGGGTGAAAACAAAGACATCATCAAGATAAGGATAAGGTATTTCAATACCTCATGAGGTATTGAGGTATTTCAATAATTTTTAATACCTTTAAAAGTACATACTAATCTGACTACACTAAGAATCAATAGAAATGCAACTGAAGGAGCACCAGAAAAAAGGCACTTCTAGCTTTCATGGGAAACTGGTGATGATCTTTGACAAGATAAGCACTTGGGTGCTTTGTTAATCAGCTTTTGAAACATGAATTTTAACACTTTGGAGGAAAAAAAATGTTTTAATGAACACAGCAATGAGAGATGACAACTGTTCATGTGATTCCCTATTTTTCTTTGTTACAGTTCAAAAAGCATACAGAATGGCTAGAGTATATCCCAGAGGTAACTTCATGAAAACATCTTTCAGGGAATAAGTGACAACATTTTGTGTTGTATTAGCAGAGAATGGCAAATACTACTCTATGCAGCTGGTGATTTTTTTCCTGGATTTTGTCTCATATTCTTCCTTCTCCTTTCCCCCTTATGTTCCTAGATTTATTTTCTTTTACGGTTCACGTGCTAAGGTCCTATGTAAGTCTCAAAACTGTAGCCAAAACTCTGAATTCCAGAGTAATGCAAAAGACTACTGAGAAAAAAAAAATCTCTGTAGTTCTTCCATAACTTTATATACATACATATTTAGTAAGTTTTAAATATGAAAGAACTTCATTAACGCTTTTCCAAAGTCATGCAGAGGTATTATTACATGAAATAGTTTTCCTCCTTTATATGGGGTTTCTTTTAAGATTAATACCTCAAATACCTGAAGTGGAGACTTCAGCAATGAACAAACACAACCAGTTCTACAAACACCATCTGTTCTTCTTAGGAATGAGAAAACCTTTTAGGGTGCTCAACAGACTTAATTTTTAAGAATCATGATGAAGAGATAACCCACTGTCTGTACAGAGTATTCTTAGGAGGAGATGAAATCTCTGTTCTACACAGATTACAGAGGAATGCACATTATAAACCACACAGTTGAAATTAAATGGAACTAGGAGCCACATCACAGACACAACATGATGGTTCTCACTACGTGTATAAAGGAACTGGCTGAATCTCTAGGAAAAGAATATAGTTACATAAATACATTATAGGGTACCCAAGGTTAAAACAACCTCCATTTCTAAAGTAGGACATTCTCAAACAAAGAGTCGCTTGACAGCATTTCTTTCAAAAACATTGCTCTATATCAGTGCTCAAGACTCCATATTGAATCAGTTGTTAAAAGGACACAAGGTAAGACAATAAGACATTTGCTGTACAGGTCACCAAAGAAAGCAATAAAAACTACTGTCTTTTACTCACAGATCCTTTTGTTCACCTCCCTAGCTTCATCCACTAGGATTACAACTTCACATTTTCAGGCTAAGTTGTAATGCACCCAAGATAACTATTACAGTATTAAAGTAAATTTATAGCTTTTATTTTGTTGTACTACACGACACAGGACAAAATAATACAAACTTTTATTTCCTGGAGACAATGTTACAGAAGTGAAGCTATGGTAACAGACGATTAAGGTCTTTCTTTCCAGTTTAAGTAATCCCATACCTGCTACTTCGACACAAAAATTCTAACAAACCTATCACCTAAAAAGTGAACTCTCCGCCAGCAGTCTAGTTTGAAACACAAAAGTCAGCAAATGCTTTTTTATCCACCTGGGATCATGCCTCAGGAGACTTATATAGCTATTAAGTCTCTCTTCAGGTGCCCAAGGAAGTTAGAAATTCAAATGGCTTTTCAAGAAGAACAAACACATACTCCAAACCTATTAAAACAATTTGGTGAGCATTAAGTACAGTAATTCCCTGTTGCAATTATATTAATGATGGTGCAAGGGAACTTCACATCAAGAAGTCTCAGAAAAATCTAATAGTAGTTAAATATGGTGGTAGGCTACTAAAGGCAATCTGCATTTATTTTATTTAAACCAGCTGCATAAAGGTTCTGAAAGAATAAGATAGTTATTACCATTAGTAATTCTAGAATTTGCTCAGATTCAATTTGTAGCCATTTTAAACTGAAACATTTGCACTCAAGAGCCCAATAGAATATGTAATTATCAGTTTAGTTTTATTTATTTATTTAGTCATCCAGATTTCCGTAAAAGTTAACATTTTTAAAGAGACTGTTTTCGAGTAAAACATGAATGTATTTTTCCCTCAAGAGTAAAACAATCAGCACAGTAGGTTTTAATCAAGTAGTTTACATTCCCCTACCCAGAGCTCTCCAACTACAAGCATCACAAAGAATATCTCTTTTCAGATATCAACAGGCTAAGAAATGCCAGTTGTAATTACAAACTCTATGAAGTTGACAAACACATTTATAGCAACAACCACTCCTTACCCCCATGAACTCTCATAAACCCAGGCTAAACCTCATGGAGTCAGCTCTTCTGTAGCCATACTCTAGCAGTTGTCAAGAGGCTGTTCTGCAAATTCTTTTTTACAAAACTAAATAAACAGGATCAATCTAGCAAGTAATTACAATCTACAGATTGTACAATAACTTGAATGAGGGAAATGTAAATTGAAAAATGAGAGCCCTATTATCAAATTAAGAAATACTATAACTTTGCAGACCTCTGGCAATTATATAGGAAGAGCCATGATTTGTTTCCAAGTTCTGTGTCAAATGCGGGCAGCTTAGTTGTATCCCTCAAGAACAGAATTTCATAGCCCTTGAATTCACTAAACACCAAACTGCACATTCACATTCATCATGACCTCTCAAAAGAACCTCTTCAGCTACTTAAAGAGTGGCCTTTCTAGAATAAAACTTCTCTGGCCTGAACCCACAACTTGATCTTCTTAGCTAAGTTTTGGGTTAGACTGTTTTATGTGCACAATGAAAAGCCAAACCAATTTCCATTAACTTTGCTGTATGTTACTTACACCTTCCGTCTCCAGTGTTTAACAGTACTAACTCTGCTGTCCTCACACACTTCCCTGCCAGTGCCAATGAATGCATTGTAAATTCTGTGTAAACTACCCTTGGTTTTCACATATATCCCAGGACATACCATTGCTTTAAATATGCAATCCTATGCTTGTTACTGGCCAGGCAGAAACAGCCTTGTTTGAGCTCCATCCACATCAACCAACTGCCAAATAAAGGGAAACTGCACAGTTCTCCCTCTCACTTACTCTGCAGAAGCAATAATCCCCTCAACCCCAAAAGCTGCATAAAGTTCCTGGAAACCTATAATCATTGAGATTTAACTCCACGGTGGAATCGTAGCATGTATCTGCCAACACATTCAAAAGCTATTAGAAGGAGATACAGTGGTATTTAAAATTTTGTTCTGAGCAAACCTAAGAAAATAACCAACTTCTGTCATCTTCCTGGAAGGGCTGGGTAAGAGTTACTTTAATCACTTGTGTGCCTATATTAAAAAAAACCAAAAAAACAATTGTTAAGCATGTTACTACCTCTGTTAGGGTCAAAAGAAACACATAGTCACAGAGAGTATGTGCCGGTGCTTTATTTGGAGAGCTCTGGAAATCGGGGTTTCCAAGACACCTCAAATCCGATTTCACCAGAGACACAAAACTGACACAGTTTTATACTCTTCTTTATATAACCATATATGTTAATCATTAAACCCCACTGTCCTATTGATTTAATCCAAGCTTGAAATTGAAACAATTGATTCATGTTTAAGATAATAATCACGCTTGCAATAATCATGAGGTAATTTACCATGTGATTATGATACTAGTACAGATTGTGATCCTAGGTACGAATTGCCTTAATATTACTAAGAACATTTAGTTTTTAGAAATCACCCATTTCCCCTCCCCCCTGATTTATTACCTAGGCAGGTTATACTTGGTTTAGTTAAAACAATAGCATGAAGTTACATTTTGGTTACAGCGAAGCTAGGTGCCTTTTAGAAATCATTTTAACCCTATCCTATCACCTCCATGGTGTATTAATTCCTCTAGCCATAAGCTTTGTAGAGAATGAAGAAGCAATGGTGACTTGACCTGATGTGGCTTCCCCTCTTCTACTTCCCCATGACCTATTGCAGCATAATTGCAAAGAGAAAAGGAGCAACATCCAAAACATTAAAACCAGCAACAGCCTGGTCTGGCAGCCTCTACTTTCCTAAGCATGTTTGCAGCAGCATGACTACCATCCTGGGAAGGGTTTTCCATATGTCTACTAGTGGAAGCCTCCCTGCCTGGCAGTGCATACATAGTAGCATTCTGTTTATCAGCATGGGACAGATGCAGACCACTCTTCTGGTTTTAAGCAAACAGGACAGAATGCTCAGACATGCTAAAATTGAGAAATTGTTCCAGCCATTATCTGTTTTCAGTCACTTTCTCTCACTGTCCTCATGTAATAATTTGGCCTCTTGGTGCTGGGATGTGAAATTGCTGATGGGGCACAAACTCTCATGTCAAAGTTAAAAAGCTGCATGTGATTCCAACATCCCTGGCACACTTCCAGCTGTGTTGGGTGTGGGAATGATATGGGAAGCCACCAAATTGTTACTGAGACAGAACAATTTTAAAAGAGAACCGGGGAAAGGGTGGAAGCTAAACACCTACACTATGTCAAGGGTTATAGGGTATTTGTGCTACAAACCATAACTGGTTTTTTTAGATTTTGTCTCTCTTGCTTCAGCTACAGAGGCAATACAGTAAGAAAAAAATACCAAGCTCTTTTTCATAAACTTAAATAAGTGATGAAAGCTGTGAAACAAGAGGGATCATGACTCAAGTTTTAAAATTCAGGTCTTGCCTATTCTATCAGACCATAGCGACGAAGAACTAGTGAAACAACAAAATTGCAATATAAAGAAGCAGCAGAGTGAATTACAATTAAACTCTGTTTCACTGCTTTCTTCTTTCTGAATCTAATCCCTAATCAACATTTTGGGAAAGTCATCTGTGTTAACAGTTCAAAAATTAGATCCTAAGGTGAAGAACAAGATCTTGCAGTCAAAATTTTGTCCCATAACAGGCTCTCCATTAGGACTCTGCCTAATATCATCCCACCAACACTATATGAGGTAGCAAAAGCAATTACATTTAAAATAAGATACCTGGAAGACTAATTATTGCACTTAACTCTCAAGGCAAACTCCCTTACGTTCTCAATTAAGAACTTGAGGCAGAGGACACTTAAAACTGTGTTTAATCGTTTCATTAATATTCAATGCTTCAAGATCTATGACATGTACTACAGTTTTAAAACTGAAATTGAACTGAATAGTTCATCAAATGAAGCATTCAGAACAAATCAGAGTTTCTCTCATCTTCTGGTGGTTTGCTACATACTGATTCTGGCAATGCTGTTCAATAGCAAAATGCATATAAAAAGACTGTTGCAGAGAATCACTCTACCCTGCAACACACATGAATGAACCCTCTATTGTTTTCATTTGAAATCTGATTAAAACACTTATTTTGATGATTTCTTACATTTCTTCACAGGATTTTTCTGGCCAGAACTACTGATGAGCAGTTGCTTGCCTGTACTGAAACTTTAAGTTAGTTCAACAGAGAAGCTTCAGATCAACAGAGAAACTTTAAGTTAGTTCAACAGAGAAGCTTCAGATCCTTCTAACAAACTAATTTTTATAGTGTAAACCATTATTGTTTCAGCTACTGTCAAACAAGATTCAGCCTTCTGGTCTGGGTAAGTTTTTCAGAACACAGACCAATGGCTATTTCCACATCTGGTCAATTAAATTGTTCTCCTGAGTCTGCAACAACACATAGAGAGTTAAGTCTCTTAGCTGAGGTTGAAGGGTCTTTTATAATCCATATGATGTAATCCTCATCATTACGTTCTCTCAGCAGACTGCAGAACAAAGACATCAACATGAAAGAAAGCACAAAAGTACAAGGAAGACAAGAACAAGATCATCCTGTGAGTCATGACTCCTGGAAGTTAGAAAACCATGGTTCAATTCTAATCTGCCCATTTTTAACTTCTTGCATTTGCCCTACTTCCAAAAGGTCCCAAATGACAACTGTGCCATTCAAAACACTCTGAATTTATGGGAGGATGGATGGAGAGCATATTATACAAGAAGCTGCTGTTTAGGAGACATGTATGTTGGGTCCACTTTGCTCAACTCTTGGCACTAATGCCTGCAGCTTCAGAGCAGAGTTTTTTCACATATAACATGCTCATACTTTCCCTCAAAAAAAGAGAGAACAGCAGGACACAGTGGAAATACTGAATAGAGAAAATGGGGGGAGTTGGGAGATCAAATGGCGTTTCCTCTAACCTGCTCTGTGGCAGACAACTGGCCTGCTTTTTTCCTTTTGAACACAGATAAATTTGGAGATATTCAACAGGAAATCCAATGCTGGTTTCAGCATCAGCGGCACCCAAATCCCGAATTTCCCCTTTAGCACTAAAGGATATCTTTTGATTAAGGTTAAAAGACAACAGAGAGAGAAGGACAAAGCTCTGTTTATCAATGCAATAAAATATTACTAACTCTGCGTGTCATACTGCAGTAATGGGCACTGAAACAGTGTTTTGCTACTTAAAAAAAAGCGTTCTCTTTTAGCACTACTGACAGCAGCTGTACCCCAAGAGAAAACACTGCAGCCTTGTCACCACTTAGCTCACACACCACCAAAGACATCTTTGTCAATTTGGATACATTCTTCCAAATTACTGACAGAAGTTACTCTGTGTAGTACATGAGAAGTAGTGGGATACAAACACTTATAATGTACAGCCTACATAGTCTATTTGTGCTTTTTTGTACTAGACTTCTGCTACCAATGGTACTTACACTGGAAGCCCAACATCAAAATCGCAGTGTTTACAATCTGATTTATTTGCAGGTAGTGCATAGAATCTCCTCAAAGAAAGGCTGGCAATGATTTCATTTGAAGCAGCCACCTAAAAGATGTTGCTCATTCTAGAGTTCTAACAGCAGCCATGAGGAACATATAAAGCTCAAGGGTTTTTGTGAACATTGTAAGTTAAAACAATCCTCCTTATTTCTATTAATTTAAAATTTAAAATGCAACATAAGAGAACGATATAACTTGGTATTTCTGCTCTGAACTGGGGTTAGTTGAAACCAGCCAATAAATTTAAAAGTTGGAAATTGAAGGAGAAAAAGAAAAGGAGAGAGAAAACCTGTGATGTGTCTTCCTTCCTAAAAAACAGAAAAAAAGAAAAATGAGAGAACGTTAAGAGACAGTTAATGTCATCCTGGCCAAAACAGGGAGAAAAGGTTGGAACAGGCTTTTCAGAAGTACAGAAAAGAACAACTAAGATGAGAAAATTCTGTTCTTGTACAGCCATAAATTAGCTAAACCCAAATTAGTTCATGTTTTTCTAACTTCAGACTCTTGAGCTGCACTTTCCAAGAGGGGAAGAGGATCATCTTGTTCCCAGAGATGACTTGCTGATGTTATCAACCCTCAGCAAGGAAGAAAAATTTGCATTAGTTACAACACCCTAGTCCAAGTACTAGAGATTGGTCCCTGGAGTGCACAGGGCCAAAAAACCTGATGGCCTGTCCTGCTTACCCATCTCATATCCTTTCAAAAAGGGCAGATCAACTTTACAACAGTGGTCTTTTTGAACCTGCCAGTGGAAATAGAACAAACCAATTGTTCTGGACTTCCAAATCTATTTTACTCTTAGAGTCAGCAGCATCAAGGTGGTCATGAAGTACCCTGTGGGTTAAATCTAATTTACTTTGTTCTACACCTCTGCCTCCTGCGCCCTGCCATGCTCATTTGGACAGGCTGCTGTATGCACTCGAGCTGAGCACAACTAAAGCTACCTAAACTTCATTACACGCTACTATCCTTTCACTGCAGCAAACTTCATTCCCCTTCCTCCACCACCACTTCCCAGCCCTGATGCCTTGTTAGTTTCAGCAACAGCTTCACTATAGGGACAGAAGGTCTTGGGGTAAAACTCATTTATCTTCACAGGATGACACACTAACAGGGGACATGACGTTTCTTTGCACCTCAGTTTGTACAGGGTACAACTCCTCCAACTAAAAACAGCAACATGAAGGTGCAAAGAGTAGAAATACTGCAACTGACATTGCGAGAAATATTAGTCTGGGAATAAATTCACAGTTGGTTGCTTTTGTCCAGGAGAAAACCACAAAATTTCATTCACTAGGGACTTTACATTTGGCAATCTGTGCTTGCACAGTTTCAGTGTAGGTTTACAAAACATTTTGAAATATTTCTATCTATAGTGTAACCAGATTTTTATAACATTGCTTTAACCAGAAGACCATACTTCTGTGTACTAATTTTTATTGCCAGTTTCACTTACATACATAAAACAAAAATGCCACCAAAGTCCAATGAAAACATGTATGAAATTTCCCTATGAAGGTCATTGTGTAATGAAAAAGGGTTATAAATGACACAGTCCATCAACATTTAAAGCCTGCAAATAAGAACAATTAAGATCAACTACAAAAGGGAAGTTAAACAAAATAACAGGGAAAGGAATCACACCTTCATTTGATTTAAGAGGGCAGTAGAAACCCCGGAATGTGATTTACTGGCAGAAACTAAACACTCTAGTGTGGGCTAGTTGTAAAGAAAAAATACTGTCATTTTTTTTCCAGTTTGAAGTCTAATGCACTGAATCTTAAGAAAGTACAGGTTCACCCAAAGTGCAGGCTTCTTTTGATGTTAAAGGGAAAAAAATTAGCCTCCTCCATATCTTCTATATTAAAAGTTCATTAAAGAAAGGCTAAACATTTCATTCACTGTGATGGTTCTGGTTTTTGTCATTTTTGCATAGTTAACAAGATCATAATTCACATAGGTCACACATTGTAAATATCCTCACTATATTGTTTTCCTTTTCTCTATAATTAGACCACCTTTTGTTACCAAGAATCCCATAAACTGTTTAACTGTGAATGGTTGTAAACTGCTCGTATTAAAAATTAGGCATCTCCTCCTCCCAACTTTATGCAATGAGAATTGCATCCAACCCTGCCTGCTCCACCGCCTGCCCCACACCCCCCCCCC
>VXBB01021497.1:444072-473177 GCA_013399915.1 Illadopsis cleaveri
CACCAACTATGGCATATAAAATCAACATTACATCTCTGACACTTCTTTCTGCAGGGGTTTGACCCATATTACATCATCTGCACACTTTATACAGCTTTTTCTCCATCCACACAAATTACTCTTGCGTAGCTACCAACAAAGGGAGACATACAAGCTTACTGACAGCAGAACAGATTCAAGCAGCTCAGGTGCTGTGGAAAATAAAATCACTCTATCTTCACCAGAGCTGCAGGAAGGACACCACAGCAGCTATTCCAGTGGCTTCTTGGAGGCAAATGCAAAAAGTGCCCAAGTCCTGCCTGCTCAACCAGCACACAGCAGCAGCCAGGGAGTCCAAGAGAAAAGACAAGGTTGCCTAAGAGCCAAATGTTGCTCAATCTTGCTCTGCTCTTCCTTCTGCTATTTTTTTTTTTAATTAAGGTGTTTTCCCTAATTAGAAACAAAGGTAGTCCTTCAGGGAATTATAGCTCCATTTCTGAATGACCTGAGCCACTGTTGCCACCCAAAGGTATTTCCAGGATTTTATTCAGTGTGTTTGCTTCCCATTTCTGGTCATCCTTTACTCCTTGAAATCAAGAAGAGACAGCCACAACACTCTATATTCTTTTGTATTGGAATTTACAGTGCATATTTATTGGAATAAGTAGAGTCACAAGACCTAGGCAGAATTATTTTAGCTGATGGGTATTAAAAACCCCATGAACTGACAAGGTTCATTGAAACCGTTAGTAGGATTAATAGAGCCTACCAGAGAATTTTCAAGTAGGCTCCTTATGACGGGTGCAGTCCTCTTAAGCACACAGATTTCAGGCAAAGGATAGTCTGAACTGCTTTTAAAGCTGTCATAATCTGAATTGCTTACAACAGTGTCAGTAGTGATCAACTGGCAACAGCAACAGGCTCACAAAAATTCTCAGAAAGCTGCTGTGCTTATTCTCAAGTCAAATGGACAAGAATAGGGAACGTGTGTGTGCTATTTTAGGAAACACAGCACCTCCATGTTATTTTTTTTTCCCTATCTCATCTGAAAAGAAAAGAGAAAGGGAAAAAAAGAAAAAATTGTGGAAGAAATCTGTGTGGATGACGCCATCGTTCATCCACCTACTGGAGATTAAATTATTTTCCTGCAGTTAAACATGAGTTTGGTATTTTAATTATGATTTTGACAACAGCTGCTGTTTGACATCCTCTGCATAAATTCTGATGCTGTGAGTAAATATTTTCCAACAGCAAACTCTCATCCAGTATTTAACAGCAGTCTTAAAAACCCCATGTTTCTGCCCCAAAGAGTGGATTTTGAATTAGCAAAGCACAGTCATTATATTCCAAAGAAAAATACACTTGAAGAAGCAACTTCAGCTCTCTTAGATTTCAGGTCATTTGGTTAGAGAGAGATTATGAATTTCCACAGTTCATCAGGAAGAGCTGCAGGGTTGCAGTCTGCTTTTCTTTTTCCTGGTGGCTACAGCTGAGACAGCTATAAAGGAAGGTGAAGTCAGACAGGATTGTACAATGGAAGATGGATCTGAATGCTCATAATTAGGCAGGGGGAAACCCAACCAAAACCACCCAAAACTTTATTTCAGATTAAACAGCAATATTACTCAGAAGTAGAATGCAATAGAACAGAAAATAATATTAATAGATCAAAAAAGATGCTAAATTCTTGAGGGGGTTATAGTCTCAATTAAGTAGTATAGAAACAGCATAAATTTTCAGTAAGTACATCTATGCTCATCTATTGCTCAGGACTTTGCCATAACAGAACACACAGAGGGAAAAGCTGCAGAGATTTGCATTGCATTTAACTGGCTGCCTCCCAGCACATTTCACTGAAGGAATCAAACAGCTCCCATGACCAGTGTGGGTGCAGATACCAGACAACACATCCCCAGTGCTATCAAAGGTATTTAAAAAAGGTGCCAAGTTGCTGCCTTTCCTGGTGTCACAAAACAACTGTGAAGCACAGTCAAGCATTCATTTGTAAAGTTCAAAGAATATTTTTAAAGCATTTTAGTATCCAACTAACAAAAATTCTGAGAAGTTTCCCCACTCCCCGTTTTCTGCCATATTTCAGAGTTAAAGAAAAAAAAAACAGACAAAAAAATGGTCCTATAAAAATAAAATAGTATTTGATGCACTACCATCATTATAATAACGAAAAGAAAACAATCTCTACTGCAAACTACTTTCCACTTGTAATAAAAACCTTGGTTTTCTCCTTTTAACCCCCATTAAAAGATCAGAGGGAATGCTGACATATAAGATTTGGCAGGCACTCAAGGAAGAGCAGGTACCCCATCAGACATCTCTTGTTCTTAAACACTAGACATCAAGTAAAAAATGAATCTTGGCCTGATATCAGACCTTAATAGTAATCTATGGTAATTCAGCTCCTCATAAATGAAAATGTTGAACCTTTTTACATTTTACCTTCAGCAGAAGTGAAGAGAAAGGGAAGAGTAATTTAATATTGAAAAACAGCTTGCTAAACAGGTAATCTCATTATTAGACTCCTTTAATCTTGCTCTGAGCATCAATATGGTTTATGGATAAGGAACCGGTATTTGGATATAGTGATTTACATCAATGTCTAAATTAACATTATTTCCCTTGAGTCTTGGTTCGTATCCTATTTTCAGTTATGCTCTTTTGCCAGGTTCTTTTTTTCCTGGTACTATTGGTCTCCGCTTTCTTAGTATTTTCTAATGATAAATATGATTCACCCTAGTCTGTCATAGAGTATGAAATATTTTTTATATATAATCAGAAGAAACATCCCAACTAGAAGCTGGTAAATCACTTTTCTTTGGTATAGTACAAAGCTTAATACCAATACTGTAAATCATGTCAGCACTGAGCCAAGGCCAGCTTACTAATGTGATTAATAATGTTCACGTATTACAAGCCTTGAAAATTCAAATTGTTCCAAATTCCCATTCAAGCTAGTTCAGTCAAGCCTTATGCTGTGCTCTTCATTTCTTCTGATATTAAAAAAAACCCAAACCCCCTCAAGCAAACCAAGAACCATGAAGTTAAATAAAAGCACCCACAATCACTTCAGCCCTAGACAACAGTCCTATACCAACAGTGCATTTCCTAAATGGTTTGGAAATCTAAGGTCTGAATTGATTCAAGAAGAGACTCTGTGACCATTCCTATGGAAGTAGAAAACAATTTTGAGCTCTTCCAAGCCATGAACACCATATCAGCTGTGAATTTAAAGAATCAAGGTACCTTACACCATCACCTGCTCCTCACACATGGAGGTAGCTGTGAAGGAAATCAGATCTGACAAAAAAACATTTTTTTTCCTCAGAAGTAACCCTAAAGACAAAATCAAGATGTTACAGTCTGGTTAGACTTAATGCTGAAAAAACATAGCAGTTGTACTCCTCCCACAAAGAAGTCCCTAACTTACTAAAAATGTATGCAAATACAGACACCTTGAATTTATTACAAACCTGCAATAACCTTGAAAACTCTATTTGGCAGATAATCCTAGAAAGACTTGTTTGTTATCTCGAGAAAAATAATACTTTAATATAAAGTCGACTTTCCTCTTTCAGTACTGTAAAAAAAGTGGACCATTTGACAATCATTCCAATACTAGTATTAACAATGGCAAAATAATAATCCCAAATAAGGTCACTGAATTTAAAAGGAAATTATTACATTGCTATTAAACACAGCTCATTCTTATACATGGGATTACCATACTGTGTATAAGTGCTACAATACATTCCTTTGCAAAGCATGTACAGAATGGGGGTGTTTATTATGGATATTTTCGAGAACCCAATAGTAATTACATTCCAAAGACTCAATAAAATCAACAGGAATTGACATTTAGCTACCATGTGTATTTCACAAAACAGTCATTCATCACAATGTAAACTTGGGAAGACAGTAACTTCCAAGTATTACCACCAATTTAATATAGCATTAATTAGCTACCAATGTTGTTTGCCATAACTGAAATTTTCATTTCATGATGAAAGACAATTTTTTATATTTTGCACAGTCTTCATAAGAGATTGCTAGTACTGCAAATCATAAGGTACTAGAGATACTTCAGAAGTAGCGGAAACTTAATTTTGAAAGACTGCAAGAACAACTCCTAATTGGGAGTCTCTCAGCAATACAGTCAATAAGCAAACAGTCATGCTGCAGTTACCGAAACAATTAAAAACCCTGGCAATAATTAGGTTTTGCACACTCTCCCTAAATTTAGAACACAGAGAGAATCAATAAGTGTTATTAAGTTTTACTATGAAAAACAAGAAACTATGTTTTGTTTCCTAAATACCTAGAAGCACAACAGTGGAACATACATTATGAAATACTAAGAGATATTTTCTCAGATTCCAGGTCTAATTTCCCTTCAAAGCATTAATAAGAGAGATTCCAACCAGCCAGCCCATGGGGTTCAGTTGAAAATAGCATCATACAACTAAAAGAGGTGTTCAACAAAGAGAGAAAATGCTGCTTCTTGTAAGTACTAGAATTATCCCAAGACATGCATGCCTTGTTTATTTTGGGCAAAACTTGCCCTAAATCACAAGTGTAGACATGTTTAATGTTTCCCCTTCTTCCTGCTGTACTGCTGCACACTAGAAAGCTACAAAGGGTACCTAAGAAACTTTTAATGAGGTACTACAGTAACATGGAGTTCCACACCCTGCTCTGCTGCAGATGTATTACTATCCACAGACCTAGAATAGCTGTAAATTAACTATAGTTGTAAGGTGGATGTTCTCAGGATTCATGTAAGCCCCATTAAGAGAGCCCCCCTACTTTTACCTCTTCCAACACAGATCAGCTCTTAAAGAAGGGTGTGAGATATCTTGAAAGAACATCACAGCTCCCATCACTCCAGCCCGTAACAGGGGATGGATTTGCTTGGTATTTCAAATATTACAGTTATCCATGTACTGACAGCATCCAGGAGAGGGCAGGAAGGGAGGGAATTTCCTTCTAGGACTAAGTGCAGAAAGCTAGGAGCAATTGCAAGATATTTACAGACGCAGTCAAACAGATGAGGAATTTGAACTATTTGGCAGTCACTGCTCAAGAGAGAGCCAAACCGAGACAATAAAAGTAGTATTTTGCAAGGCTCAGGTGCAGTTGCAGCATGAAAGAAGAAACCTGCAAGAACTCATTTTGTACTTGCATTGTTAAATGTAAAAGTAATATTTCAAGTAAATATGTTATAGAGAAATATTAGGAGTACTTAAGATTACAACAAACTACAGGCTTGAACAGTACATATCTAATACAGAAAGAAATTGTAATTGGTTCACACATATTACACAAGAAGTTGCTGTAGTATTTCACATGCGTGTGAAACTGCAACAAAAAAATCAGCCTACAAATTACAGAGAACTTAATAATCACTGCAGCTGTAAAAAAGTATTAAAATAATGTGATGTATTTACCAAGGTCTCCAAACATGACTCCCTGATCATCACCTCTGGTAATGGGAATGAGGAAGAACTGGAGGTTAATTTAGTAACATTCATGTATAAAAAGCTGCAAATGCTGCTGAATTTTTGGCTTTGAAGCAAACAGAATAAGAAAATCCCTCCTCTAAAGACAGCACAAGTAAAGTGGAATTACACTACAAGCGGAAAGAGTCATACTTTAAATACTAATAGGATTAATTTTGGGTGGCGTGCAAAATAGCAAAAAAGGCACAGAACAAGCACATGAAGAGAATTACAAATATCAAAAATATCTTCACCAAATACTGCCATGAAAAACTCGAACATTTAATTGTGTGTAGATACTTAAAGTACATTTATTTCTGGCTGGATGGCTGGCTATATATATAAAAAAGTATACTTTTGCTCATCTATCAGCTCGGAGAAAAACAAAGAACCTCCCCCACAGTACAATTTATAAATATAATTTTATACTATCTATCTAAAAGTAATAACCATTTTTTAAATAAAGGAAAATACATCTAGAATTTCAGCTATGCAAGCAGTTTCTAAACATTCAGAGAAAAATCAGAGCAACAGATTACTGCTATTATTTGTGTGTGAACGACCAAAACCAGATTTTACAGCTGCCTAAGTTAGCTCCCTACAAATTCTGATCACAATTTTCTGACAGTGGCACTTGTTAAACCTGAATTTGATTTATTTTCAGTGAATGAGCACCTTCTTCTGCATGGCTGTTACATTACCCCAGCATTCACATCATCAAGCATTGTTGAGATACAAAACACCAAACATTAAATTAGAAATACACATAACACAAGCATGGCCTTGAAATTCCATTTGCATGTTTTTGAAAACATTCCTGTTCTCTATGACAGTTCATAAGTAAGTCCACTATTGCTATCAACTAATACACTCAGTAACCAAAATTCAGCCTTTAATACAGTGACTTTGTCAGGAGGAGGGAAAAAAAATCATTAACAGACTTATTTCTCAGCAGCAATTAAAAAAAATTTTAAGTTAAACAGAACACAGAAAAATACCAAGATTTTCCATTCATCTTCTATCTTCTTTAGGTTTTTATAATCTTTATGAGGCTCTTATGCAGAAGAAAACCCCTCTGCCCCTTCTCTTTAGGCATAAACTAGACTGTCAAGCATAGCTACCCTGACGTATTCTTCCTTAATGAAATTGGTTCTGGTCAGGGTTTTTTTTTTGTTTGTTTTTCTTTTTGTTATTTATTTATTTATTTTGGGGTTTGTTGTTTGATTGATTTCGTTTGTTGGTTTTTGTTGGTTTTGTTGTGGTTTTTTTAAGAGCAATTATTTTCTTCTGTACAAAATAACTACCACATGGATGCTTTTCAGATTAATTTTGAATCAATATTTGGTCAAATAGGGCATCAATAATCATGGTGCTCATTTTGTCAGAGCTGAGTTAAGCCACACATTACCAACTTTCTCCATGCAAAACTTGAACAAAAATATTTAAAAAAGAAAAGAAAAAAAAAAAGGCAGCATTGTATATTTATTTCTGCCACTAGTCATCTTTCTCCAGCAGGTTCAAATGAACCCCGATTAGCTTTTTCTTTTAACCTTTGTAGTCAGCATACAGTTTAGAGTAAACTATTAACATTTTTTGCTAACTACTTGTTCATGTGTGTACATGAAGTTTACACTCACCTACATGTTAATATGATTGAACAACACCAGACTCAAAACTTAAGCAAAGCCTTAAATTAACTTTTTTGGAGAGGTGTGCATAGGTCAAATCGCAGTTTGATTAGAGTGATTCTTCTAGGGTATTCTAGGGAATTTCTAGGGAAATTCAATGGGAACTGCACGTGCTTATCAGCACATGGGAATAAATAAATGGAAATTAAAAAAAAAAAAACAAACCCACCACTCCAAATGTATTCTCAAGATTCCCCCACAAGATCAAGCTAACCTGACCTTTCCAATCCTAAATCCACCACAATTGGATACATGTTTCTAATTGTTTGGAGGGTGTTGTGCACATGCATTTGGTAGAATTTTGCATGTTATTGAGATAAATCCAGCAATTTAAAGCTGCAGAATAGGCTTTCCCTTCAAAGGATGGATTTCTGTTAAGTCCTCATCTGCATATAGATGTTTATTTATGATCCTATTACCCACAAAATTGTGACTAGGGCTTTTCAAATATTCCTTAGGGTTTCAATTGTGAGACTTAACAGGAAAGAACAAAAGCAGCATTTTAAATAGCCTGTGCTGAAATTTTATGCCTACTATGAATTACTCTCTAAGAAGTGCCCCAAAAGTAATCAGGAGAAGAATCCTCATTCGAGGTGCAAAATTGTGTCTAGAGAAAAAGCAGCCTCCCAACCCCGAGTCCTGCATCCCACAGTCCCTGTCAAACAGCATGGCAGCTTACCCTGTGATAACAGGAAACTTTAAAGAAGTGTCACAGCTTTCAAATTGTAGTTTAAGGGTAAAAGGACAAGATTGCTTAAAAGGACAAGAAGTTTTCAGCACTACTACCAAGCAGAACAACAGAGTTAGGTTGCCAATGAATGGCATGAGTGCTAACCAGCCAGAACATCCTAAAACCAATTAACACCCCACACATCCAAACACAGTTTAACACCAAATTCTAAGCAGTCTTACAATTTCATCTGAATAAATACACCTTCTTTAAAGAAGCAGAAACCTCCTGTCCACATCCACAGTTCTGTCTTTCTTCCTAAAGAGGTCAAAGGGAATGGATGAAACCACAGAAGACTCCAGTTATTCCAAAGCAATATACAGCTGGTATACTTGTTATTACTACTTAAATATCAAAAGAACAGCAAAAAAAGCTACAACAGCTTACTTTTGCTTAAAAGAGGAGTGAAGTAACAATTAAGCACTTCAGCAGGAGGTTTCTGTTTGAGCAGAATGCTGTATTCACTGGATAGAAGAAAACCCAAGCACCTAATAACATATTTATCCTCTCAGAAGAATTTTTCAAATTAATTCATAAATAAATGTTTCTAAAATACAGACACGTTGTGACACCAAGTATTCATCTTTTTTAGTGAAGGCTTCACCATTAAAAATCACCAGAGAACTTTCTTCCCAAGTAACAGCTACCACTAAATACTGAACAAGTTATGACAGTGCTTTTCCTCTTCTAATTTCTTTTTCTGCTACTATGTTTACCAGAAGTTCTCACAAAGGGTAAATCATATTTCACACCAATATGGAGTATTCACTTCCAGATCCCATAGCAATGCTCTCCCATGACAGCACACGTTCACACAGGTTTGTGAAAGACCTTATACATATTTATCTCCATACAATCTATTTTTGGAGTTACACCAATGTGCATGCTTTTTACTGCCTTGAAGGTTATCTTTCCTTCTGAATTTCTTTCAAGTGTCTTTATCTCTTCAATGCATCTTGGCAAGCTTGCTATTTCCTGGTATTTTGAAATACCTTTGGAGTTTGAAGACTCAAAAGTTGAGAGATTTTTATAACATCTAACAAAGGAGCATATCTTTAATTAATGTCTATCTATCTTCTGGTGACTGGAGTAAACTTTGTTATGAATAATGTACTTCTCTGCACTATAGTTTTAAAATTGATTTCCCAACAGTTTTCACAAAATGGGTGTGCTAAACATTTTGAGTGACATCTTTCAACACCACAAATCTCCTTAACATAAACACTGCCAATATCTCAGTATCACTTTTTGAACATTGCCTACTGTATATATTTCTTCTAGTCCTAGTTTGAAGTTTACTTTGCAACATTCTGGTCTTTTAAACAGGGTACTGCTAGGCACTGACTGATAATGTTTTGGTACCTTCCTGCAGGAACACTATTATTTGACATCATTATCCAATTTCCTCTTGAAATGCTAAAAAGAGACACCAAGAGAAATCAACATTTTCCAGGAAGTCTTTGACCCATCTCAGCTACCAAACATTTTAGAGGCATCCTCTAAACTACCACTTATTACAATTCCATCTGATTCTACCCTGTTTACTGAGAGTAGTGTTAATTCTCTTCAAGCATGGAATGTGACAAGAAAACAAATAAAAAATACCTCCTGTTCTTGCAAACAGCTTTCTTACCAATTGGAGAGGCTGGGTAAAAAGGAAAATATTATACACCCAGGCTTATCCAACTTCAATATTTTAATTGGTTTATTAACAGTCCTGCTCAGTGTTAGCTTGGTTTGGATCCCTGGCATTTTACACACAAAATAACCAACATGTCTTTAACTCAAATATGGGACTTTGCTTGCAAGTATCAGGATGCCTTTCCCATTCAGATCTCTACTACTACCACCTTCCCTGCCTCTTCTCTCCTGTAACTCTCAAACTTTGTTGCCTACCCCCTAGTCAGGTTGCTTCTCTTTCAGGCCTAAGAAGCATTTTCAACCAAAAAAGTTCAGTCTCATCCACTAGAGCCGAGTTCCAAATGCTCATGCAAGATACATGGTAAAGGTACTTTACAAAAGGAAGAAAAGAAGATTGAAACTCTCTAAATGGAAGTGCTTGAGGGACCCTAATGAGCCACACTGAACCACCTATACATTATGCAATAGAAACTTCTCCTACCATAAAATTAGTATTTGCAGTCAGCTACATGCACAAAACCATAGACACTCCACAGTGTTTTGAAGTCCAGATTGGTCTTCCAGGGTCAATATGACTGATGGACTGTGTGTAAATACATGTGCATATACTACCCCTGAGGCTGGTGATCACAGAAATACTGCGTGCAAGGATGTACCATCAATCCAGAATTTGAAAGAGTTCTTTAACATCATTTTTCCTAGAGTCAAAACTAAAGATACTCACCATAGAGTAGACCCCATAAAAGAAAAAACCCAAACCTTCAACCTAGATTATGAAGCCTAATGACCATATATCCTTATTTTCATAAGATACACTGGAGCAGTACTTTCTCATTTCCAGCATTTTCCACTTTTAAATTTTTCTTCACAACTTTCTGGTTTAAGTCTGCTAAAAGTTACTGCTGCTGGATTTAGTTTTATTTCTTAGACTTGAACTGATCTTATTTTTATTATCTAATTATTGTAATTCACCTAATTTAATTCTCTTATTGGTTTACCATTGGTAAGAATACATGCCGGATCTTCTGATTTTTACAATTTTATTTTGATAACTGATAAATGATTCATACAATTTTATTTTCCTAACTGATAAATTACTTCTGTGGTATCCAGACAGAGTTCAGAAAGGCTTATAGTGTGATCTCACATGATCATAATCTTGTATCTTACCCTGCCTGTATTCTGTGTCTCAGTGCCCTACAGGTACATATAAAACACAGAATTTCATACTATCTCTTGACTAGGTAAAAAAATCTCTATGTGTGGATATATACACATATATATGAACATACACTACATTTATGTGTGTGTATATATACACATACACATGTACAGACAAGATATGTAGATGCACACATCTATCTGCACAGGCAGGAGTGTTCTTTCATAGGCAAATGACCTTTATAAGCCCCATGTTTTCAGGACAACCTAAGATAATAACAGGATTGCAGAGGGAATTTTAGGCATGAGGACACCGCATTTCCGTGGCATAGGGAGCTGAACAAAGTACATAATGAAAATCTGGAACCTTGGAAAATACAGATGGAGGATTTTGTCTTTACTGTTTCAATAACTCCCAGCTTTTGTAGAAGTATCCTAAAATTAAACTTATAGTTCAGACATGCATGTGGAGAAGGCCAATACATCAGATAACACAGTTTCAGGGATACAGCTCACAGGAGTGCTAAGGAGAAGGGCTTTGCCCTGCAAATGCTAAATCATTCATTCTTGTAACTTCTGCAGATGCTCAAGTCAAGCTCCACAACAGCAGGAGCACAGAATTACTGAGCACTGTTGTGCACAAAGCATGAGGCACAGTCAGATTTCCTGCTACTGTAGAAAAGGCAATGTTAAATGTAACGTAAAGCATTCCCCATAGCCTCCATAAAATATAGCTCCTGCTTAGTCTGTATTAACTGCTGTCAAGTTCAGCACAGGGATTAGAGAGGACAGTCAACCATTTCACATGGGGGCATGCATGTCAGACAGGAGCCATCCCTCCTATGAGAGTAAAGCCCTGTACCAGCATTCATCATCTGCTGACTGATAGCAGGCAAACAGCTACCCTGAGCTATAGATCACATTCAACAAGGAAGAGACTTTGCTTTCCCATCTTGACTTGCTAAAAGGCACAGTGGGCTGCCTCCTCTGACACCCTCCTACTTTCTGCCACTCAGGAAATCATCCCATCTCTGCATCAGACAAGCAGCAGTTTGGCAGCCACCTCTCTGCTGCATAACTCCTGCTGAGAAAGGGTCATGATAGCAAAATCTGAATATATTTCTCTGTAGAGCTCCAATAGTGTATTTGCTTTGCAGTGTGGAAGAACTGATAACTTGACATGTCAAAGCCATTTTACTACTCTGTAGCTTCCAAATATTTTTTCCTGCAATTCTTTTCTAATTTTTTGTGCCCTCCACTGCAAATATTTTAATCCAGAGTGACAGGACTTAGGGCTGATTAAAGTGTTTGCAAGTGATGACAAAAATTTGCTCAAATGACACACAGGTTGTAAGGACAGATCTGCAATAGAGAAGGAAAACAATTTATGAGCATAACTAGCTTTAAATTTGCAGTAGAACCATTACCTTCACCATCCTCAATCCATCAGGAAAGCAAATAATTGTAATTTCAGATGGGACATAGCTCTTGCATACTAAAATACTCAGTAATTAATTGAGTGAAAGAAGTAAAATCAAACGTAGTAACTTTTTTCCTTCCACAGAAATGAAACAGATTTAATCTAATCCTTGTCTAAAATTCATCCAAGTCTTTAATATTTGTGTAAATTATATTAGGCTTGAAAGAAAAATCTGACTCCTACACTTTAAAAAATAGCCACTTTAGATAGATTTAATGAACTTTTACTAGACACTTTTTTTTTTTTTTTAATGTGAGATTGATAGCACTTTTTCAATCTTGGCACCGTGGCTGTGGGCAGTGTGCTGGCTTCAACAACTCACCAGTTACCACAGCCCCCTCTTAGGCACTGTGCCAGACAAAGCCTTATCCAGAAGAATTAACAATTACCTATTGACTGCACTTTTATTCTCGCCCAAGCTAGGCCACAGTATTGGTTTCAAGACAATCCTGTGGTACTTCCTGACACATAGTTCTTGCCAAGGACAGGCTCTCTGCAATGAAAAGCAAACAAGCCATGCTTCATGAGCTCTGGTGAGGCTCAAAGGCTGCCACAAACTCATCTGTGTTGGCAGAAGAAATTTTGAATGAGATGAAAGTATGAATGAACACTAGAGGATCCATATGGCAAGGAACATTGCTTGAGGAGCTGTTTCTTTGATATTTAATACAGCATTAATTCCTCTGGAATAGCTCCCTGTACTTAAGAGCATTCCCTACCCCTCCATCAGATCAGATGACAAAATAAGGCCACTGCAAGTCACTGCATAACCCTTCCATCACCTGAGTCTCTCCAGAAAATTTAATCACCTCTAAGGTGATGCTCCTCTAAGGAGCATCACCTCTCTGAAAGCTTCATCCCAATGGCAAACTTGGTTACAACTGGTCAAAAAGGAGACAGGAGCTCAGGTGACTGAGTCCACTCACTACCAAAAGCATCAGCTTTATCATTCCTTGTAGTTGCTTGAATAACCTCCAGGAACAGAGATACTCTCAAACTATTTCCATCCCACCCAAATACTTCTTACTGCAAGTTCAGCTGGTCACTCTTTGTCCAAAATATGCATTTGGAGGGAACAAAAGGACACAAATTCCTCCCTGATTCTTATAAAGCATTATGTCTGACCCACTGGCTGCCCTTTTGGGAGCTGGGACTAAGCTCAGCTGGCCCACTTCTTTTGTTAATTCAAAACTGGACTTAACTATTTGAGCTCATGGCTTCCCAGCACCACTAACAGCAGTGAAACACAGACTCTCCATACTGAAGAGGGAACAGGCCCAACATCACTGGAGATGGTCAGGAATTAGTCACCAGCAGAAGAAAAGATGGCAGAAGGAACTAATGGTAGAGAGGAGCTTATTGATATGCCCCTTTTACTAACTCAGACCTCCTGCTCTATTAAAAACAAAACCACAAAATGAGCATTTGATCCAGAACCGAGCTCTCCATAACCCAGTCTGCCCGTCACCATCTGCCTAGAGCCAATTCCAAGAGTAATTTGGCATTACTCTTACAGTAAATTTGTCTACACCACGACACTCTCTTAAGAAGCTGTGTGAAAAGGCTTAGCACAGGGAAGACAAGGGGAAAAGAAGAGATGCTCCTTCTGAAGAAGCAGCAGACATGAGACAAGAACAAACAGCCAAGTTCATTGTTACTCTGTTATTTGAACATTTCTCCTAAGAATATATCACCTATCTTACAAATTTAAGATAGCCAGTATGTAGTTTCTCCTTTCAGCTTTTAAAGAGGTAGGCAGTAATTTTGGCTTTTTAAAAATTTGTATACACACACATATATATACATATACATTTGTAAAAATTCCTGAGATGAGTGACTGTCATGTAGAAATCACAAAAAACTTCCCTTTCCAACTCATCATGGCAATGAATCAAGCCTTGGAAATGTCTTTATGCAGTAATTTCTGAACACAATTAAAAAGTTTTCATGCTAACAATCATAACTCATAATAAGACAATCGTATCTTTTTAAGCCACTAATGCTATTAATTTAACCAAAGAAACAGCAAAACACAATTTGGTCTATCAAATCCCACACAAACTACTTTGTAGTAGGCTTTCTGCTGCCTTTCCCATCATCATCTGCAAACTGGGGGAGTTCAGAGCACATAACTTGCTTTTTTGTTCTTTTAGGTAGACTGTGAAACTCAGACTGTGCAAAAGACCATCTTGTCTGCCGTGCCCCAGAAGTCAATCGATGGGAAAAAACCCAACCTGATAGAGTTTACCAAAACAAAAGTTTCACTATCTTTGTTTATACTTTTGTTTTGTACTTTTGTTTTCTACTTTGCAACCTAGTGAGGCTTAAAACAACTGAGCCACTTTACCAACAAAGGAAAAGCAAGGAAATAAATGAAAAATCCAGCTGAGGACTATCCTTCCGGAAAGAACTTATTCCAGTGAAGCCAACTCTAACAGTGAGCAATGGAAGAAGCAACAAGCCAACTTGAAAATTCTAATTAAACAAAGGAAAAGAAAAAAAAAATGATGAGCCTGCAAGTTTTCCATCCCTTTACTTTCAGTATCAATGAATCACACCCAGTACGGAAATTACCTCAAGCTGAGACTTCAGTAAAAACAGTGCCTCATTGCAGCACTGCCTGTTTTCTAGGACTGTGTTCTACAGACTTCACGTGTTCTGATCTGTACTGATGTTACCCTTTCTTTAACCAGCCAAATCTGGAAAACCTACTGATGAACCACTTATGAATTTACCTAATCTAGTGTTTATGCAAAGACACAGGCACTTTTGACATTTAAAAATGTGCTTTAAGCCCTAATTTGACAATAAATGCTTTGAACCATGAGTATTAACAATGCCATAAAGACAAAGCTAAGAGATAAAATAACAGTGAGCTAGTAAGAAATGGGAGTATTTTTCCTAGTATGAAAAACCCCCCAACAGCCAACAAAAAGAATCCACCCTCATATAATGTGTAGGAATGACAGATCCGCTCTGACTAAAAAGACAAAGCTGACGTGCCTAAAGTACATGTTTAGGATCCTAGACTTGGCTTAACTCAAACAACTCTGACTGGATGGGGTCCCTCAGCAGTATTAAAACTGCTCTAATTGCATTCTTCAAGCCAGCTGAAAGCTGACGGCTTCCGCTCTCCCGCTCGCTATCAGGGCACATCAAGGACTTCTGTTATGAGAGGAACACCTGGTCCAAATTTATTTCAACGACCCAGAGCAAAAAGGGAAGGTGCTTAATGTTCAGCTACAATGGTGACATTTTTACGATACGTCCAAAGTTCAGAAACAAACAAATGAAGGATTTGAAAGGCGCACAAACAGAAAGGGTGACAATAAAAATTCAACATTAATATATCAATTTAAAAACACATACCACCCATATACTTGAGGGCAAGGCCAAAAGTTCGAAGCAGAGAAAAGAAGAAATCTGCGTCGCTAGCTTGGAAGAAAAAAAAAATTAATTCTCTGTATCTGTTTGAAAGAAATGTTGACCTTTTACTGAAAACGACACATTTCTTTCCATCTTATTTTAGATGACTACAAGTAGCACCAGTCATTCCATCCAAAAGTGGTGGCACATTTCAGCTTTAGCAGAATAACAAGTGATACGGCTGGATAATCTCTCCACTCTTTATGTTAAAATTGTCTGGTTTGTGCCCCTGCCCCATGGTTAAAAATCGAATTAACTGGAGGAGCAGAAGGAGATGCACACAGACTAATGCTATAAAATCTTCAGATCAGCAGAGATGAGTGAATAATTATTGAGAAATTTATCATAGTGTTAAAAAGGCTTTAATAAATGTTTCTCAATTTATTTGAAAAATACCATTGCTATTTTTAATCGAACCTTTATGAAAATTACACTCTTGTTCAACTCAAAATTAGGCCAGCTTTATTTTTGCAGCTACAACTAGGCTAAAATTACAATCATTATGTAAATTTATAGAAGATTTTTCATGTACAGAATGACTGAAGATTAGACAATTTTAGAAACAGAAATGCTGAAATTGCACCACAGTAATCAATGCATATCCACACAGTAAAGCAAAAATGACAGAAAATCTCACATCTATGCATAGGATGCATCAATTAACTCTTTATAAATAACAACATTTAGGAACAATTTTAAATGTGTGTTACAAAAACAGGAAACAGATTATTCCACATTAAGCATTTCTGCAGTACATACAGTAAAGAGCCTAGCTCTATGCCTTGAAAATGTCTATTTAGGCATAAGAATATACTGAAAGAGAGAAAATAAATTCTTAAGTCAGTATATCGGCTTTTGTTCTGCAGCAGAAACCATATATTCCCTACTTACTTTCTAGCAGTATGGATGGTCAGATTTGCTGCCACATATGAAGTTATTAGCATGGCCACATGTGGTATTTTTCTTTACTAAATAGACAAAAGTGTAATTTAGTAAGTGACTGAGACAATCTGCAGGAAAATCTAAAGTATTAAAAAAAGGCACCTTTCAAGAAAGACTGAAATACATAACTACACAGGCAAAGCCTCACCATCTTTAAAAATGAATTCCAAGTATCTTATGGAACAGTTAATACTGCAATTTCTTGTAATTTGATGCTGAAGCTCTGCCTTCTCATGCAATTTCCCCTGTATTCTGCAGAGCAAATTAGAGAGCAATACCCAAGCACAGACTTTCCTTGATGTCTGATACCAATCATTAGTATTGACTAATTGTGACTATTGTGCTTGATCAGGAGTATACTTCTCAGAAATATTCTCCTTCTGCTTGCTTCCTACTAACTGGAACAAGGTTCCTTAACGTCTTTCTCAAGAACTGCCTGATTTTAAGAAATACCACTTTTCCTTATTTTACTTACTGAATGCTTATATTGACTTTTTCAGATAGCAATTTTTAGTGCACTAACATACATTTTCTTTTCACTAAGCAAGTAATGTTTGTTATTTAGAAGCTGTCTGTAACAGGATTTAGCGATCTTTAAAAAAACAAATCCCACCCCACCTTTCCCAAAATATGCTAATGAAATAAATGTTTTTTTAAAAGAAAACAAAAGGGGAAAAAAAAAAGAGGGAAGACATATAGAAGAAATACATGCATAGTGGAAGAAAGAGTTAACAAAATCTGCAGTGTGCCTCAAAATGAGCCATAAAAGTTCCATAATGAACCTCCTAGTCCTGAACTATCTCTCAGGCGCATTCACTTATATTTCTTTATGCTGCCATCTCTCACTGCAAGTATAACAAGAGAGTTAAAATGTAATTTTACATGTAGGTATATCACCTCAAATTAGCAACATAAAATTACTGACATTTATTCTAAAGAAAGCCCTACTGGCTGGAGGTAAAATGCTGAACTAGCATCTGTCAGTACTGCTAATTGAGGTAAGGTTGGGAACTATAAAGTACTATTAAAGGAGTAAAATAATACCAAATGGAAATGCTGAAAAGGTACACTACCCTTCTGACACTCTAAATTATTATCCCGATTAAAGTAACTAGTATGTTTGACTCCTAAAAGTGCCATGGACAGAAATGTGCTTCAGAATTGCAAGGAACATTTTTACGGGCCACAGTACCTGAAAAAAACTACATTAACAAATTCTTGCAATATAATATCTATATGTTTGATGTATTTTTAATGAAGTATTCCATCTCCTGTATTTTTAAAAAGCATCTGTCTTTTTTAGAAAGTGCCACATTTTCATACCTCCAGCTTCAGCAGTTCCACCCTGTCCTCTTCAGGTGAAGCTCTGAGCAGATCTTTGGACCATAAACTGGTTGCAAGGCTCTTGCCATCACCTTATGAATGATGAATGATAACAGGATAAAATCCAACAGTGGACCGAAAGGTGAAACAGTTAAATCTAGAGAAGTATTAATAAAACTTATCCAACTTTATCTTTTTTTCTTGTTTGGCATATCTACTCCTTTGACACCATGGTGTAGAGTTCTGTGTATTCATTTAAGAAGACACAGCAATTTTTACTACAGCACCTAGAAGTCTTTAAATAAATTCTGTTTATCAAAAAAGCATTACTGCTTTCTCTTTCAGGAGGAATAGCCGGGGAATAGAATCCCATTTGTTTCTAAAGGCAGAGTCTTTAGAAAATTCAGAGACTTACAAAACAGCAGTAGCCATGGTAAAAAATAAAGGGAATATGGAGAACATTCAAAGATGAGAAGGACTATTTTTCATTTACTTCTGTGTGAATGAGAGTGATATGTAAATTTATTAACAGGTACCTGCTCTTTGAGAAAAATGCCGAAATCTGATGGTAACACAATAGTGTGTCTACTCTACTTGAAAAATATTAAGCTGTATTACGTTAAAAGCAATCATTTATGGTCACATCCTAAGGGATTTACTTTTGTACAGACTGCTTGCATGATGAACAAAGTATAGTCTATATTTCTGACTTGCTAAAAACTTTCATAATAGGACTAGTTATCAAAGGAAAGTTCATGCCCGCCCTTTCGCCCCACAGATAAACTGAAAAATTTCAACTGGTTTAACATTCGGACACACTAAAAGAAAGGAAATAGAACACAGTTTAAGTTGAAAATAATTTCAAGGCTGAGCTGTATTAAACTTATGTAGGTCATGCACAGAATCCTTAACCTCATAAGGTTCAACAACAGTACAAAGTCTACAAAGTACCTGGAAAAGAACAACCCTATGTACCAATAATGTGCTGGGGGTCGCTCTGCTGGAAAGCACCTTGGCATACAAGGACCTGAGGGTTCCTGTAGACACCAAGTTGAACGTGAGTCAACAGTGTGCCCTTGTGGCAAAGAAGGCCAGTGGTGTCCTGGACTGCACTAGATTTGCCGGAAGTGTTGAGTAGAAGTCCTTTTCCTCCATTCAGCACTGGTGAGGACACAGCTGGAGTGCTGTGTCCAGTTCTGGGCTCCCCAGTACAAGTGAGACATGGACATACAGAGGAGAGTCCTAAAAAAGGTCCACCAAGATGACAAAGAAACTGGAACATCTCTCCTATGAGGAAGTGCTGAGAGCTGGGACTCTTCAGCCTGTACAAATGTCTAAAGGGAGGATGCAAAGAGGACAGAGCCAGGCCCTATTCACTGGTGCCCACTGACAGGACCAGAGGTAAAAAATGAAGGAGACTCTGTCCGAACAGCTGGAAACACTTCTTCATTGTGAGGGTTGACTGAGCACTGGCATAGGTTGCCAAGACAGGTTGTGGAGTCTCCATCTTTGCAGATATTCAGAAGCTATCTGGACAAGGTCCTGGGCAGCCTGCTCTAAGTTACCATCCTTGAGCAGAGGAGTTGCAGCAGATGACCAGCCTGCAGAGGTCCCTTCCAACCTCAACCCCTNTTGCCGGAAGTGTTGAGTAGAAGTCCTTTTCCTCCATTCAGCACTGGTGAGGACACAGCTGGAGTGCTGTGTCCAGTTCTGGGCTCCCCAGTACAAGTGAGACATGGACATACAGAGGAGAGTCCTAAAAAAGGTCCACCAAGATGACAAAGAAACTGGAACATCTCTCCTACGAGGAAGTGCTGAGAGCTGGGACTCTTCAGCCTGTACAAATGTCTAAAGGGAGGATGCAAAGAGGACAGAGCCAGGCCCTATTCACTGGTGCCCACTGACAGGACCAGAGGTAAAAAATGAAGGAGACTCTGTCCGAACAGCTGGAAACACTTCTTCATTGTGAGGGTTGACTGAGCACTGGCATAGGTTGCCAAGACAGGTTGTGGAGTCTCCATCTTTGCAGATATTCAGAAGCTATCTGGACAAGGTCCTGGGCAGCCTGCTCTAAGTTACCATCCTTGAGCAGAGGAGTTGCAGCAGATGACCAGCCTGCAGAGGTCCCTTCCAACCTCAACCCCTCTATGGTTCTGTAAAAGAAGCTCCACAATTTCTATGTGCATTTTACAGTCACCAAAGAAGGATTCTTTTATTCTAAATGATCTGAAAGTCAAATTTTGTGTGGGAGACTGCATGCATGCACACATGCACGTATATATACACAGAGATATCCAGAGAATCAGTACTTAATGTTTTTACTGCCTCAAGAATTCCACATCCCAAGACCTTGCAAAAAAATCCTAGCTTGAAAAGTCATGGTGAATCTACTACATATGGATAGTTTTTAAGAGGGGAAAAGGACACAGTTCTTCTTCAGTTAAGAATGTCAGAATAGTCCATCAAGCTAATTAAGGTGTTACCTGATGTAAAAAAAGTCCCCGGCTTCAAAAAAAGAATAAAGAAAATCCTCAAAAGCCACTGAAGTTCTCATTGGTATTTTGTCAGCATTCAAGTGACATCCACAGATTTGACTGAAATGCACCAGTTAACTGGGGCATTAAAGCAACCTCTGCAGAGCTGGACAGTTTGTAAAGTTCATTAGCATCCAGATTTCTTTCCTACAGACTCTTTGAGCCCCTCGCAATCACCTGAAAGATCATTAGATTCTGACACGCTGTTCTTATATATCTAAATGACCTTTTGGATATGCTTTTCAGGTTCTCACTCTTAACACTGCATGCCAAATGTCACCAAAATTCTTTTGAAGTTAAGTGTCACCAGAAGACATTTTGACAGGCCATTTTGTTGCTAGATACAGCAACAGAATTATGTTACACTGAGGGTGAGGGACCGAAAGGGAGGAAAAGCATCTGATCTCTAGCCAAGTACACCATTACTTCAGAGGTATCCAGAGAAAAGCTTATGGAGGAAGGAGAGGCCACTATGCCAAGCAGCTCAAGGCTCCTGGAATCCTCAGTCAGAGGGGCTGTTTTAAAGAGATTAAGGTAGCTGGAAAAGATAGGCAGCATAGGTTGCGCTACAGGGTAGTTCCCCAGTCTTAAACTAGGTTCCCAAGCAGGGCCCGCTTTTCTCAGTGACCAATTTCATCAAAATGCAGACTGACAACCTGTTTTCCCAAACCTCACACATACTTTGGCATAAGATGATTGACTAATCTCATCTCTTCTGAGAAACAGGCTCAGCTTACATCTGATCATGTGAGCGAGATGGGGGCACTCACCACATCATGCACTAAGCTCACATCGCCATGAATGTATGGAGAATGAATATATGACTCCTTCCTGCAAGCCCACTGTACCTCTAGGTGCAAAGCAAGCATGCAAATTAATGCTCTAAGAGGATTAGGGAAGAGACGAGGGAGGGTCAGGGGACACATTTTTATAGAAGTGGAAAAATGCATTGTTTTGCCTATACCAGATGTGAGTGCCCTGCTTTTGTCTTTCTCTTCCAAAGAACTCCCTGGCAGTAAGATGATCCAGTTCAAACAAACATCACAACAAGTCTGACACATTATCTGAGTCAATCAGTACAAGCAAAAACCATTAGAAACTGCATGTGAATGAGCAAACAAAGCATCAAAAGACAGGAGTTTGTGCACCTTCAACTTTACAGGGACACCGAAGACCAATTTTCAATAAAAGGAATTCCTAGTAACTTCCAGAAAATTGAAACATTTCTATTAATTACTCAGCAAGTGAAAGAGAACAAGGCCTTGGGTCAGATACACTTTCTAATGCATATCTCCTATTCCTCTGAAATTCTTTCTGCCAGCATTATCTGTCAGCATTATCTGGTGCACCATGAGCACTTAGGACCATGCACTTACATGGCAGGAGCAGAAAAAGTTTCCCCATCCTCAGGAGCAGGGCTGCACCTTCCAGCATTCTCCAGTGATATCTGAAGACAGTTTGTCTGACTGCCACCAATGCTACAGGAAGCTCACTCTACTGAAACAGTGCTAGAAAACCATGGAATTCCAGAGAAGTCGGAATTCTCAGAGCCACAAAATTCACAATGTTAACTTGCTATTAGACAAAGAGCTTACCACAAAGAGCTTACCAATGGAATTGTAACAAACAGGCAAGGACAATTGTGACCAACGTGCTGATGTACAAGCCACCTAAAACCACTTTTTTTTTTTTTTTTTTTTTATACAAACAAGCAAAACATAACATTACAAGATGTGCATGAAATTTCACATCACACACACTGAACACATGAACTAGGCAGCAGTGTGAGTCTGCTCTGCATGCTACTCAAAAAAAAGCAGACCACCTGCAGCTTAGTCAGGAGGAGACTTTAAAAATACAGATGATAAAAGGAACTGAGAGGGTGGTACAATGTAACTAGCTTCTCCAAATAAATACTCTTCACAGCTGTAAACTAGATTTTGAGTTCCTGGGTAAGCAGGAACAAATCCTCAGATAAAAAAATGCCACACTGACTTAATAGATATGTAGGAGCAAAGAAAGGCTGACATTTCTATAGCAACAGAATTAATGGTGCATGGAAGTATTTAATTCCAAATTTGCAATTAAATTCTCTGTCTTTCACTGGGGTTTTCTTGGTGGTTTTGTTTGGGGTTTTTTTTGGTTGGTTGGTTTAGGGTTTTTTTTGTTACAATACAAACTAGGATATTTGTCAGGATTTGGGAGTATCTAGATTTGAGAACTCAAGCAATAATGTAAGTGTAAATCAGCAAAACCAGCTTGACTTTATTCCATCTATAAGTTTTCCCCACCCAAACCTTGAAGTTTGTTAGACACTTTCCCAGGCCTTTTTAAACAAAAAGCCATAAAAAGTTGCAGGCAAAGCATTCTGATCTTAAGACACTATGTACAGTACTTACAGCAACCACCCTATGGAAGTCTTGTTATTGCTGCCTATTAAAAAAAGAAATCTGAAAACCAGAAAGTTAAAGCCTTGTGCTGTGGAGTAAACGAATGGTCTTTTTATGGTGTGCTACTGCTGCCTTAAGGGGTAAATCCTGTTTAGGGCAAACCCTAGAAACAAAAAAGCCCAGCATCACTGTTGTATTAAACAGATCCCTGTTTTTGCTGATTTTATGGCACACATAGAGCAAAAACCTCCTTATCAGAACAAATGCTCAACTATTTACTTGGAGCCAATTAAAAATGATTGTAAGATGACTTTTAAATTAAGGCTTTCAAGATATTCAACCAGCCAAGTAAACTGTGAGAGCTGGATGCCCACCCTCAAAAGTTTAGTGCTAGCGTCCCACCACCCACTCTCTCTTGTTTCATAAATAAAGTTATTTAAGAATCCAGGTCCCTTCTTTGATACATGCAAGCTGCTTTTTGGGAGGATTGGTCTTTTTTATTTGCAGATAGAGTAAGGGTAAGGGGAGGAGGAAAGGAGAGAGAGGTGAGAATCAAAGCTACAGAGTTTCAATTTGTGTTACAAATGGAAAAATTCGAGGCTCCTAAAAATCCCAGCCATTAGAAATTTTATGCCAAAAACCTAAAAGTGAACAAAGTGGAGAGGTAATATCAGTAAATCAAGTGAAGGTATCCATCTGAGGTTAACTTGTACCTTTAAATAAAAAGAAGCTTAGCTCAATCCTTTATTAAAAGCTGTAGAGTGTCGAAGCAGTGGGACTTTTAGCAATAGCAACAACCCTCATCTTAGGCTCATCTATATTTTTTAAAGGTACTTAGAGAAAGAAATTAATTCCTCTTCAGCTACTTCTATCTATAATTCATAAAAATTATAGCTAGCCAGGCATTTCATCTTATTTTAAGCAGCAATGGGAAAGAACTGGGGAAAGAAGCAATGAGGTTTTCCTTCCCTTTTTCATCAGTCTTTGAAAAGCAATAACATGCACAGCAAGAAAAGATTAATGAAACTTAAGACACGTTAACTAATTAAATGATAGTGAGCCAGTTTTACACTACTTGTAAATACAACCCCATTGGAAGATACATCACATATTAAGGTCCAGTCATTATCTGCCACAACACTAGCCTGGAATACGGAAACAAACGTTAACAGTGTTTTCAGTTCTCTTTGATATCCAAACACTAACTTTACAACAATGTGCAAAAGCAAGGAAAAAACTCAAACCTAACCACAATGTGTATTTTTTAAAAAAATTCAAAGCACAGAAAAAATTTAATATTGAATTAAGGACTAAGAAACACCATTTAAGAGCACTCAAATTCTACTGTAATTTAAGAAAACCCACATCTTATAGTGCTGTTTACCACCAACAGCACAGAAACCTTTGTAGGACTGTTCTTCTACATAAGACAGAAGAAACACAAAACATTACCTGCTAGAGGTTTACTTCAGTAATCTCAAAGTATTTTTAAAAAGCATGTTTTAAGATAACACATCAGAGACTGTTTAAAACAAGCTTTAAAAATTCATCCTTTTAAAAAAGATCACACATGGATCACCTGACATTTTGCTCATAGAACTGTGTATATATTTACTGAAGTTAACTTAGCCCAGGTGAGGTTTACATCCAAATCCCTGTATTTAACTGAAAATATTTTTAATGCTTTCCCCCTTGACCTTCATGCTCCATTGCAGAAATTGTATTTTATCTATAAATTGGTGTTTAGTGTTGGTTTATGTTATGGATAAAAACTTCAAGGTATTAATACTACAAGCTTTTTTTAAAAGAGTTACTGCACACATATTATGTTTTAAAAATATTTATGACAGAAGTATATTCATGTATGTGTGTGTGTACATACAGACACCCACACAGAGCCTGACTTCCACTAGGGAGCAAAAGGCAGCAGCCTTTCATCTCAAACGTGAAGTTATTTCTCAGCTACAGAAATAACATGCACACAAGAAAAAATGTGCAAATCTGGGGCTTTTGCCTTTGTTCAGCTGGAGGGTTTTTTTAGTATATCTGCATTTTCAATGACTAGCGTACTGTCTAGAAGCCTATGGTATAAATTTCATCCCAGAGTGAATTTTTATGATGGAGTTATAAACCCCTAAAGAAACAGGGTTTACAATGGAAGTGCTGACATAACTAACTATAACAGCACTAGCAGTGCTTCTGTAATCAAGGCACATTATATTTATGAGGTAGGTAAAAGTCTGTAACCATCAATCACTGGAATCATATTGACAGATTCTAAGTTTGAGGTCCAACAGAATTAATGTATTCAGTTTCTCCCACCATTGATATGAGGAGGAGAATTAGCAGGCACTTTTATGGGCTCAGGCTTTGACATCTTTACAGAAATCAGTGAGGGGCTGTCTTGCTGAAACAATTCATTAAACTGCAGCCTCAGCATTTCTAGGTTTTGCACCAACCTTTCACAAAATGCTGGAGAAATAGATTCTCCAGAAACCAAACGTGACCTCATTCACATAAGCATGCTTCATGAGCTGGTCATTGCAAATATTAATTCTACGTATATCTACCAGACATTCAAAGTTATACCAAAGAATGATTAATCACCCAAAGAATATCCAACTCCTACATTATAACTCAACATCCCTATATAAAGCAATCTAAAATGTCAGCACCTCTGTCTTTATGATATCACACCGTTCCAATAATTCTGTTTTACAAGTAAATTCCTATTATACATTAATAAGTGCTGTTGGTGGCTAAACTTCATGCCTTTGAGTAATGACCAGGTTGAAGGCAATTAGGCCAGCCAGGTGCAGCTGGGTTAGGTACTAATAAAAAGTTTTTAAATTTTACTATTTCCGTTTGGATTTTGGGGATGCATTCCAATCTGCCCAAATTAGTGAGGAAATTGTTTCCATGTTTTCAGCTGTTCCATGGTCTGACTATTACTGACCGATAACCTGCAAAGACTTTTTTTTTTATTTGCACACATATACACTCACAGGACCAATGTCTATTTTTCAATTTTTCAGAGCAGCACAATCAGAAAACTAAGAAACTATTATATAAGTTTGCAGAAAGAGTTTCCAATTCAGTCAAAAGGGTAGCTAGGCTTGAATGAAACTTGTCTGAAATCAAAAATCTGGGTTGGTTTTAAACTTGTCTGAAATTGGAAAATCTGGATTGGTTTTCAAAGTCTTTATATATAAATGCAGGATAAGAATTAAAATGCAGCCATGTTATTGGTCATTCTTCCTAAAGTCTAGACTGTTGTATGTTTTCTGTAACAAGTTAATTTTTTAAATTTAGCTAACCACTTTTGTTTGGTTTTTTTAAATCAAGCTGGCTTAACACCATTTGTACTGATTCCAAAAGCCATGGTTTTATTGAGATGTATGTAGGAAAATGGTGCTAGTGCCTGCGGTTTTAGTCAGAGGAAGAAGGCTTTCTGATGTGACACTGCAGGTAGCGTGCAAGAGTCTTCTGTGTGCACACACACACATTGACATGCACTGTCCTGCCCTCTTACATGTTTTCACGTGTGACTCTTCCTCCAAAACTCAGCCTGAAGTTGATCACTGAGAGCAACACACAGAGTGCTGCCAGAGGCATCAGGAAACTTCCACGCCTTCTCACCAGGATTTTCTCAGGAGGTAGTGGTATTGCCATGGACCTGAAGAACTGGGGGGGGCAGAAGAATTATTCTGTTCCACCCACAAAAATATCTTGAGATCTTGTATGGCTCTGAGCTTCCCACCCATATTATAAACTCATTCTCTCTCATGGGGCTTTACTTTTGGAAAATAGGAGCCCAGGATATAGGTTTATTTTACATTCTCACAGCAGCATTTGTTAATTTTCATTTTCTACTTGTAAACCACATAGAGATAGCACTGGGTTTAGGAAGATCCTGAGCCACAAACGGCAGGTAACTGTAAGAATATTCTCTAGCAGGATCATCACAAGCTTTCCCCATTCCTACTGTCCAGAAAGGCATCCTCAATGAAGCCTGTGCTAAAATGCTGCTTTTAACAGGGACCTTGGGTCTGACTGACTTCAGCCACTTCTGATGAAAGTGCACAGCAAAGCAACGACGCCGAGAACACATTGCACCAGTGACTGTAGAAACACATTTCTCTGCTTCCCAGTGCCCCCAGTTCAGCATTACAGGCCTTCAAACAACTGATTTGCATTCTGAACGCTTTTTAAGCCCCAGTCGGAAATTTAACCTCAGCAAGCCATAAAAGTCCAACAGCATTGACAAGAAGGCATCACTGAACAGGATTTTGACACAACTAAGCTGCAATCCCTGCTCATTCTGAAGCTTTTGCACAGATTTGAGCTTGGGGGAAAATGTCATGAATTTTTGAAACCAGAAAAAAAAGTACAATTCTATGTGCCAATTAACAACTCCCCACCCCACATTAATTCCTATGACTCTAAAATCTGAAATTAAACACGGCATACTTTCACTTTTTTGCAGGCATTGCTTTGCAGGCAAAATGAAATAGCAATGCAGCATGCAGATAAAGGGAGCACAAAGAAAATCACTTGCTTTGCTTCCACAAGTGAGCAATGACCTGAGGAGAGCAACATGTAGGTACATATTTAAATATGCAGAAAACTGCTCTGAATCACATGCCTTGCTACAACTGCCTGGCCTCTCAAAGGATTAGTGCAGTGCCACACACACAGTCAAACTTCATCGTAAAATGGTGGTAGAAAGACACAGGATGTTAAGAGAAAGCTCACTAAAAAGTGTCAAAGCCCTTGCTTTCATGAGAATCAATAGGAACAAATTCTTAGAAGCTGCAATATCTCACAATTTCTTGACTCTAAAGCATTGCCATTTGGTTTAAAATGTTCTTGAATCAAGATGTTCAAGAAACAGATCATCTTATACTAATTACACAAATAAAATAGGAACAATTATCAAAATCTGGAAACCCTGCACCCCCATATCTGTTTTTACATAGAACCCTATTTTGAAGTTATTATATTTGATTTTCCAGTAAGTTAGTTTGATAACACAACTGACTGTATGATACAAGTGATACATGTGATCCTCAAAACCCTCCCCTGTAATCCTGCACATTTTAAAACTCAATTGCTTAGATTTTGTCAGTAAACTTCATGAAAATAAATCATATTAATAATAATAATGGTAATAATTACAATAACAATAATAATGGTATCAGCTTGCAGACAGTTTTCTCAATTACTTATATAAATCTCAAGATCAGTCATACTGTCTCTTATACAGTACATGAAGGAAGATGGTTTCCAATTCAAACATTCTGAAAGATAGTTACAGTACTTAGAGGAAGTAAGACTAAAAAGAAACCCACGACATATTTGGTTCTGTTCATGAACAAACTGGAGGCATTTTAGGGCTTTTCATATGGCACCATCCCTAACTGCCCAATCTGCCTTCTCCTACCAGTCCTACTTTTGTCAGTGACCTCAAGATGATTATTTTTGTCGTGAAGAATAAACCTGGACTGTAAATAGAGCGTCGGGGTATTTTAAAGAATAATTGCAAGTTATCTTTAGACACCTCACAGAAAATTGGAATCTGGGTAGCATCACCATGTGATCAGAATTGCAACTTCCAAAAGAGAGTAAACGTAATTAGGGAACCAGAGTGGCTAGCAGCACTTAAAAAGCTAAAATATGATATTATACAATACACAATTACCAAGAAACACCTATTATGTGAAATTAAAAGCACGTAATAAATGGGATTAAAAGCGGCGGAACCGGGGAGCGGGAGGAGCCGCGGAGGAGCAGCGCTGGGCCATCCCCTGCCCTGCAGCGCCCTCTGCTGCTGCGCCCACGGAAACGCCGCCGCCCCGCGCTCCCGGCGGGAGACACAAACACGGGCCCTGGATCTCTCCATCCCAGATGGATCCCTTCGTCCGGGGTCCCTTCGTCCAGGACCCTGCAAACACACGTGCACACATTTAATTCAGGGAGCATTAACTGTGGGAAAAGAACTAAACTGCACAAGGCGTCGCTCGAACGAAATCCCACCAGGAAATGTAAACCTGCAAAACAACTGGTTCCCTGAGAGGGATAATCCGGCAAATTATCCCAGAATATAAAAATATACAACGAAGCAAGGTCAGAATTATATTTCCACCCGTTCACAGGACTCCAAGTCCCATATTTCTTTCCGGTTTTGGAAGTTACAAAGAATGCTAACACCCATAGCCTTAACCACAGAAATTTAGGAATGCATTATTTTAATGCCAGTGATGTTGTAATCCCTCCCTCCCCCAATTAAAACAAACAAACA
>VXBB01021497.1:473299-505423 GCA_013399915.1 Illadopsis cleaveri
AAACCACCACGAAAAAACAAACCCCAGAGCAATACAGACGGATACTTTCAACAGGATACTCTCATCACAAGGACAAGAGATACTTTCAAAACAACACAAAAGGACAATAAAAAACTGCACTTGACTCCAAATTGAAAACATCATCAAAGCTCCTCCTGAAAACCCCTCAGAGCAGTTTGAAAGACTTGATTAAGCAGTCCACATGCAGTGTGCTTTCCTCACCCACACACTAGAGCTATATTGGTTTGCTTTGCCTTTTTACTCCACAGGCACATGCCACATCTCGAGGAAAAAAATCCATACGTAGCTCTGGAGCCCCAGGTGCCCACGTCACCACTCCAGCACTGCTGCGGATGAGGCTGCTTACACCCAGCTAAGCATTTCCATGCTGAAACTTAGGAGCAGCCAGCACTGGTGGACCAGCCCCTAAATTACAGGGCAACACCGTAATTCAGCATGAGGATGCAGAGCTGTACAATTCCCAAACTGTACCGGCAATCTGCAGGCAAGATGAAGTCAGCCCCAGTGCTCATGAAAATAGAGCCAGCCAGATAAAGTTTTGTCTCAGGACTGTTATTGGGACCCTCCTCCACCCTCCTCAAAGAACAGGGAATGTCAGGAATATTTTGAGCCACTAACTACAAGACAGACATTGAGATGCTGGTGGGTTGTCCAGTGAAGGGCAACAAACGTGGTAAAGGGTTTGGAGCACAAGTCTTATGAGGAGGGTCTGTGGGAACTGAACAGTCTAGCCTGGAGAAAAGAAGGCTCAGCGGGGACAACCTCACTCTCTACAACTGCCTGAAAGGAAGCTGTAGTCAGGTTGGGGTCAGCTTCTTCTCCCAAGCAACAAGTGACAGGATGAGGAAAAAGACCTTGAGTTACCGAGTCCAGATTGGCTATAACGAAAAGTTTCTTCACTGAAAGCATTGTCAAGCACAGGAAGAGACTGCCAGGGGAAGTGGTGGAGTCACCATCCCAGGAAGTATCTAAAAGACATGCAGATGTGGCACTTACAGACGTGGTTTAGAGCTGGACTTGGCAGTACTGGGTTAAGGGCTGGACTCAATCTTAAGGTTCTTTTCCAATCAAAATTATTTTACCAACATTCGAACATTTTAAAAACCTGAAAGATCTAAGAGGACTTTCTTCCTGTGTCTCTCAAGTTTTCTGTAGCTACATGAGAAGGTCTCATATTTTTTCAATATTACAGCAACTTTTGCTACCAATGCTTGAGCAGAGATGTTAGACATTAATCTTCAGATCGTTACAAATTACTTTAGAAGGCTAAGCTTATTACAATGAATAAGCACTTAAAGAATAATATCCAAATTTAGTTACAACAGACAATTCTCAAATGACAAATCATATGCACTTGAAGCTGCAAGCAGGTGCAGGTATTTAAGGTATCAGGAATAATGAAACTGCTCAACCTGAATCATTTAAGTATTTTTAACATTAGTTCTCTCCTACACTAAACAAATATGTACTTCCTTTCCTAAGTCATGTGCATCTAGTGGAACATGAAATATGTCTTTCAATTACTGCCATTCATTAAGTGCCTCTTCCACTTCAGTAAAATATGTTCCAGTATTTTCAAGTTATGTGTTTTGCTTTTAGAATTATTATTTTCAATTGTATTATTTTAGTGTTTCTTCAAAATTCCAGACAGCAAAAACATGACAGAGTCTTTGTAAAGCAGACAAACTGCTGGTGATGCCATATGAATTTCAGTCACTGTATTTGTTTTTTATAATTGAACTTCCAGGCAGCTCAGTAACAGAACAAAGAAATTAACAGAAGAGAAGAAGAAAGAAAGGAAGAAAAAGGATTCCTTTCTAAAATGATCATTAAAGAATTATAAATAATGCTGTTAATTTAAGTGGGTTGCTGAAAAGCAAAAATAAGTAAAATACAAGAAACCATCATTATGGCATGCCCCACACATTTTGATCTAACAGGCAGGAAAAAACATTTTTATGGTAACACTTTGAAGAATTGTACAAAAAGTTCCCCTTCTGAGCAACAAGGTGCAACATCTAGGCATTGGTGGAGGCCACCAACCCAGGCTAAGCAGAGCAATAGCCTGGAGAGGAAGGCAATGACTGGACATGGTCATACTTCACTGAAACATGTTATCCCAAAAAGTGCAGGAAGAGATTTTTCTTTGTTTTCCTCATAGGATAGTAAGTATGGGAAGGAAGCCCTGTATAATTCCTTTTCTCCTCTCCTGCAAAGCTGAGGCTATCAGCTACGTATGAAGACAATCCAACACTGCATGTGAAAATTAGTATTTCAAAAAGTAGGAGTTGCAAGCTGTGTTCTCAAGTTTTAACTTAATAAAACTAATGCTGTGATAGCCACAACCATTAGAGAAGGAATTTAATTAGAATACATTTCAATGACAAACTGCAACTTGAAATACAAAAGCTGAGAACTGACAGATTATTCTCAGGATGACTATCAGACCAGCAAACACGTGGTCCTCCAGCACACTATATTCTTTGGCAGGAGTGTCTTCGCATCCCACCTTTTACTCTAGTGAAAGACATCTGTTACGGTATTTGGGAAGGAGTTTCACTTTATTCACAAAAAACCCCAACCAAACCCACAGCAGGCAAGATGTTTCTCAGTCTTACTTTAAGCATGTCACCTTACAGCTGATGGAAGAAGTCGAAGACAGCCAGATGGTTGTGTGGTAAATGCTTTACCACCATGAGTCTTTCTCTCTCTGTCCTCAAAGTTGCAGTAACTTTGCTATGAAGAGAATTAAGTGCAATGGAATGACAGCAAAAATAAGACCAGTAGTATGCTTCATTTAAAATAATTTATTTTAAAAAGAATGGAAAGAAAAAGCACTGCATGGGTCACTGGCCCCACGCACCTTGTGTCCACCACATGAATGTCTCAGGCAGCCAGTGCCATCACAATTATGTGGGCCATCAGAGATGGGATTACAATATATGTGGACATGGCCAAGCAAAATGTGACCTTAGTAGCAGAGGCAGCAAGCCATGAAAAGCCAGAGGCATCAGCCACTGTGTGCCTGAGAAGGCCCTAAGAGCACTCAGAGGAACTGCTGAACAGAAATCTTTTCCTCCACAACACTGGTAGTTTTTATACCAAATGAAGATGTATTAAAACTGTGTTTGGCTACATTATTAACACAATACTATTTACTTCCTGATTCCATTAGATTTTGAAAGTGCACTAATTCACACTCAATGGTCCAAAACTCAAACACACAGTATTTCAACCCCAAAATCCCTAAAGCTGCAGGTAATCCTCCCCATCCCTGCAGAAGTGCAAAGTTTCGCTCTTTTGAAAGGAAGCTGTTCAAAAACTAACTGGAAGTATACAGAAAGCACTTTAAAGTATGAACATGGTACACTTTAATCTAAGACTTTTTTCCTACACTCTTTAGGGGGATATTTGGAATCTTTTATTTCCAAACACTGCCGAAAAAAACAAACACACAAGGTGAGGAGAAAGAGTATAGATTATTCACCGTAGCCATCTGCAAAGCTTCTCTTCCCTGGACAGGGCACTTCTTCTAAAATGACCTACCTGACCTTCATGTCTGAAGCTGTAAGATCAGAGCTTCCTGAGCTCTGCAGCTTAAAAATTACATCATTGAGATGAACATGCAATCCACCATGATCAGATTGCAGTTTAAGCTGATGAGAAAGGAAAGGCTTTTCATTACATTCAACACTTCAGCTGAAAATCAGGATTTTTTTTCTAGTTCCAAGTGTAAATTCATGAGCTGAATCTCCTTGTTATTATAAGAGGCCCATTATCAGTTTGTGTGTATCTGCCAGACCTGCTGCAGCTGAGCATCTACTTTGACCGAACTTTGGAGCACAAGATATAAAAATATCCCAAGGAAGTTAGAGAAAATGGGGAAAGGGAGATGGGGAAGGAGTGATGCGGGTAAGGAGGTAGTGCATCAATTCAAATAAGCTTAAATAGTTTTAAATGTCATGAGCCCTCCACAATACTCCATCATTATCAAAATTATCATCAACTAATAATGTGAAACAAGGAAAAACAGAACTAAAAAGGGAAAAAAAAAAAGAGAAACCCCACCCTCTTTTACCTCTCAGAAACTCTTTAATTCTGCTGTCCAATTAAGTTAAAGAGCTAAAAGAACATGTCCAATACCTGTTCACAGGATATTTTCAAGTTAAGAGCAGCCACGAGACTTAAGATTAAGTTAATTAAGAGCATGAGAATTATAAATCACTCAAACAAAAGGTTTAAAAGAAATCAGTAAAATGAAAGAAAAAAAAAAAGTCTTCAAATAGCAATTAGGCAAAGCCTGAAACAGAAAAAATCTTCATACGAATCCCCTAACAAAACATCTGTTGGTCTTCTGGGGCAAAGCTATTTGATATTTGTTTTGGTCCTTTCTTTTAACAAATGCATGTGAGTTTCTAAGGATTAATAATATTTAACAGTGGCATGAGCATTAGTCTTCTTAATTCCATTGTGGATGGTATTTTGATGTTTCTTTTTTAAACAATGTGAGGACTAGCCAAGCCATTTCACATGACATTCATTAATAGAAATAAATTAAAAAGACAATCATCCTAATTCAGTTAAAAAATAGTCTTCAAGTATCTTCAGAAAGTAATGTGTACTTGTCTGTCTGGAGGGTCAGAAGAGAATGTATCTATGTAAAAAACATTTATTCCCCTGGCAAGTCAAGGAGAAAGTTTTTTATCACCTCCGTAATTTTCACAGCTACAATAAGATTTTGGCAATGGGACACGTGGCTGCTCTTAACTCTAGAATTATTAACATGAACAAATGTTAAAACCACACCATCTTAAAGCTGACAAATACAGTAAGAGTTCTCTTTGGTCTCTTAACGCTGCACATAAAACAGCATTCATGTTCTTTGACACTAATAAGAAGTGAGGAAGTGGGATTTCATTTGCAGCAGAGAGAAAGCAGGGAGTACAGATAATTGTGACTGCCAATTCCTGTTCAGTCCAGCATGCCACACTGCATCAGGAATTAAACACCAAGACAGGAGCAGTGTGACAAACCACCACATGTGGCCCAACACAGCTGAGAGCTTCTCCTGTGTCAAGGTATTGCCAAGAGATGGTGCGGTGGAAACTCTGCTGAAAGCTATTTTATTTTAGGAATTTCTCTCCAAAACTCTTCTCCAAAGCAGTACTCAGGAAATTTCTTTTGGAAACTCTTCTGATTGCTATAGATACAGCACCTCAATTCATTGGAGACATGGGAGGAACTGGCCTGCAGCAGCATCTCAGGCCTTTTTTTAATGTTGGCTAGAAAAACTTCTTTCCAACAAGTCAAAGAATGTAGAAGTTTTAAAAAATCTCATAGAAAGCATTTAAAGAAAGGTAACATAGGTAATAATTAATGTATTAACCTGACACTGGCATTGATGAAAGCAGCATTCTACATGTAAAAATAACAAGAAAGTTAATATAACTAATGCAAATCAATATGGACTTAAGGACTACTGAATAGCTTTCTAATTGCTTAGATAAAGTCAGTAATATTTAAGTCACAAACGAAGCTCCACAGTAGGCTCTTCTGCTGAATATCCAGGGATGTACAACAGGGAGTACAAAAAGAAAACCAGCAACCCCCAAAAAGCATCCTCCCACAGCAAGCAGCCTTGTCCTAAGGGCTGTATATTGAAAGGTGCTCATCTCTCTTGCCTGAGCAAACAGAAGTAAAGATCTGATGGGACAGATATTATCCTAAGCCAGACATACTGAACACTGCAGCAAAGTAAAACTTTCCACGAGCAGTGCCAAAACACACTGTGCAAGTCTGGCACCACCAAAATGCAGTTGCCCATTGGATAAGCGCCTAAACACCAAATACAATCTTTTCCACACCCACAATTTGCATGTCCCCTTATCTTCCCCAAGGGGTGGGGAGGGACTGCAGCGCTGTTTGAACAAGGAGCCCATGAGACCAGACTCACCAATTCTCTTCTAGCACATGAAGCACAGTGGCTGCTCTTCTTGGCAGCAGCCAAGGCAAGGATGGACAGCCTGAGCCAAGGGGATGACTACTCTGTCTGCTTCCTTTGTCACAGCCAAGCCAGGCACAGACATCTCACGCAGCCAGGAGCTCCTGGCCATCACCAGCACAGAACACAGCCACTGAGCACTCTGCTCCATGCATCAGCACGAGGAAAGGGGAACAAAGCTCTTCCTGGGTAAGAAACTAATTATTTCTTTATCAAAGACAAGTAAGGTGCCTAAACCTACTTGCTTCACCTGTGCTGTCAGCCTGCAATTCTTCATTTTCTCTCAAACACACACCCGCCTGTCACCTGCAAAAAATAACTGTCCATCATGAAATCTTAAATCTCCTACCCTAACATTTGGCAATGCTAGTTACTCAGCTAACATCTTACCACAGCATATATAAATTTTTAAACAGAGTTTTTAACACAAACATTCGCTTCACTAACTGAACAAACAGAAGGAGAGTTTCAAGTGTGAAATCGTTCTTGAAAGTGAAGAGTCATCCCAAGCAGATGGGCTTCAAGCAGTATTACTGCCACACCAGACCCTAGACATGTATTATCTGACTTTTAAAGGTTTACGTTGTTAAGGAAGTTACAACTGACGTATTTGCTGAGGATACAAATCCTCAGATCCAGAGAGAAATGGCAGAATGTTGCTGATGGGAATCAGCATGAAAGAAATTAATACTGGTCAGAAGTCACCATTGGAATGCCTGCAACAGTAACAACATTGTGGAGAGGAAATTTTTTTTTTCTTTTTTTTTCTTTTTTTTCTTTTTTTTTTTTTTTTGAAATCAAGGAATCAAGGTGGTGGGGTGGGAAGGCGGTAATAGAAAAAAAATTCAAATTTTAATTCACAAGAGTCCAAATTCTTAACAAAGCACATGATTTCTATAGGAAGAATAAATCACTGGAAGAACTTAGCAAGTATTGAGATGACTGGATACCAGAAATAATAAGCTCAAAATGAGAAGATACATGCTTTCAGGAAAGTATCAGGGCAAAGAAGTCCTGTAACCAGCGCCATGCAAGAGGCTTAGACCAGACTGACGTTGTGAAGGTCTCTGGTCTGCAAATCAAATCTTGGTGTCAGTATTCTGTTAAGTTTTTGTTGTTGTTTTTTCTTTTTTTAAAAAAAAAATTTCAAACTTGAAACAGCTGCTACAGTCAAGGGAAGAACAGAACTAGCTAATACTAGTCTGAAGCCTAAACATTAATCACAGCTGTACATAGTCACTTTTATCTGTGCCTCTGAGTTGGGATTATCTACAGAAGGATGTCAAACAGAGCTGAAACTCCTGCTGCTCAAACACACTATCAAGCCCAGGAAATTCTTACCCCACAACTCATTTCTCAGGAGCATAGGGTCAGCCCTGGAAGAGCCGAGACTTCCCTTATGCAACAGGAATCCAAAACCAGTAAATAAATGAATCAATAAAAAGGGCTTTGCAAATTTTAAAGCAAACCTGACAGATTAGGGAATCCCACTAAACAGAGAAATATTACTTGCCATTCAGTTGCAACAGGCAATGGTTTCTCTTGATGTGAGATATCACCACAACAAGAAGACTCAAAAGAACCCACATCACACAGGCACAAACCTCTTCCTACCTCACTCAGAGCAGGCAAAACCCACCCAACCTCACCACACTTCTGAGCCATGCCCATGTCATTGATGACACATGAAAGGCTGCACATAAGACAGCAGTACCTAAATGCAATGTTTATCTTTCCCCTTGTGCATTCCCACACATACTCTCTGCACAGTGTTTATACCTCTCTTTCCCCAGAAGTCATCTCACTCCTACGAATTTGGGAGCGAGTGAAGTTAAAGCTGTAAACAGATGGAACAGATTTTGCTTCTTGACATTCACATAAAGACATTTCAGTCTATCATTTGCTCAAAATCAGGCAGGGTTTGTTTTTGTTTTTGGTAATACACTGTAAAGCTCTGCCAATCTTCATTATGGACATGGCTTAATGGTGGACCCTGGCAGTGCCAACTTAACAGTTAGACTTGAAGATCTTGCAGGTTTTTTCCAATGTAAATTATTCTGTGTGGGTGAGAAAGATTGTCTAGATTCCTAGCAGCTCAGCTTTGCCACAGTGAAAAACCATAACCATAAAAACAAGAAATCCTCCAGAGACGCACCTTTGTTTGTTCACTTTGACAGCTGTCACTGGTAACAGTTTTCAACAGTGTAGGTGCTGAGGCTGGGAACCCTTCTGATTTCCATACTTTGTGACTTGCTTTCCTGGGACACAGGAAGCAAGTCCCAAAGCAGCACCCAACTCTTATTGAGAGTAATATTTGAGGAGTAGCTCATGTTCATGCAGAAGATCACTTCAAGCCAGAACATGGCAACCCATGGAATCTTAACACACACAACAACCCCTGCCAGGGTGGGCACTGAGTCTTGCTGTTGTTCTGTGTGGAGCAGAGTTATCACACACTTCTCCTGCCAACTCAGTAACAAACTTACCAAATATCCTCTGTAGTCTTGCCCATACAAGGCCAGCAAGGAGGAGCAAGCTGTTCACAAATCTATAGCCAAAGACAGAGTAACAGAAAGCAAGGCATTAAATTGGCCTCTGAAACAAGGCTCCAAGTTAAGAACATCATCATCGTCGTCATCATCATCATCATTATTATTACTACCATTCCCTGGACCTACTGGATAAACTAAGAATACCACCACGGTTGGTTTTACGATGCTAATTTTGGGATTAAGTTAGAACATGGACACCCATCCATACTCCTTTAAAAGTTACATTACTGCCAGCTAAATTTGTCATATCAGCCATCAGTTCAGGTAATCCAAATGAGCATCAATACCTAGATCAGCACTTTCTTGAAAACCATATGTGAATTTGTTTTTCCACAATCAAGTGGCCATGGGGTTCTAAGAGCACATATTTAAAATACTGTGACTGTAAAATAATCATTTAAAGACAAGAGTAACATGCAAAATGCAACACCAAGAACAATCATCAGTCTTTGTGCCAAATGGAGAAGAAAAAGTGCTTTTCTGTGTACCTATACTAAAAATGTTCCTGGTACCCAGAGTCACAACACTTCTCACCCTGGGCTTCCAAGGAAATGCTAGTTTGCAGCATGCCATCTGATGTACAAGACTTGGATGCCAACCAAACATTGTCAGAGTAATCAAACTGAAACCTTTGCAAGTCACACTTCAATAGGAGCCAAGTGCATGTCTGAATGCACATGAAAATGCAGTCTGTGGGTATGCCTGGCCATTCTCAGCAGGCCCCAATGCAAAGCAAGAAGCCATAGAAGAGCTGAGAGACACCACTAACAGAGAACAAGAGTACCTGAAGGACTATGTGGCTTACAGAGTGCCAGCCTGAGAAAAGTCTGCTGCTTCAACACCAATGGTCATCAACAATCACTTGAATATACCAACTTAGCTCTTGGGTAATGGTGTTGTAAGGAACAGAGCTAAGAATGGCAAAAGCTGAAATATAGGCACATCCACTCCAGCTCTTGAACTATGAAGAAATCTTCCCCTTAATCCTTCCTTAAGAAGGTAAGAAAACTGAAAAACAAAGAGATTTTTTTCTACATAGGAAAAAAACCCAAAACTCAGAAGACACAGTTCAAAGAGGTGAAATACTGTAAAGGGCATAAAAGGAAGCAGAAATAAAGGAATGTGAAGCCAGGTGCTTGTCTGCACAGTAGATCACCTCACTGCAATAGAAGGAGATTTGCAAGTAGTACCAAAATCCCAGGTAGCTGCTTCCAGCCAAGAACAAGAAACAGCAGCTGGCAAGAGGGAGGGGAGGAGAAAAAAGGAAAATAAAGAGAAACTTTTAACCCACACCTGGGGGAATCGAGTCTAAGAATCTTAATTGACTCAATTAAATCTGCAGAGAACAGAGATACTGTAAATATTAGAACTAGCTTGAAAAAAAGGAAGGAAAAAACCCTCCAAGGCAAAACATTCTTATTCTATCATCTCCATTGTGCCATGCAATTCAGAAGACAGAGGTTTGCCCCAGGGCTATATTAAGGGTTATGCTTTGTGGTTTACAATTTTGATATGCCATTTCTGAGGTTTCTCAAGATACCTCATGGGACAGCAGGATTACGGAGTATGACAGAAACACTTGTTCTATTACAGAAGTTCAAATCTGAAGAACACACAGTATATTGAACTGTCAATCCATCTGCCCATTTTTTCCTGCAAAGGGGACAAAGGAAAGCAGAGCCTTTAACTTCTTTTTTTAAGCTACATGTTGTGATTCAGTTTAATAAACTCCATGAGGCTTTTCTCTTTAGTATGTTATCAGTGTAACTAAGGAACTGCGGAGTGCTGTGTCAGTTTTTATGGTGGTACATACACAGCTATATAAAACCTACCACAGTGATGGTACTTGGCCTTCTGACCAAGAAACACCTCATGAAATGGCATCACAGCCACAGGAGACAGAAAATAGTAAGAGACCCAGCAATCCCTTTCTAAAATGCATCCTCACGCCACGCATTAGCTGGGGAATTTTAACATTTCAGCTCCAAAAAGACACACTAAAACCATGACAGAGTGTTTGAATACTCAACAAAATACTGCAAGTGTCAGCCCACTCAACAACACAGGGAAAGACCTGAGTTTAAAGAAAGGGATTTAAGACTCATGTGTAGTTTATGAACTGTACAGTGAAAGTTTAGCCTCAAAAAACCTGTTACCTAAAACAGATGCCTCCTTTGCAATGCTCAATTTATGATAAATTGTTTTAATATTTATACCTAGCACAAGCACTGCAATAAATCAGACAAGGGCAAAATATAACGAGCATTCCAAGGCACAGAAATTACACACTCCCGGCTCCGTGAAACCCGTTTGTTTGGAAAGCTAGGGGAATAAATCTCTAACAGTGTTTTTCTTCACTGGCCGCCTCACGAACTACGAAGCCAAAAAGCGAAAACCAAACTATTATCGGCCACAGCAAAACGCTGGGGTCAGCAGCTGAGAAGTGAGCGAGCCCCAGGCTTTGGACGCGGAGCGGGCGCTGCCCGCGGCCGCCACGCGGGGGCGCGCCGGGCAAGCGCCGCGGAGGGAAATGAGGGAAGTGCGGGCAGGGAAAGGGACACAGATGAGCAGAGATCCGCAGGGACACAGATGAGCAGAGATCCGCAGGGACACAGGTGAGCAGAGAACCGCGACAAGCCGCTCACCAGGCGGTACTGCTCGAGAGCCACTCAGCTGAGGACAGTAAGTCGGGAGGAGCTGCCCCCTAGGAGGCAGTGACGCACCGCGTTAAGTTTAATAAGCTTGTTTTGCTGTCAAGAGGCTTCCCCTCCATCCCCACCTCTCCACAGAACTTCAGGTGCTGCCAAGGACTGTCGAGTGGGCAGCTTTGGCTCCGCGAGCAGCAGGGAGAGGATACAGCTATGGGTCAGCACATTAAATGTGAGCTGCAAAGAAGCTTGTTACAGTACACGGTGCTGATAACACTGAAGTGGTGGGTTCAATCCCTGTAGGCCCATGCACTTAAGAGTTGGACTTGATGATCCTTCAGGGTCTCTTCCAACTCAGAATACTCTGTGAGTCTTGCGTATGTAAAAGATGTAAAACACTAGTTTCTGCCTGAAACATCTTGCTGGTAAAGATAACAGGTAACCAAGCAGGAAAGTAGAGCCTTCACCTCCCCAGACCAAAGGGGACCTGAACTATTTCACATCAAGGAATAAAGGGTGCCACAACTGCGCTGAAATGTTGCTTCCAACAAGCTGGACTCTGGGTACGAAAGTGGGTAGCTTCCCACGCTGCCCACTGGGCACAGAGGGTCAGAAAAAAAACCAATGGAAAGTAATCAGAATGGAGAAAACTGCCTGACACAGCTTCAGAACCCACTAGTATTGTGAAGAAGTTTCTAACTTTTCAGTTGTGTCATCACAACCCTGGAGAAGGCCAAGCCAGCTCTGCTTTTGGGTCACGTGCTGTTTTTACCGGGCATTTGCAACAGGAGCTACAGTCCAGACAGCCACTGAGCCACAGCAGGCAGGGGGAGCTCCTAGCTTTTAAATGTAGGGGGTTTCTGTTTTACTTTAACAGTTCCCTTAAACAGATTTCTACTGGCAATATTCCAAAACCAGCTTTAAAAAATAATTAAGAAATCCAGCCACAAACAGAACACCACCATCCCCCAACAAAAAAGGGCTTACATGCTGTTGGAAGGCACACTGACAGGGACTTTAATAAGCAGGGACTTTATGTTCTAGGTGTAATTTGCAATGGCCTTTCTCAATGACAACCCAAAAGAGTGCAGAAAGATCAGAATAAAAGCAGCAATGAAGTCAGAGCACTGAAGAATTCCCTACAGTTCAGTTTTCTCCAGCCCACTTGCATAGTTTTGCAACTCCTCTCATCATTCTGCTCTACACAAGTGACAGCAACAGTGACCCACCAGCTGAATGAACCAGAGCACTAATTTTGGCTCTATTAATCTAAAAAATCCCCCAAAATTGAAATCTACATTCCATTTGTTATCTGTGCCATTTAACCACTGAGAATTCTCTACCATAGGGCAGTGTTTTAGTGACAAGCATGTGCTACAGGTAACATTTGCTGCAGAGCAACTCAGTTTAAAATATGAGCAGCCTACCTGAGGATGCAGAGATGTCACACCTGACATGTCACCTTGATAGCCCACTGTCTGGTGGTGCCATGGGGCATTGTGCTTCTGGCTGCTTTTGGCATCACCACAGGTACAGCCAACACCAACAAAACTGAGATCCACTTGCAAAAAATTGAAACAGACGCTAGACATGGGAGAGTATAATCAGAATGAAGTCAGAAAAAAAAAAGTCTCAGTCTAAAAGTAAAACCTGTTAAAGTAAGTAATCTTTATGAGACTGCAGGTGTTGCTGTATTACATTATTTGCTAGAGCAAGCAGGCAGTTCATTTTGTGCCAGGCCACCACCAGTTCAAACATTTCCATTTAGAACAAGAGGTAGTGTCAAAGTTTGGCAATTCCTTGAGACTGGTATTTTTTGCTTTTGCATCCAGAATTATCAGCAAAAGGCAGCTCCAGGTGCAGACACCAAGAGGTCTGAGGGATATGTTTTAAGGCAAGAGGTACAATACACTAAAAGGTCATCTTCAGCAATTTAGACAGCTACTTCGGTTTGGGTACTAACCATAATAACCTCACCTGAACTCAGTGTTCCCTTTGAGGAAGCTGGACCAACATGAGTTCCTTCCAATATAAAGGATTGAGTGATCTTAATAGTCTGTGATGATCCAGTAGGGACAGCTTGAGGAGAGGCAGCTGACATAGTTCCCCAACACCAGACAACCTGTGAGCCAAACCTCACAGGTTTCCAATCTCGTAGGTCCCTTAGAGTTCACTGGCTCTTTCCAGGCACAGCACAGGTCAGGAAGCCCTACCAGCCTAACAGGTACTTTTCTTGCCTTCACAAGATCCCAAACTTGGTTCCCAGAGGCAGCAGGCAGCCTAGGGAGGGAGATGTCATCTCTGCAACTCTGCAATTCAGCTCTGCAACTTTGGATACAATCAGCCTTAAAAGGTCTATAAGTGGTATCTGTAACATCAGATTGGAGATTACAGAGGTCTGGCCCAGAGAAGGTGTAGAAACCAGGAGTCAGGAGACAGGACACAGAGTAACAAGCTCCACCAACAGCTTCCTGGGACCTGACCCTTCTGGGCTGAAGCATAATTTTTGCAAAATCAATCCAGAAGTAAACATCATCAAAAGGAGATACTCTGACAGGACTGTTATTCAGTTTAAGGCTTGAGGCCCCAGCTTGCTCTGCTTCACAGGCAGCTCATACACGTGGCACAGCTGGCAGTTTAGCAGATACTCTCCTTAAACATCTGAAAACCAGCCCAAAGAGGGAAAAGTTTATGTGGCTAGTTAAAGGACAGAAAGTGATGGTGCCAACTCAGAAGACTCCCACATGTCTGAGATGGGGGTCTCCTATATATTCTCATACATAAGAACTAGATTCCAGAGTGAGGATTGTTTGCATTTTTCTGCTGGGCTGGAGATGGAAGTACAACCAAGTAGTTGAAATTTCATTGACACGAGAGTCATGCCAGCTCCAACAATAACTATTTCAATAATCCTCTTTTTCCCAGTTCATTCAGGAGGCACACAAATAGTTGGTCGTAGAGGGAACAAAAAACTTTGACTCATCATCACCCTAACCAAGCATTAGAAAAGTGAGGCAGTACAGTCATGAGATGATGTCAGGCACAGTTCTGGGGTTCAGTTCATTTCCACAGCCAAGATCAGAAGAAAAACATTAAACACTCTTTGTCCCATAGCATAGTGGTATGCATCAAAACACAGGGAGCAGCCAGTTCAGAATCCAGAAGGATATACAGGAGACAAGCTGCTGGACTACGCCTACTCCTGCTTCTGCTCCTCAAAGTGATCATCATCATTGACTAGACACTGTACTGGGACCTCCAGCCACAGAGCATATGTCCCACCCCTCAAAGCCTGGACATTTGCAGTAACTGCTGCATTTGTAGGGACATACATTCTGTGAAGGAGTTGTGATTTGTCATTCAGTCTCACACTTCATGTTTCTGCCATCCTTTCACACACCAGGACCAACTGTGCAACTCAAGTGCATCAGCTAGGCAGGAGGGACAGAGAGAACTGTCCCTCTGCACCAAGGCAGAGGCAGAGCAGGCAGCAGCCCTCCTCATGCAAGAGAGCTCCCAAAAGAGCAGGTAATCAAAAAGGCTGCCTTTTCTGCTACATGGATATGAAAATACAATTCTTACACACATGCTCGGGAGTATTTCATATTTGCAGTATGCTTTTAGACAACCTCATATAGGAAATCAATATAAAAATACTGTTAAATAATCATTTTCATAGCAGGGTGCCCAAAATCACTCTCTTGGAAATACAGCAAGAGAATGACAAATAATGATTTAGCAATATCAAGTTCAGTAACCACCTCAACCTCTTTGTTCCTCTTAGAAAAGAAGTTCAGATTATAATTTGAGCTCCTACAAAGGAACAGATATTATGATGTTGACTTGACATAGCATTATGTCATAAAGCACACACACATCTAGCATTAAAACTTAAGTCGGCAGAATATACTTTTGAATGAAACTGAAAAAATGAAGTTTTGAGTACTATCTTAGGAAGCCAAAATCAAATACAAATCAATGTTTGAATACAGTAAACACCTAGTGAACAGTCTTTTGCAACTTCATGAAGACAGAACAAAAAGTCCTCTTTCTGTCCACTCCTCTTCTTGTTTGAGCCTAGTCTCAGCACTCATGTACAAATTATCAGCCATTTTCAAAAACTTGTGCTGCCTTCTGAGGAAAAAGCTGCAGTGTCACAAGAAGCCCAAGAAGATTATTAAAACCTATCAACTGAACATTACTAGAAGTGATATAATTTTCCTTGTCATCTCATCCACAGATGGAATTCCATCATTATAATGAAGCCAACATACCTGCCTTCAATAACCAGTCTTCTTCCTCTCCCATAAACTGAAGACCTTGGTGAAGCACAACCTGCCTTTGGTATTAATAATGTATATGACAGCTTTGGAGAGGTCAGCTCTAGGCTTTACTGAGATTTAAAGTTTTCTCTTTTCTTTCAGCACACCCCAAAGTAGCCACGAAGATGAATTCTACATACTTCTATTTCTAGCAGAAATATTAATGTTGTCCCATCAGAGTTCGGGAGGGTAAACTGTGTCTTTCATACCCATTAAGCTGCAACATTTTATGGGGACGGAAGTTGGAAATCCTTTGCTTTCATGTTAGACTGTGTTGCAACCATTCAAACAAAATATGCTGGATATCCTGAGCTGTACACAGGTCCATGATATATTTGAATTGCTGTTAACAATTAAACACCAAGTAATATGAATATCCACTTTTAGGGCTACACAATGATGTTTACCTCCAGTGAAGAGGCTTAACATAATAGAATACTCTGATGAAATACAAAGATTGCACACTCATAAAAAATATTTTTTAAAAATAGCTTCCCCCACATTTAAAGTTATAGTAAATCCAATAGGTCATTACTCCTAAAAACCTGATGAATGCAGTAAATATTCAAGACTAATTTCTTCCACTGCATTAGGAGTCCCCTTTGGCTATCCACTGCTGCTGTGCTGTCATTCATTCTGTGATAGGATACCCACAAAAGAAGTTAGCCTTACTAAAATCATGTAAATTTCTGACTGCCAGCAGGTAGCAACTGAGCCATCACTGGAAACTCCCATGAAGGAGATGCCTACAAACACTGGGAAATTTAACACAATGAACACAATTACACATCAGTCCCTGGGAGAAAGTCAATCCCTTAGCATTTCTTGGCAGTAAGCAACCTCAATAGTACAAGGGGAGTTCTTTGAAACTAAAACAAAGCAGCAAGTAATAAATTAAATGGCTCTACAAGTATATAGTAATATACAGGCAGTAAAACACATGTACCAAGTCCTGGGCTACCTTCATGAAGATAATGCACAGGGAACACATCAGTGAAAGCAGTGGTCTATACTCAGGAAAAGAGCTATAAAGAGGTTCAGAGATTGTACTTAGATCAACCTTAAAAAAAAAAACTGGATAGAGAAATTTTACTACTAATATAAAAATTAAGAGGTGAACTAGTAAGAGCTCACCTTCTTAATGAGACTCTGCTGGGTGAAGTAACCTATCTAAAGAGGAAGATTACAACACAATTTACATTGGTGCATCCATTATTAGGTTATTCTCTCCCTTCCCAGAAAAGCAGTGGGCAACAGACAAACTGAAGTATAACAAAAAATACAATCCAGGACCCAGAATAAAAGCTTGCACGTAGAATTATCAGATAAGAAGATTTTTCATGCACTTCCATGACTGCAAGATCAGACAGTGCTTCCATCTCTAGTATAGCACTGTTCAGGGATAAAGCAAAACAAAATCCCACACCTGTGAGCAGAAGTATAAATGAGTCATAAGCATCCACTTAGCACAAGCTAGTAGTACACCGTGACCTTTCACTACATAACTACATCCAACAGATCATAGATTCAAAGGGCAGCATCCCAAAAGGCAAGTGCATATGCTTTTTGAGCACCATACATAAAAATTGGGAGCAGTGGAAGGTATTAAAGTTTCCTGGAAAAAAACAGTCATTTAAAAGCAATACTAGAACAGAACTTCTAGACACTTTTGCCAAGTGAAAGGTTCTGCTTTTTGTTATGCATCCCACCTGAGGTCATACCTTAAGGCTCTAAGGTTTCCTACAGGGAGATAGCCATTTACAGGAAGTTGCATGCTGACAGCTCTAAGTGCATTCTGTCTTCACCAAAACTTCATGCTAAGAAAGATACATGAAGTTATGCCTTGAAGAGAGAGAAAATGGGACTGAGACACACAAAGTCTCACATGTGCATGCACACCATGCTATACCCCACCCAAGCTCCATAGCAAAGTCCTCCTTATTCTGTTCAGATTTGCTTAGTTTCCTTCCTAGAGTCAAAGGCTCCAAAAGCTGCTGAAGAAATGCATGTTCAAAGCTACCAACACTTAAAAATCAGGAGTATGCAAATGAGAATTAGCTGCCTGAGCTCTTTTTCCAACCACATTGCACCCCAGGGGCAAATATTTTATTAATTTTTTTTAAGACGTATAAAACAAGTTGTGAGAAAAAGCTATTTTAATCAGTATTTTCCAGTAAGGAATGCAACAGGTGCCAAGAACTGAAGGAAACCCACATCTGCTCCACTGTGACCATAGGCCCTGCCTGATCAGATTTTATAATATGTATTTTGCACATGCATGGATTACTTAGAATCTGAGGAATGCAGCCCATACCACTGGGAGACCATAAAAATATAAGGAATCTGCAGTCTTTCCTGCAGCATGGATCTGGAATGCCTGTGCTGTTTAAGCAATGCTACAATAATAGTAGCCCCAAAACTACTCTCAGTATGATTAATTTCAGTAGCTTTCTTACCCTGGTCAGAAAGCTGCGGGGTTTACACGCCACACTGAGACTTTTAGCTCTGCATACAGGGTAGAAGCCCACCTGCCTACTTCACATGGCCTTGAAGGTGGAAAGATAAGAATAACCACTGCTTTGTGGGAAGGATTAAAAGGGGATAATATCAGGCCAGCCCTCTTCCTGGGTTTGCAGAAGTTTGGGTGCCCAGGGATGCTCGTGAGCTACTGTCATGAATAACAGCTGCTATCTTTGTCTAGACAGCTCACCAGCCTCTCACTCTCTGCCCTGAGCAAAGCTTTGGGGTACATGAAGTGAGGAGGACCATATATCTACAGTAAAATTGTATTCTGCCTGGTTGAGCAGGGTGGGGAGGCAAGAGAGCCTCTATTTGGCCTTGTAAGGAGCTACATTCCTTCCACTGCCTTGTAGCAAGTTTCGAGAGATCGCCACATTTATATGCGCCACACAGATAATGCACTTGAAATGCTTTGGGACTGATATGAATAGGAACTATTCTTCCCTTTAATTAGCATTTTTGCCAGATGAACACTGCTGTGAAGTGCCAAGCTGTGGAGTCCTCCTACAAGTTCCAAAAGATACACAACAGACAGCCAGAGCGTATCCAAAATCGGAAGATTTCCTTTTGCAGCTACAATTCGTTTTGCCCACTTGAATGAAAATAACACAGTTATCAAAATGATCACCCAAGATAAGGACAAAACCAGTGTACTACACAAAACCCCAAGAGGTCACACACAAAACTGCTGAATTCTTGGGCAGTTGCATGATGTTCTTTGAATGATGACTAACATTATAAACATTGACCACAGAAAAAGAAATGCGTTAGTGTACTTCCAAAGAGACAGCTTATCATAAGATACGGAATTTATGGGTTTTTTAAAAAGCCAAACAGCTGATCCTACCTCTGATCACACACAAAAAAAGAAGTCATGGGTGACTGTTAGACAATTTACAAGATAATTTCTCCAAAACTTCACCTTAAGTTATAACCAATAGGAAAACTATAATTCTAGAAATATAGTAGAGATGTAAGTTATACTGTTTGGGTGTTGGAGTTCTTGTATTACCAGATGAATTGCCAATAGAAAGACAGTATGGATTAAGGGAAAAAAAAATACAAAAACGTTGGCTTGTTTCCTAGCAACAGCTCAGCTAAAATTACTTAACATTTCTACTCAATCAAATGTAAATTTGACTATGTTATCCCTTAAATGTTGATTATAACAGGCCTTTTCAAATGCAAATTCAGTGTGTAAAGTGAATGTAAACGTTGACAAAGCTGACACCAAAATCTCCTGATTAACATCATTTGCATGTACACAGCAACATTATTACAAACCTTCTAAAGACAGAAGGAAATGAAAATTGGAGAATCACCTTCTGCATTATCTCATTCTTTCCTGCTTTAAGAGCAAAACAGACAGAAATATAAAGCCTTTTGGATTGCATGCAAAATTCCAACAGTTTAAAAGTGCAACACAATAAGCTGTACCTGAAAGCTATTCCTTGTGTTGCTAGCAAGTACAATGGGTGAAGAGCTGTGGTTTATTTCTTAGTCGCAGAACTTGAGAATTACACATATAGCACAAACAGACTGTAAAGATTGTAATACTATGCAGCCACTGGCAACTTGCAAGTTTTCTTGCCTCTTTTACCTGCAATTCTTGCATGAGAAAAACAGGAGGAAGGGGGGTAAATGATTATATGTTACTCTCAAAGTTTACAAGTTTATTCTTTGCAACTTAATCAACTCTGGGATTGAACACCTTAGTTGTGTGTGCATTCACGCAGAGCCAGATTATTTCTGCCTAAAACATGTAGAGGAAGCTTCACAGAGGATGTCAACACATTTCTTCTTGTTGCAGCATTTCACAATATGGGTATTGAAGTGTATTATTTTACAATAATGTCCACTACATCAGGCTGATTTACCACTAGCTAACCAAAAGTCAACAGGAAGCTGAGAACAGATGCAGTGCTCTTTCAGCACAAAGCAAGTAGCCAGACTTAAACTGAGAGTATTCTCTAGTAGAAACTACCACCCTTCCTTCTTAATCATCTCAAGAAGGATACTGGGCTGAAACACAAGGTTTTACATCTACAGACAGCACACAGAGTTATCTTTGGCAATAGAGATTTTATTTTCCATACTGATGCGGACAGGTACCTTGATAGCTTGCTGTGATACACACATCCTAGTCCAGCAGGTTGACATGATGAGAATTTGCACAACATCAGCTGCAGCAGTGCAAAATGAACAATTTAGCATTCACCAGCCACGTCCTAAACTTTCGTGGTGCTATGTTTTTAAAGAAAAGCAGAAACACTTTCTTCCTTCACTGCACAGCTTCTTAATAGAGTTATGACAGGCCTGTTGAGGATTATCTTTTCTACCCTGGATTAGAGTTGCTACTTAAAGTATTTTAGACAGGACATAATCCACTCCCCCCTACACCCCCAAGTTGCAAATTTTAGCCATGTCAGATCCTAAAGGTTTTTAAGAAATTTCTAAGAAATCAACAAGGAGAACCGCTGAGTACCGGGAAGGCATAATCAGTGAAATGTTTACATCCATACTAAGCACAAATCATACCTGTCTCAAGAAGCCAGTCCCATCTCAAAATTATGGCTCTGGGACAGAGCTGAAAGTGAGTTTTGGACTTGGCCTAAGGGGTAGGAAGGGAGAGAAACCCAGGAAGATGCAGGCAAGAAAACTTCATCCTGCCATGCCAACTCCTGCCTGCTACCCCTCTGCTTACAAACTTCTACGTGCCAGACAAGGTTCAAACTCGTGTTTGAAACAGAGTCCAGTTTTAAAGGCAGAGCTCATGTCTAGAGGTGCATTCTGATGACACACGAGCTGGTTTTCTTCAGCAAAGCCTAAAGCAGCAGGAGCTCTACACCTTACCTCACTGATCCTTCACCCTTACGCTGCACATTTGCTGCTCCATTCAAATCCAGCTTCTGATAGGAGAAACGAGGAGATGCAGACTTTTGGGAAAATCTTGAGAAACTATTTTATTTTTGTTTGGAAACTTTCCAGAGGCACTTTTAGTGCCTTTTAGTACATACACATGAAAATTAGTACTGTTCTCTCCTTATTAATACATTCTTTCAAGTGACTTTTACAGTCTGGAAGCAAAGGTCAGTTACACTGAGTTCCAAGAATCCACTGTAGTAAAAAAGTAACTTTATTTGACCATATGTTACTATAATTAAACCTACAGGAAAATACTCTGCTCTTAGGACTGTCTTGGACTAGATGGATAACAATCCCATTTTTACAAATGATGATTCTAGTTGGAACCCTAAAAAAATACATCTGAAATACCTACATCATTGACTTAATGATTTACCCAAAAAAACACCACCGGAGTACGTGATATGGCAGTGTGTGTTGAAAGATCATTTCCTAACTAGGCTCACCTCAGAACCCTGACATAAGAGGTTGGGAGCTCATACCCATGACAGTGACTGAAAGAGATGAAGCAGAAGTTGTTGAAACAGCAAGACATTTGTAGTTGGGAACTAAAATAAATGACTCTCATGCAGCATACAAGTTCCTGGAGAAAAGGCTCATTAACATGAGAAACATTTGCTACAGAACAAAGCTATGTAAACAAAACAAAGGCAAGATGTGCACAAAAAGTTATCTGTTATTCTACACCATATGGGCTATCACTGCCAATAAAGTTCCAGAGACAAAGATTCTAAACAACCAAAACTTAAAAATCAGCTAAAATGAGTTGAATGCAGACAAGGAACCAACTAGCAGCCTTTACTTCTGTACAGAGACTGTAAGAGAAAGGAATAGTCTCATAGGAATTCTCCAAGGAATGGTTAAGCCTTAGGTGACATTCTATGGACCCTCCTAAAAATTAAGAGTACACTTTTTCACACTTCACACACTAGGATCTGGGAAAAATTAAAACATCCTAAATTAACCAATAGCACTACTGTTACAGGAAAAAAAAAACCCAAAAAATTTATTCTAAAAAAAAAAAAAGCCTTAAGTCCATAGCTGTACATGTAACTTCCTTTCACACATGCTTAGTGGGACAATTCAATTCAGTATACTTCCAACAATGACAGATGTCAAAGTTAAATTAAGAAAGGTTTTATTACCACTCATCACACCCTTAAAGACCAGAGCAGGTGAAGTTAAATGTTCCTCCTTAAGTTTCGTATGTAGCAGAGAAGTGCAAAAACCATGGTAAACTCAATGCTGAAACAGGGAAGAGGAAAGCTATGTAAAAATACAAGAACTAGCTCAGATTTAGACAGGGTATTTGAATAGGATTTGGAATCATCATAGAAAATTAGTATTTAGATACTTTGTATTCTTAATAGATCATATCAGCTTTTTCATCTTGTAGGCAAACCTCTCTAGATTTAAGAGAAGAATAAATAAATAAATAAATCCCCCACACCTCTGACTGCATGTGTTGCTGAGGAACAGAATGGTGACACAGAGGCATTGTCCTGCCTCATGACTGAGACAGCCTCAGAGAGTCACTATTCATGCTGTCAACACAAGGTTGGGAATGTGGTGTTGGGAGGGGCTGAACTTGAATACTCATGAGCAGTCCTCATGACATCTTTAACTCTACCTGGTGGCCTTCAGCCAGACCACAATAAGGTCTGATTTATAGAAACTACAGTACATCCATGCCTGTGATTTCTGCCATAGCGTCTTTTATGAGCATAAGATATATTAGCTGATTTAAGACTAAGCAGCTTCAGAAAACCTCTTTCAATTAACCAAATACTACAAATACCCTCCTTTCCAGCTACTCCATCTAAGAAAGGCAAATGCTTATCCTGCATTTATCTTAGTGTGCATAAGCACACTACAAGAGTACAAGGCTGGGGAAAATTACAGTAATTAAGGGACAAGCTGCTCACCAGTGCTCACTTTGATCTTTAGCAACTTGACAACTGAATTTGACACTACTTTCTGGGTGAAAAAGCAATTCATTCAGGAATCATAGCATGGTTTGGGTTGGAAGGGACCTTAAATACCATCTAGGTGTCCCACCATGAGCAGGGATACCTTCCACTAGATCAGGTTGGTCAGAGCTCCATCCAGCCTGGCCTTGAACCCTTCCAGGGATGGGGCATCCTCAGCTTCTCTGGGAAACCTGTTCTAGTGCCTCAGCACCCTCCCTGTAAAGAATTTCTCCCTAATATCTAAACTAAATCTACTCTCTTTCAGTTTAAAGCCATTACCCCTTACCCTACCACTATACACTCTTGCCAAAAATCCCTCCCTAGCCTTCTTAGGGGCCCTCTTTAGTAATGGAAGGTGCTATAAGGCCTCCTGGAGCCCTCTCTTCTCCAGGCTTAACAACCCCAGCTTCTGTGAACCTCTCTTCATGTTAGGGGTGCTCCAGCCCTCTTTTCATCTTCGTGGTTTCCTCTGGACCCAATCCAGCAGGTCCACATCCTTCCTGCATTGGGGACCTGAGAGCTGAATGCATTTCTCCAGGTGGGGTCTCACCAGAGCAGAGCAGAGGTCTGCTGGTCACGAAGCTTTTGTTGCAGCCAGGACACATTTGGCTTTCTCTAGGCTGAAGAGCACATTGCTGGGTCCTGTGCTTGTCCTCCACCCACACCCCCAAGTACTTCTCTGCAGGGTTGGTGTCAGTCCATTCTCTGCCCAGACTGTATTTGTGGTCGGGATTGCCCTGACCTATCTGCAGGACCTTGTACCTGACCTTCTTGAAGTTCACAAGGTTTGCACAGGCCTGCCTGCCAAGGTCACTCTGGATGCCATCCCCTCCTTCCAGTGTGTCGATGCAATGGAGCTGACTTCTTGCTCAGTGTGGCTGCAATTCCTTTGTGCTACTCTTCAGGAGCTCTCCTGCTGAGCTGCAATCCATCTCCAGGCTCTGGGTATCTCTTGCTGGCACTGGCATCAAACCGGTAGGAGTAGGAGGGATGGAAGTTCCCTTCCCCCACCAGCTTTAGTTTAAAGCCCTCTTCACTTCTTTTAAGACAGCTCTGTTTTCAAAGAACTAGCTAATCTGTTCTTACTAGCAAATGTAATCCTTTACCCCAGCATCAAAGACTCCATTTAGCTCAGTTCTTGAAGTTTATAAAGAACTGAAAGGATACATGAGGCATGGAAATTAAAAACAAAATAGAAGAGAGGAAGCAGGCTTGCTAACTGCAGGAAATAGGACTTTTTCTACAATCTCAGCCCCATCACTACTTATGTTTTATTCATCAATTCTACTTGCAGTTTTTCTCTTTAGGCAAAGACAACCTGGCAGCACTACCTTTTTGTTACTCCAAGTCAAATATAATCTCAGATCATTAAAAAAAGAGATGAAGTACTCTTCAGACTCTTATTAGAGACTCAGGAACATTGCCTTGTTACCAATCTATGGTGCCCATCTCTCACTCACATTCCTAGGGTTAATTTTGGCACAGTGTACTGGTCCAAGCACACACAATGGAAGACAGATCTTATCCCTTCACAGGGGAGACAGGCAGTTTACTTTTGCTGACCTCTAACTCAGAGCCATTTTTGCACTTCTCTGAGAAGTCATCATCCCTCTTGATACTGTGCATCCCTGCCTTCAGCACACTCCTGCAACTCTGAGAGTCTCAGGAGTTTTACTCACTACATTCAACACTCTTCTGGTCTTCACAGAACTGGTGTTCTGTCACTTCTCTCTCCTACTCTCCACCTCCTTCAAGACACAACTTTTTAAATTACTTCTTTTTGAGCCAGGTTCAAGTATTGCTAACGCTATATTACAGAAGCTTCTGGTTATCAATGTCAAAAAATCAATGATTTACTGCCAAATCCATGGAGCCACAAGTAAGAATGTGTAAGAGAGTCATCAAGTTCTACTGTAATGATGCACAGTAAAGTTGTTCAATGCTTGCTACATCAAAAGCTCTAACCAGATAAATTTTAGAATAGGAAAATTTTAAAAGAAAGGAAAAAATCCAAACTAAAGAAATATAAGAACATGAAATAGAAAAGACACCATGAAATAAACAGAGCAACTAATAAAAATAATAAATTCAGAAATGGTCTCACAGACACTTCTCTGAAATTAAAGCTCACAGACACAACACAAATCTTAGAAGTTAAAATACATGGCTCCTGGGATCTATCTACAGCTTTCCTCACCTGTCCACATATTTAGACCGTTTAAGATTTTCTCCTTCAGAACTAAGGTGATAATTATCAATCTGAGATAGTTAGCAAAGCCTAAGCAGTATGATTTGAATTATAGAAAAAATAATATCAAGAGTATAGTTATTATATCTATTAATAAAAAAACAAAAAAGAAAAAGGCCATCAGAAATAGAAGGTATTTAGCTACTCTCTCTAGAGTAAACCCTATTTTTGAATTCCGTGATCATGCCTCTTTGAACAGGAAATTGCAATTCGATCTCTTACCCAAACCAAAACCAAAATATTTATTTACATGTCACATATTTACATGCAGACAAAGGAACCATAAACATCCTTCATGCATGTATATGTTTGGGTTTATATATTTATGCATAGACTTATTTATAAGCCTAGATCTCCTGATATCCACACTGGAATCTTTGTGGCAGAGAAATCATTCATGTTCCATCCAAAGGTGTCATGGATCATCCAAAGGTTTTGCTTCTGAGAGTTGCAAATAACACACAAAAACCTTTCCTGCCCACACACCTCCCTGGCATCTTGCAACAATTCCTGTAAGGAGAAGATCCAGCCCTGCCACTAGCCCAGTACTGGTTTCACCTCTCTGGTTTGGTTCTCCTCCTCCATGGTTTGCTGAGCCATCTAATCCTTGCATTTCTAAATGGAAATAACACATTGCCAAACACTAATGCTTATTATTACAGTCAACCAATTAAATTGTAATTCTACCATTATTATCCACCAACACTCTTCCTGCTTAAGTGCAAGCTATGTTGACTTTATTACTGAGGAGCTCAAACATTTTCTTTCACAATAATGTATTCTCTTCCTCCTCCCACCTAAGCCAAGGTGAATGCTCATGAATCAGACCGATAACTAGAACAATGTTTTCACTTCTACACTGACATGGACAGATGCAGAAAAACTGAGAAATTAGTACTTTCACCAGTTTTAGGATTCATAGAAAGATTCTGCAAAAAAGGGAAAGATGGCAGAGATTTCAAAAAAACAACCAAAAAACCCCCTTCTTCTACAACCCAAACTCAACACCACCACATAGAGTAGACATTTTATTATCTTCTCTTTTACAGTATCACTGCTGTAGCTAGAAGTTCCAGATCAAATGAAACAAATGAAATAGCCATTAAGGAAGAAATTAGATGGCAGAACAAGTAACACAGCTCTTATAAAACCTCAGACCCATTAGCACTGTGTAGATAAAAATAGTCTAGATTTCATTCCAATTTGCTCTGCAAAAAGCCTCTCTCTTACCCCACTAAACAGAATCTGCACCAAGAATGCTGGTTCACAGTTACATGGGGACAAAAACATGCAGATTCCACTTCCACACTGTATTTAATAAACAGGTTCATTTTCTCTGTGGTCCATATATAGAGTGTTGGCTACCTCTCACAGACAATGCTTTATCTGTTCACTTATAGTCAGCTAAAGCAGTCAGAAATAGCAAATAAAAATACAGGACTCCTAATCCTCGATCCAGTTCAACTATTTTTAAAACTGGATGCAGAGAAGTTATGGAAGTTGGAAACAACTCAGAAATCTCTATCTAGTGGTAAGGCACTGGTGATTTTTAGAGCTCATTTCTAGCACCTTTACTTCTTCAGGAACACTGCATATATGATGAAAAGGAAGACTTAATCCTGACACCTTGTATTCACAGCTAAATATGGAGTGCAGTGCTGGTAACCCACACTCAGGAAACATGAAACACTGTTTTCATTATCCTATAGCCAGTTCAAAATAGCATCATTAAGCTGACACCACAAATGTACATCACCAGGAAAAGACTGTATTTATCTGAAAATCTTTACTCCCCATCAGAGGACCTTTGTATGTGCTGCTCCCTCAAAACCTGAACTGATAAGAATCAGCCCCAATCACATATGCACACTCAGCATGAGACTCTTTGCAGATCACGAAACATGTAGCAACTTGCTGCTTCTCAGGAAATGTCCACAACTGATTCTCAAATTCAAGACCAAACGTTAAATACCACAAAATACCACTGCACTGCTCATCTAACTCCTTAAACTGGGACCATCACTGTGGTTATCTGAGCAATTGAACACAATTGACAAACATCCACTTTGCAGCCTATCTCATTGTTACTACATTTTTGTGGCAGGCAAACATACAGACGCTACTCTGTTCTCCTTCAAAAAAGGTATCTTCTGAACTCTGCACCTGCCCAAGACAGCCAAAGTGTTATTCAAGCCATTCTCCTAAGATCACATCCTTACAACACATTCTAAGCATCTGAAACAGAATTACGTCCAGACAAGTTCCTACTACATTGACAAGTCCAACAAATCACTAGGAATGCCTGTTCTTAAACACATTCTCCAGCATAGGAACAGCTCTGTGCCCTCCTCTGCCATCTCCAAAAACAGCATCCGAGAAGGGAGGATGGAGCTGCCTCCACTCAGATCTACCTCTTGCTACCACATCTTCTGTTTTCTCAAGCCATCAGGTGGGAAGAGCTGCCAGGCTCAGTTTAGTCTGCAAAAGTACTACACATTAGTACCATGGATCAGTTCTGTTTTACTAAGCCGTACATGTCAATTATTAAAAGCATGCAGGACCAACATGAGACACCACAACAGACCACCAGTTTTCAGAAGGTGGAGAGGTCACCACCTCCTAAATACCAACCCTCCTACCAAAGTATTTATGATGATTATGCAAAACTAGGATACATGTCATTCCCCAAATCACTGGTTTTCCTCTCTCAAAGTAAAGAAAAGGGTGTGTCTACAGACACTTGAGAGTGTTACAAACAGAACCATGAAACAGTTGCCCTTTGCTTAGCGATGGACAACCCTGGAATCATCTACACAATTGGAGCCACCAAAGCCTGCTGGTCTCTCAGCATCAGCTGGTCTCTCCTGCCCACATGGTCTCACCATGAGGTATCACATGGGCAAGCTCTGTTTCATGGAACTTGCAGGGATATATGTTCAACTAGAAGTATGTTCTGCCCATGTAAACTTGTATTGCTTAGGACACGATTACTCAGTAGCTCTTTTGTTTGTAGGAATCCTTTTCCTCATCCTACCACACAATCATGACACCACACCAACTAGTAGAGAGGAAGGAGACAGGAGGACTGTGAGACTTCAGCTTTATCTTCCTAATAATCAACAACATATGTCACTCCACTGCACTGCAAGGACACAGAGAAAAAGCAGTTCCTCTGCCACAGTCTAAAACGCTTTGGGGCTCAAAATACATAACACAGAGCAGTTCAATGTGTTTTCAAATGGAGGCTGTCTCAGATACTGGTGAAACAAAAGTCTGTCTTGGAAAGGAATCCAAATCAGGTTTGTATCCACCCAAATTCACCTTCTGGTAATGGTCTTAATGCTTGTATTCTGCTCTTCATAAAATGTCATGGGAAAAAAAACAAAAAACACAGACCAAAGTCAAAACAATAAATTTGCTTTCTTGAGTGCTTATCATCAGTCCTGCCTACTGGACTCTAAAAACTGCCATCATGCAAGATGTTTAATTGCTTAACACCAGAGGTTCAAAGATGGGAAGGTTCAATGGAGCCAAAGTGAGGAAGTCAGAGTAAGTCCACATAAACAGACTGCCTCCCAAACAATCTGTCATTAACAAGTCTGTTCTACTAAGCTACCGACCCACAACAAGGTAGAAACCAACCAAAGGGTACCCAGAAAGGAAGGCCTTTGTGATCTTGACAAGAAACGTGTTCTACTGTGCAACCACTTGTAAGAGTAAAGGGGGTGGGGAGGAAATAAATAAAAAGAAAAGAAAAAAGAAAAAAAAGGCAAAAAATCAGTTAGGCTACAATAGCAACAAAATAATGTTTGTTTAGGAAGGATGGGCTACCAACCCAACACTTAACAAATCCTAGGACTCCAGAAAGGATGGCTTTGGAACTGACCTTAAGGGAAAGGCTGAAGTATTCCTGGAAGAACAGGAAGAGGATATGTCATATCTGAGAAGGAGATTGCTTACTTACTACGAGTGCTTCAGCACACACATTCAGTAACAGAACCAGTCTTTTGGACTGAGCATTCAGTGCTCAGTATCCTGAGCAGGAAAGGTAAGCAAAAGAATTCAGCTCTTGGATACGTAAAGTTCTGCTTCAAAATGAAAATGTAGAGGGGAGTTATCCACATCTAGATCGTTAATCCAGCTCTTAAGGAACATGATCTACACCAAACGAGTTAAAAATCAGCAGTGTGACAGGTCACCTGCAAGGAGGGAAATTCAAAAGAATAAACAAGAAAGGTTTTCAGGATAAATTAGATAAGGACTTTGTAGGCAATGAACTAAGGATACTTAAAACATCCATTAAGAGCTTTGAATCTCATCAAGTACATACATCAAGCAGACTGCCTGAACAACCCCAAGCATTCAACCTCAAAGTGAGTCAGAAGAGAGAGAGTGGCCTGTATACTTACTCCAGAATTAGACATGTGTCTGCCTAGCAAGAAAAAACATGTTTTTTTTCCAGGCAAGCAACTGTCCAGCTTATGAGATTCAAAAACCCCAACCAAGACCTCATTTTAGAAAGCAGACTCCTTTGCTTTTCACAAACTCCTTTTCTCCTGTGCTTCAATTTCAGATTTTTTCATGATTACTCCTTGCTATATTCTGCTTCTTCATTTTCTCAGAAATGGACCTTCTGTATTTATATGGTTAATACAGAGGCCTGAACAACACAAGTACAGTATATCTTATTATGCCTATGTTCAGTGTCCTGTTCCTAAGCCATGCCTGTTCTACAGAGCACCAAAAATAAATAAATTAGAACAATCGGTATTCACAAGAAAAAAAGGCTTCGAGACTTTATAGGACGAAGTGGTTCAGTGGTTCCAGGACAGAAAAGCAGCAGCCGTGAGAAAGGCTCCAATCAACCACTCATCTGTGGAGCAACAGGAGAAGAGAACAGAATGAACAGTCAGAAGGTGAGCAGCAGGTGAGCGCAGACACCGGATGGAGATTTTTAAACTTTGGTTTTTTAAAGTAGTAACAGAACAGTAGGCAATTTCTGATTTCCCTATAAAGCCTAAATCAGGTACCCACCAACTCTACCACAGCACGCACATGTAACACCTTTCTAGCTGGGTGTTCTGTGCAAAAAGTAAACCACTTTGGGGCACCAAGCACCACAGTCTGGGGTCTGGGTTGGTGCAGCAGAATGCTCTGCTGAGCATAATTCCTTATTAAAAGCTAAACACCACTGGAGCAGAGTTTCCTCCATGTAGGTATTGGATTTATAATCCCCTTCCTTAAACCACCAGTCAGGGCTTGGCAGGTAAGCAGAAGTGTCAGGTGATGAGAGGGGTTGAAGAGTAGTACAGAACAGAAGAAAGATGTAAAGGTTCAACTTTGCTCCATAAGTCAACATAGAAAAGAAAAAAAAAAAATAATTCCAACCCCAAGTTTGTATGATGTTTTTTCAATCATGAAAGGATGAATAACACCTCCCAAGTGTACTGTCAAAGTACAGATACTGGAAGGTTTGGGGTTTTAATTCCTACCTCTGCAATTTACTATCTTCTATCAATTTCCCAAAACACAACTAGTATGTATAGTATATGGGCTCTTCCCAACCCCAGTGTTTCAGTTCTCTCTTCTTCTCCTAACTACCTGCAGCTTTGCAGGCTTCTGAAAGAAACATAAACCTGGTCTTCAATTACAATTAATATGTTTAAATTACATGCAGAAAGATCAGCATGAATCATTGTTCCTAATTATCGATATAGCAAGTCTAATGGCATACAATGAGTGCATAATAACTTTTAAATTATTACACCACACAAACTGACAATACTTTCTAGAGAGCTGTATACTCAATTTTGTGCCATGGTTCTAGCCACACAACACCATACAGATTATAAGCAAATATTAACAGGCTTTCAATATGTATGCACACCTGCTACTACAGAAGAAGCAATTGCAAAACTGTGTGTTTGGGCTTAATCTTGAATTCATGAGGTATCAAGTGTTTTTAGTAGCCACTTACACCACTGCGGGCAAAACTCCAATCCTCTCCATTATTAAGGGGTTGTGCTTTGTGGGGCAGAGCAAAGGGATTTGGTTTCCAAATGCAGATGTTATGGACCTCATACAGGCAGGGTCAGAGAAAAGGCATTCCCTCATTTCCAGAATGTTTGGTGGTAGTAAGCAATCCTGTGGCTGGAACACTGTGCCATTAGCAGGAACAGAAGAGTTCACTAACTGTACACCTACTACTTTTCTGAGGTCAGTGGGATCAAGTGGAAGTAGGCTGACAATGCTACAGGAATTAGACTTTCTATTTAAAAAAGAAACAAAGGAAGAAGTTGGGTGACCACTGAGAAAAAAATGCCACTATCAACCCAGTGTATCTCCAGAAAATTCATTAAGTTTATAAATGCATGTATTTTTTATTATATATGTTTCAATATTTGAAATGCATTTGAGGCCATATATACAATTCAGATATAGCACAAGCAGGTATAGAACCTCTTGCCCATCTCTTTCATAATGATTTTCAGAGTTATGAAAATTGCTGCAGAAGTCAAATTCTTCAGGTAAAAGCTGCTCAAAGGCAGCGGTTTGATTAGATTTCATTAAAATCCAACCACTTAATATTAAAATACAAGAGTGTAACCAAAAATATCCACAGAAGGTAACAGCAACAAATACCTTTCCCCCATCCTGTGCATTCAATTATTGTTACATACCTGAACAAGCACTTGGTATTTACCCTGGCTCTGGAAGCAGGTTGAGCAAGCCACTAAAAGTCCCTGGCATACAACTACATCCCAGCTCACAGTATCCAACACGGACTTTTATCTCCCCACTCAATCTGGTCTAAAGAGAGCCCTGGGTAACTGCCCCATGGTAACTGTCAGCAAAGATGAAGTATTTGCTTTGTTCTGATGGCAGGCTCTTCACAATCACCCAAAAAAAAAAAAAAA
>VXBB01021497.1:516143-585644 GCA_013399915.1 Illadopsis cleaveri
GCTTCCAAATCCTATTTTGACTTTGTCTCCAGAAAGCTATTCAGCAGAGAGGCTGACTGATTAATTGATTTTAATGAAGGTCTCCCTAGGCTCAAATTTGCAGACAGCTTTATTTAAAATTAAAAGGGAAAAAAAACCAAACCAGATCACTTGTCAGGAAGGCTCTCCTTCCCCCCCCCCACCCCCGCATCTGTTTCATATTAATCTTTTTTCTATAATTACAAGATTCTACGATATTGTTAATAATTTTGAGCAAAAGCAGGGCTAAAAAAAGCCACAGAATCTGCACGAGACTGAAATTTATGGACATAAGTGGTTCCACTGATCCTGCTGACGGATTACAGTCCCAAACTGTTATCTCTGTGAAATCAAGCATATGCACAAGAATAAGCCTAACCCTTGCATATCTTGTTACCTGTATTGCAGGTGAGGATGTTCATAGTGTTGCTGTGGGAGCCAAAGAATAGCAAATCCTAAAAATGCAGTAGAATGACTAGTGAAGGAAGAAATTAGTGTTTCCCCATTTCCTAAAAGGACGAAAACTCTTGGACCTAGTCCCTGGTGTCCTGTATATCAGAGAACCCACCACTTGTGTTGAGAAAACAAGCTTTATCTTGCAGATTATTTTAGTCATTTTCTTACGTTTCCACTTTAATATTTTTCTGATGTTTTGCCCTCATCCACTTGTATTTTTTTTGGATGTATAAATCCAGTCCTATTAGTTTACATCAAAGCAAACAAAGCAAATACAAAGCCATTCCAGAAGAATACCATGTGGAGAGAAGCCTTCTCTTGCTTCAACACTCCACCCAAGCTGGAGTTTGTAAATAGAGTTTGCATAGCCATGAGATGCTGAAACATAGAACTATTACACTTAAAAAAAGAATAGTAACATGGATACATGATAGCCCACAGTATGTTTTCAAGGTTCATTGCAGTCAGCATACAGTTTAGAAGGATGGAAAACTGCTGCTTTTAGGCATTTCATGGAAATGAATAATTCTTTGGAATAATACAGAGGCACATCTGTCATTTGGTCCACCTGTTACAAGCATAGCTACTTCACATTTTACCATTCTTCTAATTTCTCCACTGTCTCTGGTGTTATCAAAGGAATTTGCTCACTGTGAGTTGACTCAGTGAAGGAGGAGTTGTTCCTACCTAAGATGATCATTCTGGAAAGTCATGCCACACAAGCTGCTCTCATGAATAATACCATAAAGTCAGATTTGTGGAAGTACCCTTGTAACCAAGACATAAACAAACATGTAATGAGTGTGGAAGAGGAGTGAAAAAGGAAGATAAGCATCTTCCCCAATAAATTTCGGGTTTAGAGACTAATTAGTAGAATCAAACTCATAGGCCTTTTAAAATGTACGAGTAAAAATTCACCAGCATAATTCAAACAGAAATTTTCTAAGCCAGTAAATCAAGATTATTCAGAATAAGTATTAAATACAAGAATTTCATGTGGCTAATTATCAAGGTAAACAGATTTGTGATTTAGTGTACTATGAAACAGAACTGTGATGGACATTGTGTTGTTATCAAAAAACTTCTAATAGCTATTAACAAAGAGCACTGGTCACCTACAAAGAAATCAAAGTATGTTTGTAGCTGACAAGTAATAAACATTATGGTTAACCACCTGCTAGTAACATACAATGTAATGGTTACTTTCTGATGTGTGAACTTGTCCAGTTAGCTGCAGGTTTCTTTTCACTATTTGTTTGCTAAACTCTCAGGGTTTTTGTGACCCTTTGAGGTAGTGAAAGAGAGCTCAACTCTTCCAGCAGTCAAGAAGAGCTGGAAAGCCAGGAGTTACTGATGTTCCATAGGGATTCCATTCAGTATCTTTTGATGAAATTAATCCTATTCCATAGAGCCTGTTTTTGTACATATTCAACTTTGATGGCTTCAGTAGAAGTTAGGATAGTTAAACCACTTCATATGTTGTTTCCTATGATTTAAAAACTTGGAACACTCTCCCTGTTTTTCCATAGAGGCGGAAGGGATTTGTTCCCAACACAATAAAGAAATTTCTGCCCCTGGTTTTGATGTCCAGGCTCATGAAAGACAGGCATGAAAAGACCCAGTGAAGAATGCCCCCAAAATTAACTCTTCCCATCCCTGATTCACTGTTGTAATGTTACCATCATGTATTACAGACAAAATACATGATGTCCTGATAATAAGTGGTGCTTGTAGACAGTACACCTACTCTTCCTCATGTATTTGTTATTCTTTTCTCTAGTACCTGGGAGATGGAGTAATTTTACCAAACTTCTTATCAGTAGTTTATCTGATCCAGTATGTTCTGAAGTTCTTTATTATGAATGATCACAATATGAAGAGTGTTGTTTGTCATGGGTCAGTGTTGGGACTGGCACTGTCTAATATCTTTGTTGGCAACATGGGCAGTGGGATTGAGGGCACCTTCAGCAAGTTTGCCAACGACATGCTGGAGGGAAAGTTCACCAGCTAGAGGGACCTTGACAGGCTTGTGAGATGGGCCTGTGCATTCCTGAGGGAGTTCAACAAGGCCAAGTGCAAGGTTCTGCATATGGATCAGGAAAATGCCAGGCACAAATACAGTCTAGGCAGAGATTGTATTGCAAACAACCCTGCAGAGAAGGACTTGAGAGTGTTGGTAGATAAGAAGTCTGACATGACCTGGCAATGTGCACTTCATCCCAGAAAGCCAAACGTGTCCTGGCTGCATCCTGTCTGGCCAGCAGGTCAGGGGAGGTGATTCTCCCTCTCTACTCTGCTCTCCTGAGTCCTCACCTGGAGGATTGCATCCAGCTCTGAAATCCCCAACTTAAGAAGGATGTGGACCTGTTGGAACAAGTGCAGAAGAAGGCCACAAAGAGGGTCAGAAGGCTGGAGCACCTCTCCTATGAAGATAAGCTGGAAGGTGGGGCAATGCAGCCTGGAGAAGAGAAGGGTTTGGGAACACCTTTCAGTGCCTAAAATGAGCCTATAAGAAGGTTGGAGAGGGACTTTTGACAAGGGCATGTAGTAAGTAATAGGACAAGGGGTGATAGCTTTAAACTGAAGATGGTAGACTTAAATTAGATATTAAGAAGGAATTCTTTACTCTGAGTGTGGTGAGGCACTGGCACAGGGAAGTTGTTGGGATGCCTCATCCCTGGAAGTGTTCAAGACCATATTGGATGGGGCTTTGAGCAACCAGTTCTAGTGGAAGGTGTCCCTGCCTGTTTCAGAGGGAGATCCTTCCAACCCAAACCATTCTATGATTGTATGAGCATTTTCTTATTCAGGCTTTATTAGGATAGAGAACTCATGTCTCCATATGACAAACTGCCAAAGTGCTCAGAAGCTGCTGTCATTTTGTTCTGTGAGAGAAAAAANCCTGAGTCCTCACCTGGAGGATTGCATCCAGCTCTGAAATCCCCAACTTAAGAAGGATGTGGACCTGTTGGAACAAGTGCAGAAGAAGGCCACAAAGAGGGTCAGAAGGCTGGAGCACCTCTCCTNATTCTATGATTCTATGAGCATTTTCTTATTCAGGCTTTATTAGGATAGAGAACTCATGTCTCCATATGACAAACTGCCAAAGTGCTCAGAAGCTGCTGTCATTTTGTTCTGTGAGAGAAAAAAATGGAAATTAGGCCCAAGTGATTTGTCAAGCCAGAGCTAATTGCTGAGTAGATCCATTTCAGAGGTGTTAATAGCTACTGTAAAGGATACTTCATATAAGTGGAGCTGAGAAAAAGCTTAAACAGGTGGTAGGACCCTGTTTTGTTTGTTTTTGAAGAACCTGTTTTGAAGAACCCGTAAGACCCTTAGTTTAACAATCATTCCATCTTGGGCACACTCTTAGGCACAATTGAGAGCAAGACTGCATGTGAGAAGGGTGTGCTGCTTCTCAGATCTCCTGTACAAGGCTGAGGGCTGATTAACTGAGTAGATTTCTAGATCATCTGATTACCCACTTTAAAATGTGTATGTTAGGACTGCATGTTTTTTTCACTAACTTAGTATCTTTGTGTCTCATTTTTAAGTCCATTTTATAGACTAAGGAACACGTTTAGAGTAATTTAAATTCCATTCTACCTTAAACTGATCATCTTGGGCCACTTATCTCCTTGAATAGTCTGGCTCTTTGACCCTTTTCAGTGCTTTTGACTGCTCTTTCTAATAAACAATTTTAACTAATAACTTAGCAGTTAGATTGTGGTAATCAACTGCTGTAACCGCTGGGCCTTATCTGTGGATAGGTTATTACTAGCCACTCATACTGTTCTGGATTCCCAAAAGCCAGTTATTCTGTCCTAATGCTTTCTGAAGGCTAGAGGTCTGAATCTGAAAAACTTCGTAGTTGCTACACTTGGTGCTTTGAGAGTGATAAGATTTTTATTGAAGACACCAGCCCCCTGTCAATAGTAAGGAAAAAGCCAATACTTTCTTTAGAGTCTCATTTAAAGCATAATTTAAGTACTTATTCTCTGCTGTATTTAAAAATCTATGAAACTTTTTAAAATTAAAACTTCATGTTCTGACTCTTACACTACCAAAGTCATACTTGAAAATATTTACTTAAGGAAAAAAATAAACCAAGGGTAATAGGGTATTGCAAAGAAATGATTGGCCTGACCGTCCCTTAAAAAATTACTGATTCATTCTTCAATAACATTTTTAATCATTTTCTTTCTGCTCGTCTCTGCATACTGGCCATTATCAGAAACGTCACACAATTTATGAAGATTTCATAACAGAGACATATCACTGCTGCAAAATAATTACACAAGTAAACCATATTTATGCAGTTTGTGTCACGAGAATCCTATTTTTAATTTATACTGCTGAATTAGTTTTCTCTTGGCAGTGTACTGTATAGCTTCAGGGTGCAATGGAAAAACAAAATGTTAAGCTGGGAAAACACTGTATTCCCCACTAGTTCCAGATGCCCCAAAACAATAGATAGAAATCCTGCTTAGCTGAACTTTCTGAGAGACTTCACATTTTCAGAGGACAAAGCTTCAGATAAACAGGAGCTCAAACTGCCTCTGTATTTCCAGTTACCTGTTACCTATAAAAAAAGCAAATTTTCTTGTTTTGACTACTTCAGAAAATTTGAAGCTAACATGATATTATAGCATAAATTACTATCACAGTGTTAGTCTGCCCTGGAATGCCAGCTCTTTCAATGGTCTCTTGTAAGAACTCACAATTATATAGGTATTGAATAACCTACTCTCTTCTTGCTATGGATTATAGTGGAATACTTTGCCAAAATCTTGTATATTGTTTGACTTAGACAATTTGGGATAATTAGCATTTCCATTTTAAAATAAGTGGCTAGAAAAGTAATGCAATTCTGTAAGTTTATCTTAATGAAAGGTAAACTTGTTCTTTAAAGCAGATTAGTGCTATAGAATGAAGCTTTCATTTTAATAGCTTTTACAGCATCTTAAAACTGCAGAAGTCTATAATTTTATTATTTTTTTGCCTTTTCCACTTTTGCTTCCTAAATTGAGTCCTCAAGTTGTAACCAGATTTCATGGCATCTGCTGACATCATAATTTGCAAAGTCAATTAAAAAAGACAAGTACTTTCCAAAGTATACTGTGATTATATTATCCTTTTCACAAAAAACTAAATCTTAAATTAGAATGAGCGTTTCTAAGTGTTCATTCTTTGGACTAGAAGTGTCATCACAAATGACAGAGCATCAAACTCTTTTATCCCCTGGCCCCAATGATCATTTATGATGCTGTAGTTACAGGGTGATTTAAAGCAGTTGTAAGGCTATAAGTTACATAAGTTATCTGGAGTCCAAAGACATGGGACACAAATCTCATGTGATTTTGTGCCATGTCATGTTATCCTTCCTGTTCACCTATTCCTCTGCCTGAAATCAAAGTTTACTTAAGAAAATCCAAGTCCTTCATTTCTGGATTTCCCAGTCACAGGGAGCTGTGTATTTTAGAGCCTGCAAATTCAGAACAGACTGTCTTCTGTTTAGCCTGAAAATTCCCCATTTAAAAATTCTTCACTGAGCCAGGAATACTGGTGACAGAGAGAATGCTGCACTGAGGCATGGATGCCAGCAAAAATCCGCTTGCTAAATCACATGTAGGGTCAGAGAATCCCCGGTGTTCAAACAGTCAATTACTCAGGGAATTCTCCCTCTTCTTGAAAGACATACCTCTTCCCACTCTGAAGTTAGGTGGGGGAAAAGAAGTTAACTTACAGGACTGGGGATGGATGGCAGTTTCCAAAAAAAGAGAATCAGGTAACTTTGTTAACAGGAGACTTGGCGATTGTGGGCTGTGGAGCCTGACGTAATTGGAAAGGAGATCCAGAGTTCAGAATAAGATTCATTTGCAAATGAAAGAAACACCCATCTTAGTAAACTTCTCAAATGGTCTTCTGGGCTTACTGAACTGTCAGAAGCTGAGCTGCAAGAATATTGCAAATCAGTTGCTATCACCACCAAGAGTGGTTTGTCAAATAGACATGTATTTCTTGTGACAGCTTAAATCAGCGATACAGACAGTGTGCCTGTTATCATCATATGGATTGTGAGATGTGAATATGGACACTTCAATTCTGAACAAAAGAACAAAAAGCCATCAACTAGTGGAAGTTTAGATAGTTCTCCAGCAACAGCTGAAGACTTTTTATAAGGATTCTCTACCCTGGACTGAGCAGATTGTTACCCATAGCTTATGTGGAATCACCTGTTCAAATCCACAAATACATTGTATGATTGGAAGTAGATATGGAACAGGAATAAAGGAAACAAAATCTTTGGAAACTTAAAGTGGAATATTAAAATTTTGCCATGCCAAAAATACAGAATGAGGAATCAGGTAAATAGTACAGTGCTAGAAAAAAGAAATAGCAATGGGGAAAAAAATATGTGAATAGTTACAGAAACATGGGAAAGATGATCAAGAATAGGGATCTTACACTTTCACAGACAGTATTTTCTGTATGCCATCTTAGGCAAGGAATACAATCCCATATAATATNTTGGCATGTTCCTACAACGTTTATCCTTTTCCTGATCTTGATAACAATGTATAAGAGTTGGAAGCTGTGAGATACATACTTACTTGAAACCCACACTCATTTTGTGTACCTTCTGACTTGGGCACTGACTTCAGTGTGACCTTGGGTATTCAGCACTTTGCAGAATTTTGTCTGTAAACAGCTGCAGAAGGTCCTGCTTTACATAAACAAAAAAACTACTTATCATAGTTGCAGAAAGTCATGGGTTTCTTTCTAAACAAACAAACAAAAATGCCTGTGCGTAATGCAGTATTTGGAAAGAAACTTGGATGTTACTCACTCTTCAGAACATCTGAAGAGACATTTCACATGAAACAAAACTCCCCGCCAAAGTATCAAAGGACACAGTGAAATGAGAATCCTTATTCCTGATTTTCTCCTCTATATGGAACAAACAGAACAGATATTATTTTCAAGAGCTCACTCGCTTCTTTGTGCTCCAGTTTGGAGTTCAAATTACTTGTGCTTAATTCATTGCTTGTACCAATCCATCTTCCAGTATATAATTTGAACATCTAACACCAACATTCTACCAGAAAGAAAAAAATTGGTGAGCCTAATAAACAGAAAACTTGATTAGCTGTTTTCTGAAAGAGAATCATTGATGCATACATGTGATTATATTTTTATTCTACAACAATTTTTACTACTTTGTTCTATATAGTTTTGGGGTATACGAGTGTGTGGGGTATACTCTTCTGTAGAAGACTAGAATTAGAGGCTGCTTCTGTGTTTAACAGATGTGACTCCTTGTGATGATAGTAAAAATGTATTCAAGCACTGGCAATCAAAGTTCACACTTTGTCTCCAACTCATTTGTGTAGCGTATTTCCAGTTTAGCTGTAGCTTGAGATGCCACATTTTCATATTGTATTGGAACATTTCATATTGTATTGTCTTGGTAGTATATATAAATGTCACCTCTGAAATTGTAAACCTGAAACGATTCTTTGATATACAAAAATAGAAAAAGTATAATTTAATTTAAAACTCTTAGTATGTAACTATTTTCTTTCTATCTCCTCATTGGATTAATAATCAGATGTTCCTGGTTGGCCTTTTGTTTTGATAATTGCTTTGTCCTTTGATCATTGTCACAATAATTTTTATATGCATACAAGAATAATTAGATCTTTAAACTTAATTTATTATGTAGATTGGAAAGACTCTTTCAACTGAAATAAATTATTACAGAGCCATAAGAGTTGTTGGACCTTTCATTTAGAGTAGGATTTCAGAGAAAAGACTAGATCAGACTATGCAATGTGTAAGTCTGGCCATACCCAAACCTCCACACCCCAGTTTTCCACTGGTGATATAGGCCTGGATCATAGAAAGTAGATGGATTCCTTTCTCCCAATGCTTAACTAACCCTGGGTGACATCAGAGGGGTTCCACACCTATGTGGTTTACACGAAGTTCACAGCTGGTTTGCAGTGCCAATATTTTCTGTGTACAGCTCTTCTGTCAGATCTGCAGTGTCAGACTTCACAAGATTGGCAGTGGGGAATTTATGATTCACTTTGTTTTGGTTTTGTTCTGATTTTCTTTTGCTTCTGCTGTCTGGGAAAGCAAGAGCCAAATTCTTTTTTCCTCCTTTCTCCAAGATGTTGATTTGTTCGATAAACATATTCAAAGGAGTGTTAGTACTCAGGCAATATCCTCGATTCTGCAGGGAGTGTCTTGTACACCTTTGATCTTGCACAGCAATGATGATGATGGCTCAACTTGATGCTTGAGAGCATGATTTCCTCAGTGAAATGATGGGGATGAGCCTTGAGAAGGGTCTGCATGCCATATTTTCCCACCTCCCAACAATGCATCTGGGACAAAAAAAAAAAAGTGAGAAGAAGAGAAAATCCCTGGAGAACCACAGGAGGCTAGTGTAGGTGATCATATTTCTCTTGCTGCTACAAATGAGTCACCTTAATTGGTCAGGACAAATCTAGCCCAGAAAGAAGCTAAGTACATGGGTCTACAAGAAATGCAGACTGTCTGGTAAAGTGGAAGAAACTGGTTTTTATTTTAATCACCACTGTTGAAGTTCCAGAGGGAAGCATTTGACACAGTACTGAGTTTTAAGGACCTTAGTGAATCTAAAGACTAGTTATCCCTGAAAACAACTGTTAGTATTGTTTTAAGCATGTTACCAGATCCCTTCTTCACTTTACAAAGTAGCCACATGCAGGCTGTTTTCAGGTGAGAGGTCTACTTCATAGAAAGCCCCAGGCTAAATCTATTTCTGGATCTATCAGGCCAGACTGATGCTTCTCATGCTTAACTTCCTGCTCTCACCACAGCACCTGCATAATCATAATCAGCAGATTTAATTTGGCTGGACAAGATAAGTAAGTCAAAACCATCGTTGCTCAAGCAAATTGTTTGAATATTCTTCACTGCAGGGAAGCTGCCTCTACTTCATGAGTGATGCTGCTCAAATTTGTCAGAACTGTTCATTTGCAGGAGAGGAGCAGAAGTGCAAAGAGGGTCACATCTTCATTATACCAGCATTTTTTGCTGGAATAATAGAAGTTTTGAGGGCACTTCTAATTCCCTTTAATGTTTGAGACTCATCTCCTTTTTCACTTCTGGCAGTGTTTGGGGGGTGTTAGGTCCCACACTGGCAGTAGTTGTCAGTGCTTTATTCAGGACCATAAAATTGAAGCACACAATTTCCTTACTGCCTAGTGATAATCCATTGTTAATTATTACCCAATACTCCTCTTATTACTATATGTTACCTGATGTTTTTTCATTTCAGTTTTGAGGCCGTATGGGAACAGTCTTTTGGCCAGAGTGCTCCCTGACCCACATTATTTTGTGTGTGGATAGAACAAAAACACTCTGTCATCTCCTACTGGAAATGGATTAAGATCTGTGCTGATGGTACTAAGCCTCTCACTGCCTTGGATCACAAAATGATTTTGTCTATTTTGCTACTAAAATAGTGTGAGGTACCCATTGGAGGGTAGTATTCTTGCCTGGCTGAGCATTTCCAGTGGCCAGGTTGTCACCTTACTGAGATCCATACAGTACCTGCTGATTTCCCTTTGTTTAATGTGTATAAGTGATTATTAGAGAGTACAAATTCAGTGTCATTTTTATCCCTTTTCCACACTCGGTGACCAAGCTGGCTTTATTAGCAGCAGGAGGAAGTGGTTGTGATGGATAAGGGCCAGAAGTTGGATAAGGCAAGAGAAGGTGGTACAACAACTGGAAGAGATATTGATGGTTTCTGTCTAATTGATTTCAGAAGATTTTGGACACCTAGCTGCTCATTCTCTGGTGACTCCTTGTCATCAGGAATAGCAGTTGGCTGTTCAAAGGTGGCAAGGCTATATTTTTTGGGAAGTGATCAATCTCCTTCAATTGTGAGACATGAGCCCATAGGACAGAGATTGCAGTGCAAAGGGGAGCAGACAACTAGTACAAAGTAGATTGTGAAGGTGTCATACATCAAAAGGACAGTGCAGTTCTGTAATCTGTTATACACTGTGGTCATTTTATGTAGGCTACTCTGCTGGAAAACTTAATGTCTAACAATTTGGAGCCACTGCAGAAAAAAATTGGTGGTTTTGCTTATTAAGACGCATTTCTTTCCCAGCTGCATTGTAAGTCTACCTTATGGTCGGCACTGTCTGCCTTCTGGTTTCTGGAGTAATTTTTAGCTCTTAGTTGTGATCTGGAAAACCATCAATGACCAGAGTTCTACTTAGTTGAGATATTTATTCCAGCTCCATGATATACTAAATCACCTGAGGCCAGATGAGGTGCCTGGCTTGAAACCCATCATTTTTCAGTGTTTGCAGATCCCTTAAAGTTTTTGAGGGACAAAGACCTTGTTTTTTCTTTGGACTCACCAGAAGTAGCGTAAGGATTCACTGGCATATCTAAATTTAAAGTGAGTTGGGAGTGAGTGGTCTAAGGAATGAGTCAGTCTTCTAGAGGGCCCTGCGCTAGTGGATCTTCTTTCCCTGGCTTAGAGTATGTATTTCAGGACTACCATTTTTCCATTGCTTATAGAAACTGAGTGTTGCTTGAGCAGGGATTTGAGAGTTGGGATTCTGAAATTATTAATAAGGTCAGGTTTTTTATGTTTCTTTTATATATACACATATATATATGTATATTCATATATATACACATACACATATGCATATATATATATGTATAAAAATCTGCACACACACACACACGTTTACATTATTTGTGATAGATTTTTGATAGTTGTGCTTATTTCTTTAGTGGAGTGCCTGGGTTTTTGGACATCATGGACAAGAATGAACCTGCCATTTAACCTAACAGGGAAAGGGGATCGTAGTTTGCAATTCTGGACTGCAAAACAGTACCTTGTTCCATCTCATAGTGCTAACTGGAGAGTCAAGAAATAATCCTGTTAGAAAGCTTCAATAATGTCAAAGACTAGGAGAATTTAAAAAAAAAAGAAGAGATGCATTGTTTCTATACAGTAAAAATTGAAAGGTAGAACTTAAAAATACTTAATTATTTACAAATCATTATGAATGTATTTTGTTGGTTTAGGTTTATATATATGCCTAATACAGAGGGAACACATCTTAGTGATTGTCTTTCTGAGAATTTTTATTTCTTTTGTAGTAAGAAATTCCTTATGCATGGTCTCAAACCCTTAAACAAAAAGCAAAACTAACTGAATCTCTGCAAACAGGAATTTAGTCCACCTACAGCTGAATCTGTTCCTTTTCAATGCCATCTCAAACAAAAGAAAAGCAATCAGGTTGCATGGTCATGAAGCAATTCATTACAGCTGCACAACTTTCATAGTGGGAATGGGTGTTTCCTTCCAAATATGATGCTTCCTTCTCTGAAAATGAAACTGGCAGATGAGGGGGAATTTACTAGGCCTAATTTACTCAGAAATACAACTGAGTTTCATAAAATTAACTTTTGTGGCTTTTGGACAAGTTTTTTTGTTGACATTGCTATTTTCAGTAAACTACTTAAAGTGTATATTGTTAAAGATTTGAGATTATCTAAAAGTTTTCAACCAGGAATTTGTACTGACCTAAATACATTGTGGGTTTTTTTTTCTAAACCCATTTAACTCAAGCCAATGCAACTCCTTTGTACAAAAAATCTTTGTATAATCACTGAACAAGAACAGGCATTAATAAGTACCCAGGCAAGGTGCAATATCCTTTAGAAATCTTTTCCTTCTAAAATGAATGGAGGCTAGATTACTAGTGTGATCAGAAAGAGAAAAAGGCATTAGAGAAGTAAGATAAAGAACACATACAGAAGCCAGGATTCTGCCTATAGAAAATACCTATGGTACTCTCTCAATCCCAGCTGCAAATATCTGCAATATTATTATGGCCCCATTTAAACCACTGGGAGGGATACACGAATAATAATCAAAGCAACAAAGAGGTCTCTTCAAATAAAATTTTGAAGCTGTGTCAGGAAAGGTTTAGGTTGGATATTAGGAAAAAGATCTTCATCCAGAGGGTGTTTGGGCACTGGAACAGTCCCAGTAAGTGGTCACAGCATCAAGCCTGACAGACTTCCAGAAGCATTTGGAAAATGTTGTCAGGCACATATGACTCTTGGGGATGATCCTGTGCTGCGCCAGGAGTTGGACTCAATGATCCTTGTGGGTCAGTTCCAAATCAGGATATTCTGTGATTCCACAAAAATCTCCTGAAGCTTCCTGACTTTTTCAAAAAGGCAGTGTTGAAAGGGTCCTGATTCATTGCTAAGCTGAATGATAATAAATAAGAATAATTAAAATGAAAAATGAAAGAAGAAAAAAACATGGGAGGAAAATAGTGATTTCCCCCAAAATGCAACACCCAGCCCCACCAACAACCATTTCTGGTTTTATTCCACTATGTGAAGTTTTACAAAAGTTTAACCTGCTGTATTATATCCACCCCAAACTGCTCTGCAGTTGCAAACCTCTACTTACACCTTTATTTGGTATAAAAGTGGTTTGGTTTTCATTTGGTTAAAGTAGTTGGTGTAACACAAACTGAAATAAGCTTGGCCTGGACCAGATTAAGCCTGATCTCACTGCTCCTTGCACAACGTAATTTATATCACTTAAGAAAAGGGTTCCCCCTCACAGCTGGGATAATAATTCTTGGAAAAATAGTAACCACAAAACTGAAAGCAAACTCTTTAGACAGACCTTCTCTGCAAAGGCAAGAAGCCATCCTATCTTAGAAGGAAATAAACTTCAGAAAGGGCCTTCTCTCCACAAGGGAATGGTCTGCCTTGTCACTGCCAGCCCACACCACTGAACATTGGTGGTTTTTTGGTTTTGTTTGTTATGTGTGGTGACTGTATGAACATTCACTCTCTGTATTCTGGAATAATGGTGTGGTTAATGCTAATTTCCCAAACACTTAATGGCTTTTTAAATAATTTGAGCATTTTCAGAGTTTGGCATTTAGTTTCTGCCTTCAACACAGAAAAACAGCTACAGTGTGCATGATTTTTCACCCAGAATTACATGTGTTTGCAGTTTAAGAGCCACAAACATCTCCTTTTTTTTCCCCCTCAGATACAATCAATTATTTAAAGGAATATTAAATTTAAAATAGAAGTGAAAATAATGGTATAAAAGTAATGAGGCCCTAAAAATGAAAGTCTAATCAAGACACTACTACTTGGAATGCAAAGCATTTTTGCCTTTCCTCTCTCTCTCTCTCATATACATATGCATATGTAGTACATGTATGGTATAGAAGAGTGTGTAACAGCCTTTACTTGTTAGTTGTGAGTTTTTGACTCTCCAGTATAAGGATGCTGACATACTGTGGTGGGCTCAGCAGAGGACAACCAAGATGATCAGAGACTCCTGCACATGATGTGTAGGGAGAGACTTTCTTTAATCAGCAGAAGAGAAAGCTACAAGGGGATCTTCCTACTGTCCCAACCCATGTCATGGCAGCACAGCAAGACCCTTCTCAGTGGTATACAGGGACAGGAAAAGTGGAAACAGTCATGAATCAGATAATGGAAAATACTGATGAGATATTAGGATAATCTTTGTCATCATGAGGGTGGTCAAGCTTTGGAATGGGTGCCCAGAGAAGGTGGGCAATCTCCATCCTTCTGAGAGGCCTGAATTTGGCTGGACAAAACTCCAAGAAACCTGCTCTTGGCTGGGCTCTGGGCTAAGCAGAGACCCCTTCTGATCCAAATTATTCTGTGATTTTGTGGTTTTAATGATGCATAACACACTACTCTATGCATATCCTAAGCCGTAGTAATTAGACGATTCTAGCCACCTCCTCTCTTGAAAAGTTTTTTAAAATCTCCAAAACTGAAAAAATGATTGTGACTCTTCACTACACAGTAAAGCTGACCCAGGAAAAATTATGAGAAATGGTTTACAACATATAGCATGGGATCATTATATTTAGAAGTATGGTTATTATTTTTGAAACTCCTGTTATGAGCCATATCTATTAAAGTAACTTTTATCAGTCTGTTACTGAGAGAGGTGATGGCATCATTTAAGTTATGTGGCCAAGGGTTCTTTCATGAAATACTATTTTCCTTCAGAAAACCTTTTTCTTTTCTTTCCAATTAAAAAACTGGCCTAAGGAATTTTGAGATGTCTGTTGAAATAGTACATTTAGTGTACTTTGCATTTCCTTGACTGTTGTTCATGCTTGTCCATGAACATGTTTCATGCTGGAAACCATGAGAGTTTGGGTTGCACTGTGGCCTAAGTTTGAACATTTTGTAAGCATAAATTCTTGCCTTTTATATTTTCATTGCAAGTTCCTGTTTAAAGAAGAATCTTGGCAGGTTTTCTAAGGAAGATAAGACTATTTCTTGTGGCATATCTAGATTTGAATGGTCTTTTGTAATGTGGAAACTAGGCTATAAATGTATTGAGTAAAGTCTAATTGACCTTCAGGATTTGCCAACTGGATTTCATAGACTAGTACCTTTAACCTCCTAATATGATAATATGATTGAATCAAAAATTGTAATTTACTGTTAGTAAGTTATATAACCTTTCTAGAGAATTCAAGGCCCATGGGTGATTTCAGCCTCTATGCTAAAACACATTTTAAATACTTAGGGTCTTAAATATTTTTCTTTGCTTTGTTTTTTATTGAGGCTTAAATGTGGCTTCATTTTTGTGTCTGAGGTTTTGCAGATAACTGATAATGCATGAATTTTTCGGTAAACCTTTTTTGTTTTGTTTTGTGGATTTGGATATAGCAAACTCTACCTTCACTTTAAATAGAATGAAGCTTTACTGTTGAAGAATATGGTCCATTTTTGCTGCGAGGTGGGTTTAAAAATAATCAGAAATATGTACTGATGTAATCTCTGCATGCAAGTTAACTTAAGCATATTAAGTGTTGGAGGGGCAACAGCAGGTAACACAGGAACAGCCACTATTCAGCAGGTTTCTCAAGGACAGCAGGGGGTACTGCAAACTCAGGTTTGTCTGAGTGGCTCAGAGCAAAAAAAACCCTCCACTGTTACAGAGAACTGCTTTTTTGTGGGTTTAGGTTCATCTTGACAAGTGCTGGTGAAGATACCAATCTCTGAAAAATATTGTCCTCTATTTATTTACAGGACAGCTGTTGCACTAAACTTCTGGCTACACTGGCTGCCTTGACAGCATGCCTGAAAATCCTATGGGAATAGTTAAATCTCTGCAGAACTTTGGCCTCTCTTGCTGCATATGTCAGAGAGTTCAAAACTTTATGTGTTAAGTCTCTTTTTTTGGCTCCTTCGACTCTTATATCGCCTAGATGGAACAGAAAGCACCAAATGAACAAAGTAGCCTTGTTGTTCTGTCTTGACTCAGATTAGTAAATTATACCTCACTTGTAGTACTTAACAAATAACACCCACACATAAATGCTAACTTTATTCCCTCTGCATTGCTTTCTTGAAATATGAGTTTATTAAATCAAGCTTTGCCTTTCTATTTACATTTACAAAATACAACTCATGGATACATAACCAAGAACTCGTAAATTACATCTGTTTTCTGTAAGTGATTGTACAATCAGGTGTTCCATCTTTTTCTGAAAGGGGTGGATTGCAAATATGTGGCATGAAATTACTTATAAAATAATAAAATTATAACCTCAACTCAGTGTTTACTCTATAGTACATTTTTTATTTAGTATGTGCCTCACTGTAACTTCAAAAAGGAAGGCTACATAAAAAATAGAAATCTAAACAGAAAGTTTCCTTGGAAAAGTTGCTAACCTAAGTACAGTCAAACAGTATAATTACAGAATTTAATTTATTTTGGTTCTGACTCTAGCTCTGCTGGAATCTCCTTTAGAATTACAGGATAGCATGGCATCATCTTATTTTTCCTTTCATTCATAGATCAAGAATATAAGCTGTTTGACAAGAGAGATCATGCACTTCAATTCCAATTTTTGTTTTGATTCAAAATTCAATGTAGATAGTAATTAATGAACTTTTAAAGAAATACGTGTTTTTTAGGATTTCTAAATTCCTGAAGATGTTCTTTCATAAGTTATATGATAGAAAAATACAATTTTTAACACTCTGGCTAAGGTTGTTATAAACTGTCATAAGTTATATTTTCAGCCTAAGATAAATAAGTGGTCTGATATTCACACAATAATTTGCCATTGCTTTGTACATTAAATATAAAATTGGATTCCAACAGGCAAAATATTTGACTTAACTCAGAGGGCAGTGAGAATTAAAATTCATGGATGATGAGGCAGAAGGTGGTGAGTTCCATGACCATTACCTGATGGCTTTTGGTATAAGTTGAGCTCAGAGACGTAGGTGGGTAAGTGATTGCACTACAAATTACCTAACGAGGATTTTCTCAGCAGGGATCTTGGATGGATGCTTCCTCTATACTAAGAAAACTCCCCAGAGATGGAAGGATTTTCTGTGATCAGTGGGTCAAGGGATACAATCAACAACCAAACAAGATTTCTTCACCTAATGAATGAGGGACAAGGAGTCTTGAGGTCAGAGTCAATGCAGAATCACAGTGATTCATTAAATAACCTCTAGTTGTATCAGATATGAAAAAAGAAAACAAATGAAAGAAATACAGGAAATTACATATGGTATATCTTTTTTTTTCTTCTTTGAAGATATTCTAAGAATAGCTACCAGACCATGCAGTGCTAAACTAATTCTATCTATACCTGAAAGTGTATTCCATATATATAATTCTATAATTCTATTACCATCCCTAAAAGTGTTCAAGAAACAATTCAGCATGGCATTTAGTGCTGTGGTTTCATTGATGCGGTGGTGTTTGATAAATAATTGGACTTGGTGATCTTGGATACTTTCCAACCCTAATGATTCTATACATAAGAATTTGGAGGAAATAGCTGCCCTGATTGTCTTCAGAGGTGAAGCAGCTAAAGAGACAGTGTCATGGGTTCAAGCCTGACAACATACAAAAAATCATTAAAATGTTTCAAAATGAAGCTGGCCTCATTCAGTGAATGTCAAAATTAAGGCTACAACAAGCCTAAACTAATCCTGAAGTACCAACACTTTTTAACCAGTGGTCTGTAAACTACTGATGGACTACAAAGATTATTCCTGTACGTACTGCAAAGAACCAAAATGGCCAAACCCAAACTTTGTGTTTAGTTATTTACTTAGATAAAGCAATTGTGGGAGCGCTGCAAAAGATAGTCCTGGGATTTTTTCAAGAAACTTAGGCCGATCTTTGACTAAAACACAAAAAAGCGCCTTTATGATATTTCATGTAATATCTTTGTGACACAATTAAGGGGAGAAATAGAACTCCTGGAACCAATCCAGTGCATTAGAAAGAGTAGCTTACTGTTTGCCCAATGCAATAAAAGAATTACAGAAAAAATATTATGTGATAGCCAGCTTTCTGCTGTACATAGAGGGTCAGAGTTAATTCTGACATTTTTAGTATTTATTACATAGGCAACTTAATTAACATTGTTTTGACTACAGCAAAATTATAAACAACTGAAAGCAGAAATTTGAAACAGAATATTAGAGTTGTGTATAAACTTGTTTGTCACAGCCCCATAGGAAAAAAAAGAAAAGACAGAAAAGGAAAGAAACAATGAGAAAAAAAACAGGCACCTGACATAGCTGTTCAGCTGGTAAACTACATTTACCACCCAACTGTTGCTCCATAACTTCTAATGGATCCAAATCCTAATTAATTTCTCAAACTGGATCATGTATGACTGTGGTGATTTTAACATTGGATAGGTACCAGGTGCCTGCTAAAGCCACTATATCACTTCACTCCTCAACTGGACAGGGAAAGAAAATAAAATGAAAGGCTCATGCATGAGTTGAGATATAGACAGGGAGAGACCACTCACTGATTAATGAAATGGGCAAAACAAACTTGACTTGGGGAAATTAATTGGATTTGTTATCAATCAAAATCAGGGTAGGCTAATACAAGGAAAGCAAATCTTAAAAACACCTTCCCCTCACCTCTCCTTCCTTCAAATGTCCCACAGGATTCATTCACTTGGTTAGAGCATGGTGCTAATAATGCCAAGGTTGTGGGTTCAATCCCTGTATGGACTCTACAGTTAAGAATCAGGACCTTCTGGGTCCCTTCCAACTCAGAATATTCAGCAGACGATATCTGTAGGTACCTTCACTCCTGATTTTCTACCTTGTCCTCCCCAGCAGTGCAGGGAGATGAGGAGTGGTGGTTCCAGTCAGTTCACTGTTTCTGCCACTGCTTCCTTGTCCTAAGGGAGATGAATCCTTTCCCCACTGCAGTGCGGGGTCCCTTCCACAGGAGGCACTCCTTCACAAACTTCTCCACCGTGAGTCCTTCCCACAGGCTATAGTTCTTCAGGAACTGCCCCAGTGTAGGCCCCTTCTACAGTGTACTGTCCGTCAGGAACAGCCTGCTCCAGTGTGGGTTTCCCATGATTACAAGTCTTGCCCAGAAAACCTCCTCCAGCACTGGGTCCTCTCTATGTTTTCTCATGCATACATCTCAAATCTTATCTGTGGAGGTTATCCATTTAGTAGTGCTAACCTGAAACTTTAAAATAAAACCTTCAGGTACAGTGATACTTCTGTCAGATATACACTATCGGCTAAGCTAGAAAGCAGCTCGCTTTACAGAGATCATTAAATAATTGTGGATGAGTAATTATGCTGTGATAATATTTACCTGGGCTAGATTGGAACAAGCAGCTGAGAGCCAAAGTGTCCCATCACCCATATAATATGAAAAGCCTTCATTCCATCTGTTGCTGTGTTTTTGCATGTGACACAAGGAATAAATTTTATAAACATTTTTTTCTAAAGGACTAAGCTGCATTACATTCTGAGATTTTATGTATCAAAGTTGACTCTTGATTAAGCCAGTATATATCAATGAGCTGAAAACTGCTAATTTAAAACAGTACAAGGCAGGGAAGAATCCACCTTACTTCTCCTACATTGTTTGCAATCTCATTTCTAGATCTATATCTGTAACAGACACACACATTTCTAGTGAGAATACTTCCCATCTTTACACCTGTTACAAGCCCTTCCAAATAACTTGTCTGCAGATTTTGATATTAACACAGTTTCTTCTATAAACTATGCTATGATGACAGTATTTGCATAGCTCAGAGCACACGACCTTCACATTATCTCTGTAGCAGTGTGAACTGATGTCAAGGAATATGGGATTTAATCTGACTAAGCAAGTTGTTTTCTTAAACACTATTTTTTCTTTTGGTATCAGATTGCTTCCCTCTTGAGTCAGTGGAAAACTCTTGCGATTTTAAGCAGAACTTGGACTGAAACTTTAAACATAAGAATGTGCTTCTTTTTTATTGTATGCCTTTTAGATTAAAAGGGGAATAAGTATAAAACACACAGTAGAGTGAATATTAAATAAAAGGAGCTTCTGAAATCAATTGTTTTACAGTTTACTCAAAGGCATTTACAATAACCTACATAGTAGATAGGCAATGGGAGTGGGAGTTTTTGTAATTTTGTAATGTTTTGGTGCAGAGAACATAGTCATGTTTAATGAAAGATGAACAGTCTGCATTTGCTAGAAGGGGCAGCTGATGATTTTAGGTTTTTCTAGTCAAGGAACCTGGAAATAGCTAAGTAGATATCTAACCTTCATCTCCCAGGCTATAAACTGAGCCTGTGCTTTATTGTCCACATCATAGTTCCACCCAGTTTGGCAAAGTTTCTGGCATCCTTTTTAAGGAAGCATCAGAATTGCCAGATTGCCTTAGTAGGAAAGCTGCAGGTCCAGACTATTTCCCCAAGGAATGCACTGGTGGTAACTGGCAGGATCCCAGCTGACGTGCCACAAAACTGAGTATCCTCTAGAAAATTCAAAATGTGAAAAGGACTGATCCAGAGCTCTAGTACATTAAGGAAAGAGGAAAGACGCTCAAAATCTCCAGTACAGCAGTTTAAAAGCTTGCTAGGAGTAAAGTGAATATAGGTGAATACTACCTCACTGAAGTAAGGGAGTGTTTTAACATGGACTTCAAGAATATCATGGTGATCTCCATAAGTGAAAAAAGTCTCTGTAAGCATGTGATCCCAGCCATGCATGTCTTATTCCTGCAAGTAATCCCTTTCCTAACTACTCCTTTCAAATGATTATGTTCCTGTGATTTTCTCCATGTATAAAGATTTGGCCTATCATTTAAGCTCTGAATTCACTGCTGGTGAGTATTTAAAAGTCTCTGTCACAAGACCAAGGATTTAATTGTCTCTTTGCTTACCAGTCCCTTCAGAAAGGCTGAAGCATGTGGGAGTGAAGGTGTATATGTCAGTCGTTCTCATGGATAACTGAAGGACCTCCAAATCTCCATAACCATTAATATAACACTGTACAGCTATTAAAGATTGCACTATCTTTAAGAGTAAAAAGTAGAATTCCCTTCATGTTCCTAACTTGTCATCTTCTGAATAAAATACTTGTTTCTCCAGATGAGAAGAGATATCTTTCCTTTTTTTCCTTCTATATTTAATAATTTCATCATCCATTATGTAGTCCATCTGCCCTCTTGTGGTTTCTTTTTTGATCTTTCCACTTTTTCTTTGCATTTTTCAGCGACTTCTTGACTATTTTATATTTCCTGTTCTTTAAGTATGGGATGAGCTCACAAGTCAAGTTTCACCTCACAATGTATTTTTCTAGTCTGAGTAATTCTGAAATCCATTTTTAGTGTTAGATGAGGCTGGGAATTAGTTGCAGCCCTGAAAAGACTCCAGTGTCATGAACAGTACAGTCAGTTCTTTTAGGACTTTTTTCTTTTAGGACTTTTCCCAGTTTCTCTCCCAGTTTCTCTCCCAGTTTGAGGGGAAAGTCCTTTCTCCTAACTCTCTGTTTTAATGGATTTTTCAGTTTTTTCTCTGCTCACTTGTAACACTTTTTTTTGGAAATAGAGCTTTTACCTAGGAAGTAGCCTGCACTTAGCCTGGTGAGCACTATGGGCTATGCATTAACATTATTGATGCCAATAGGACTATTTGTTAAACATTGCTTTTTAAGAGTGGCTTTATATTCACCTTGGCAAGTCAAACTCTGTTGGGCAATAGGAGGAGGTCTCTGTGGTGTGTGGCTGTATCATGTGATGCTGGATGCTCACTGATGATAAGGTGGAAAAACTCTATCCTCATTATCCTTTGTTCTTCAAATGTAGTAATTGCTAAATCTCAAATCCTATCATCATCATGAAAGGATGTATTTGAGAAGAAAGGTTCTTCCCAGTGTATCATTATCTCATGCTCAACACAGATCACTGAAAGGAAATCTAGAATTTGATTCCTGGTTGTTAGCAGTTCTGACCTTTTTAAAATGCTTTTCACATCTGTCATCCCAGATGGGGCAGCTGAGGTGTGTGTGGCAGGTGGCTGGCAGGAGAGAGTCAGGGGTACCCTACAGCTCCTCAGAAGGGACAAGGTCTCTCACTGGTTCTCTTCTAAATACTGCATGGTGCAAGCGTTTTAAATAAACTTCTGGACTGCCTAAGGTGTGTACTAGAATCTGCTGAATGATGTACCAAGATTTACCTTATTTGATGTTTACTTTCTTCTTATTTCGATTTCCAGGAATTTTTTATTGTTATCTACTTTTCAACCTCCTGTTCGACAGAAAAACCACATACAATGCCATGAAACCCTCCCATTCTTTATGGCTCCTTTGAGACTTGCAAAATGACCCTGAACCTTGCTTAATGAGACCTGAGAAGTGAATGTGTAGGGAAAGCTCAGTGCTGAAAACACCAAGTGTTTGTGAAAGATTCCCGGAGCAGAGTATAGAAAGTGAGAAAAACAAAAATGGACCACTGCTACAGTTTTATATTCCTGAGCTTGGAAAGAACAACTTAATATTATTGCTAAAAGTACCCCATAGGCATTCTTAAGCCTATATGAACTCTGAAAATTGAGGAAGCTGGAAGCTGCTTCCAGGAAGCCTCAGGGTATGTCTATAGAGAGAGTTGCAGACAGATGGAGGGTACTCATCCCACACTAAGTTTACTGGCTGTAAGCCAGCTGAGAACAAGGGCCAGGTATGGGTATTTTAGCACAGTCCTGAGCTTCAGATAACATGCTGTCTGCCTCTAGAACAGCAGGCTCTTGTGTGAAGAGAGATTTGTTTCCTTTTAGAAATCCTTCCTTTTGAGTTGCTACTCTTACAGCCACTGAAAACTAAATTCTCACCATTTGTAACTATATTACTAAGCCAATGCCTGCCTTTCTTTCTTTNAAGGTTGGAAAAGTCTTCTAAAGAACAGAAGAGTAGGATCATCTTTATCCACATAGAAAGTTCACTTACAGCAGTGTTCCTCTCTCACCAGGGTATTTGTGCGTTGATTTGCAATTTTACACGTAAGGACTTCTGAAAACAGAAATAATAAAGAAATAATTGTATTTATATTTATACCTTGCTTTTTTAATGAACTCAAATTATTTTCAACCAAACAAAACCCAGTTCCTCAAAAGGTGGTGCCTGGCCTTACAAGGCCTGAAATGAGCACTAACAGATCTACACTACCATGCCTCAAACTTGGTTTAATTTTAGTAAATCGTAGGTATCTGTTATCTCTGATTGTTTATTGTTCAGGATGAGACATTATGTATTGAGACTCATATTAAGGAGAGAACATAGTTATTACTCCTGCCCGTTTTCCACAAAGCAGAAATAAACTTATGTCATCAGGGTTATGCATCTTTCTAAATGGAGCTCCTCTGGTGTGAGTCATAAAGTGCAGCCAGCTGTACCTACAGACAGATGCTCCAGTTGTGGAGGTGTAGGGGAAAGAAGTGTGTTGTGGAACCAGTAAACCAAACCAAAACAAATCCTATCCTGCAGACTCTCCAAAGTTAGTTGGTACTTTAAAGCTTACTTGTTTTCATCAGAAATTAGGGGATACAGATGACCAAAAGAAAGTAATTAAATTTTTTCAATTTGTCTTGAAACTTTAGACTGAAGTAGAAGATTTTCTGTTCATTTTAGGACAAACTTCAGTTTTATGTCCCATATTTTGCCTCCAAAATCACTTCAGTTAATATTTCAAACATTTTCTAATTTACACTTAACCAGAAGAATATAAGCCTGCAGAGGTTTCGGCATTCATGAGAATAACAATGCTACACAAAAGTTGCTGTAAGAATAGAAATTCTCGGCTAAATTCTGTGATGAAGTAACTGGCATGGTTTAGTCAATTCTGTGAAAACTCACTGGGAGTTACTACCATGCAAACATATCCAGGTTTTATTTTTTTTAAAGCAACAGTTTTCATGGGGCCTCTGTGAAATGTAACACTTTTTTTTTTCCTAGCAAAACTAATTTGTAGTCAAATTTAATTTATCTTATTACACTTAAATTTATTTACTAAAAGGTTAGTTTTCCTAAGTCATTGTGGAGGAGTTAACTGGAATTCCAGGTGTAGGCTTTGTTTTTTAAGGAAATATCTGAGGTAAAAAAGTAGTATTGTAAAGCAGGGCAATTTATTGTTCTGCATAATTCTTAAGACTGTGTATGAAAAATCAAAGGCTTTTGAACTGCTGCTACTCTGGCTTTGTTTTTCAACTGCAGTATTTCTGAGTTTAAGTAGAAGTAATATTTACTAAGAAAACACAAGCAGCAAATTGTTCTCTTGTGTTGCTTATTACACTCAACAAATGATGTCACAAATATTATGAGATTGTAATATCATAGTTTAAGACAGATTGAGTTATACTTCTGCTTTTCTGACTATAAATACAAAGAGTTGATGTTTGCGGTGGGAATGTTCAGTTAATGAACACCACTGTCATTACCTTAGTGCCTAGTAATGAACACTGATAATGAACACAAGTGCTGTCAGTTTTTAAAATTCTGACAGACAGAGCAGAATCATAGGGTTACTACAGAATTAATATGATCTACTAGTAGCAAAAGTGTTGCCCACATAAGACATATGTATAGTGAGATCAGGCTAGGCCATTATAACTGGAATTCAACTGACCTTGAGCTAGCAAAATCACAAACAGTCCAACTAACAGCAGCAGCAACAATTCATTGGTACCCCAACAAGCAGCAGAGTGTAACACTGTCAGAACCCAATCCCATTCATTTCATGCATATCAAAGTGAAGTCAGAGTGATTTTAGAATAGCAAATTAAAACCAGGTAACTCTAAGCTAGTTTTCATCAGCTTGCTCTATAAAGAATATTAAAGGCTCTGTCATCTAACACTTCAAACTGGTATCTCTGACTTTTACAGGATGGCAATAATATGCATCAGAAGACCTTTAAATTTCGCTAGCATTTAATCTATGTCAAGTACTGCTCTTTAAACTTGCATACATGAAGTTGTAAGCTAACTATATCTTGAAAACTCCTGTTGTTTTTAGGAGGAACTCAGTGCTCATGTCCAGTTGTGAATACATATTTTTGCAGTAAGATATGGAAATTAAAAAATAACAGATAGTAACTGAAGAGAATATGAGCTGTGTTTTATGGGCTTTTTTTTTCCTTTTTAAATTGACATTCAAAAGAACCTTGAAGAAAATGATTGAAAGATTATTTGAGAGTTTTGTGTCATTTCTAGAAGTATAAAAAAAAAGCCTGACAGCTTAGAGGAGCCAATTTGTATCCTAGCATAACAATCGCTATGAGTCTTCGCTTGTGGTTTGAATCTTGCCCTGAGGCTGATAAAAATGTTGCTACATATACTGTTTTTACCTGTAGTAAAAACAAAGTTCCCATATATAAACCTTTTCTCTTTCATTTCTTTAAGGTCCTCCCTAACTCCCAGCACTTCATGGAAGTTGATTCTTCATCCCACCTCCTTGTAACCTTTCAGTTCTTCTGAATGACTCATTCCTTCCTCAGTTCAAGGGCTAGAGATGAAGGAGGACCTCTAAACCCATGCTAGATGGGCCAATCAAGTTATTAGGATAGTTAATATTTTCAGCTCAGCTCTATGTACCTATTCAGATGATCCTGGAACAGTTCCAAAAGATTGGCACTGGAATGGTTAAACTGTACTTAGTGGGTACTCAATAGGCTTTAAAACAAGTGTTATATTGAAACTAAATATTTCCATCAATGCAATTTTAAATTTCACTTTTTGAAGATGCACAGGTATGTAACAGCAAACTTAGTGAAACTGCACTTCTGCAGTAGCTTTTTGCAGTACTGCTGTAGTGTTCTGGTTTCCCCCTACTGTTCAGAGATTTAAAAGGTTGCCAGTAGGACTTCTTGTGAGTACATTAAGAATGTAGGTAACCATTAAAATGATATTATCAAATCTTCTTCTCCAGAAGAATCCATTACACCCTAACTCATAGGTTAGGCTGGGTGCAGCCTCTCTGGCCATAGCACTTGTTGTCCTAGTGACTTAAACCAGCAAAGCAGATCCTCTCTACATAACCTTACTCAAATTCATGGCCACTGCTGTTGAAAGATTTGTGTCTCACCCACATAGGTGACATAAACTCTATCATATTTCTTTTGCTTTTGAGATCACCTATGTTACAGGTTAATACAGCAGTTGCTACATTGGGTTAACCTGACTAAGTTGATAAGACACAGGTAATTCTAAAACCACCAAATGTATTTTAAGAGCAAACTAAAGAATGGCAGAGAGCACAAGTCTTGTAAATCCTAGAGCACAGAGGTGTCCTTGAAAAAGTCATCCTCAAGGGGAATGGGGTTGCTAACAGTTTCAACAAAGAAATCACAAATTGAATGGGCCTCATGAAAACACTGTTCTTTCATTAGTTTGAGGTCGTGTTATGGCTAAAGTGTATTGAAAAGGAAGGGAGAGTTTTCCTTATGTCATCCCAAGAGGAATCACTGGAACAAATGCCTTGCATAGGCAAGGGAGGAGGAGGAACATATATCTGTCTCATGCAAAGGAGCATTTTTTTCCTAAAAACAATATTAATTCTTGTAGTAGAACATGGTCATATTGGCAGTGCAGCAAAACAAACCTCCTTATGTGATTTATGCTTTTCTCTTCTGGCAACTGTAGTCTCAAAGACACTGGTCTTTGACTTTCTCCAGCTGTTACATTCACACAAAGGAGCAGTATAAATGAAAGTGTTATTGCTGCTAATCATCAGACCCTCTGAAAGATCTGTCCTCTCTGAGTACCATGGGGCATAAACATTAGTCACTACTGAGTATTGTGTTTTTAATGTTTACCACTATAAATGCCATGATTTTGAATAAAGACAAGTGGCATAATAACAACTGGACTAGCTACATCAAAAATGCCCTGATTATTACAAACATGCACCAGTTCAGTATTTCACATTGTGCCACCACCCCCAATGGGGAAGATTGATGCATTTCTTTTAAGCTAACTCCATACTATTTTGCACACTTCCTAAGAAGATCTGAGCTCCCACTCCTGTGGATCTCCCTTGATCAGTTTTCACCCATTAGTAAAGTCAGTCAGCAAAAGGCAATCTTAGGACCATATTCAGTGCTAAGTAAGAAGAAAAGGCAACCTGATGAAAGAGCCCAATCTTTCACAAACAATTCACTCTACCTGCATCTGTCTTACAGCCATTAGCTTTGTGTCCTTGTCTTTTCCAAGGAGTCCTGTGGTCTCTGAACAGCCTGATCACTTTAGACAGGTTGGGCTGGGAGTGGATGTGATAGTGTAGACATACCTACATTTCCCCAAGGAACATGGCAAGAAATCAGTGCTATTTAACTACACCACCATACTGATTTCTGAAACATGCTCACATATGCATCAGTGTGGCTGAACAGTAAATGTGCCAGAATGGTGTTGCAAACCTCATTGATCAGCTTTTCTTCCATTGCGAGAGTAATGACTGAACTTCCAACATCCCTTGGGGATGCTGCACCAACACACGGCATTGTTTCATTGCTGAAAGGGTCAGATTTTGACAAACCCTACAAAACTTTGTAGAGGCCACAGAGAATCATGTCTGAATGAATGTTTTTCTTCAATATTAGTCATTCAAATAGGAGGAGAGGAGACACTGTAATGACTCTCATGTTTAGATAATTGCATATCTAAACATGAATAGTTCCCAATTGCTCCTTTTTTCTTCATTTTGTCCAGGAACATAAAAGAGCAGTATTTAGATACAACAGCATCACCATTTGGAAATAATTGGAGGAAATTCTACCTGAAATATCTTTGGGTTTTATTGATTTTATTTTCTGTCCTGCATCAGAGGCAGTTGAGTATCCACTCTCCCCTTTGACACTGGACTTTAAAAGGAGTCAAAAAAAATGTACATATACGTGGGTCCTGTATGCATTCAAGTGTGATCTAAGGACTGAGCAGCACAATTATTTGAAGAATTATTACCGCTTACTAAATTACTTTACTTTAACAATGTAGTTCTAGAAAAAGCAGACGGTAGTACTTTTTAAACAGCTTTGCACAATCAACACAGTGGTTTTGACTGTATGTATTTAATGCCACTCATCTGAGTCAAACTGTGCAATATGCCCAAAGGATAATAACCTTCAAAACTAAGCACATAAATCTTCAGTGGTGTGGTCACTGTTTGTCTTACCTCCAACTGGAACTGGTGCTGCGTCAATAGTCAGTCCATGGACTGGTCTTGAATATCAAATATAGTTGTGATTTTAAATGACCTAAGTCTGAAACCTGGATTACTCCCAGTCTAACTAAACTTGACTCTTCCTCCCTCCCCATAAAAATGTCTGAAAGAAGACTTCTGCAACAATTGCCTGGATCCTCTATAATACAAGCCATTGCTACAATTCATGTTCCTGTGGATGAAGAGAGAGTGCATTACAGCCTCTACACCTTCAGGTATACTTGCTGCTCTCCCTGCTGTCTTTATGCAGTTCCATCCAGAAATATGGACAGCATTTTTCCTGTCTGTCACAGGTGTGTCCTAAATTAAATATGCCCCAGTTCCCCTGAAAGGACAAGTAAATACTCAGCCTTGGTGAGCTTTGACATTCCTGCTGAACAGGAGAGCCAATGTGAAGTAAAGAAAATAAAAAAACAAAGGGAGAATTTGAATTTACTAAAATATAAATATGGAAAGACTTGAAAAAGTATTTTCATTCTTTATCAAAATTTAATCTATCTTTTAATCCTTTGGCCACCAGTGTGAAGCACCGTGCAGTCTTCTGAATGTAAAACGTGGAATTCCTTCCCTTCACATAGTTCTGCAGAATTGTAATGTTTTGTCCAACCATGTTCACATATCACAAGCTATCAGAATACTGATGGGAGATACTGACCCTCCATCCCCTGCTGGGAATAAAAAAGTGTTGCATCTAAATGGCTGTGCAGTTAAAGCTGGTGAAATTTCTTCAGAACAACTCTTGCTGGCTGTCAGTGAGCTACCTTAGAAAATACTTCAGAAATTGAATGTTTCCTGCTCCATTGGTGGCAGGAAAGAGGCCAGGGTCCATAAAAGGAGGATTGTCACCAGGTGGCACATCTCGGGGTGTGCAGAAAAATGCCATCCCTGGAGAGACAGAATTTATCATCTGATGTAGTTGAGCAGCTTTTCTGGAGGAAGTTGCCCATGTTGGTGTCAGAAATTTGTGGCTATTGTTTGCTCAGGTGTTCCACCAAGCTAAAGGGTTAATCAGCAAGCTGACATGAGATTTAATTTCTTTTAAAGGAACCTAATTTTTAAAAGCCATGCCTTCTTATGGAGTGTATTATCTTTTAAAATAAGATATCTGGAAATAACTCTAAATTATAACAAGTACAAGTCGCCAAGCCCAGAACAATTACTGACCACTTGAGTTAGTCTTTGTTGTCCTTCTCCTCCTCCCATTTCAATGCTATATAAATCCAGAGCTGGGTCTAGTGTAGGACACAAATTACATAGGCATTCAGACCTGAGTTATATGGCCTTCTTGGCAGAGAAGTTGTTTCTGTCTTGAGGGTTGAGGAAACTAAAAAAGCTTCTTCTGTTTTTGAGTTCATGCACTTCTACTTCCCATAGAGTACAGTCAGAGACAGCAAGGCAGTCTAAATATTACAGATACACAAATGAATTTTTGCACCTAAAAAGACCCTAGACAGTAAGAGTAGACTTGTGAGACACTGACTAAAATTGGGTCTCATGTATCCTTGTTCACATCTTAGGTTTGTTGCAATCTTTATATTTCCTATGCTGGGCAGGTCACTGAGAATAGGGGCATTTCTATCTGGAGGTGTAATTGCAGCTTGGGCTTACTTATGTGGGCTAACTTTAAATTAGCTCAGTCAGTTGTAACTGTTTGAGAATGGCAGGTTGAACTTCAGCGCGCTGCCATAATCCTGTTGGGTTTGTGAGTAGACGTTCGGTCGGTAACACTTGTGATTTAAGTGTTTTGTACTACAATATTTACTATTGTGCATAAAACCTAAGGAAGCGACTTTAAAGTTTTGACCTGGTGTAGGTTGCAATGTGAATAGTATTTTAGGACTACAATGAATTTGTTCAGTTTGTTCTGCAGTTCCCAACTGTGTTAGGGAAATACAAATATTATTCTTGCCCAGGCTTTTGTCTGTCTTGTCTACTTAAAGAGTGACCTCTTTGGGGCAGGAAATGTCTTTTATTTAATGTTTATACAGCAAATAAGCCTTGGATCTTCGCTGTGATTTGGAACAGTTATTGAAGTTATGGAGCCACCTCTTGTCTCCATCTGATAGTATGTTGTTTCATGAGTCTCCTGCATGAAGCTTTTGATGGGACGCTTTGCTGAGCTCCCTTCTGCATGGAGGAAACCCAGCCAAAACAGAAACCATCCTCAGGCTTATCAGGTTGTGTACTGTTTAATTCTCTTTTCTTCTGCATAGTTCTAAAGCAGTGCTTTGGAGTGTAGGGGAAAGCATTAAAATATCAATGAATAATGACAAACAATATTGATCTGTTTATATTTCATGTTCCAGGAAAAATTAATAATTTGCATCGCCTTGAAACCCCACTGTGTGTGTGATGCCCACTGGCCTCTCTTCTCTACCTTCTGTAGCAAAGCCCTTGTTTAATCATTAAGTGATATCTCTATATAATCAAACAGGACCAGTTGCTAACTGTCAGATTTCTATTTTGATTAGAAGAAAAAGGTTCATGGTCTGGCCCAAAATGCATGCTGTTCTGAATAGTCCCTAGTTATTTACCTGTTAAGATATTCTTTGTGTATGTTATTGTTGTCAGTTGTGATAGAAAAGAAAAACAATGTGGAAAGTTTCCATTTTCACTATTTATGAGAACAGGAATTCAAAAGTATTGGTGTCATGAATCACCAGAGACAAGTGAAATGTGTTATTCAGTACTTTATAGTGTTGCAACTTAGCCACTGGAAACAGTTGCTTAGCTAGGAACAGAAATCTGTGTGGGCCACAGGTTATGGTAGATGGGCAATGACAAAAGGTCTGACTTTATGGCTGATCATTTGTGTTGCAAATGATTTAGAGCAGACTCAGAGCTGGGCAGGCTTGGGTCAAATTGAATGAGCTGGTGTCCATCCATGGCTGCACCTTTTGTTGGAAGGATGGGCGAGCAAAAACATTTAACAAAATGTTTCAGATGAAACTACTGTCCAAAGCAGTGACAAATTTCCCAGGTACTGTATATTTCAGCTTCAGGAAAAAACTCAAGCCAAGGCATAGATTTAGGATGTGTGCAAGGACATGGATATCTAAAGTCAGCACAGCTGTTGGTATCAGTGTCAGCTATGCTTGTTCACTGTGGTTGCTCTGTGCGTGTAATATGCTGGACATTCATTTTGCACAGAGATGGTATTTACAGGGATTTCCTTTTCCCAGGGATTTGTAAGGGATCTATGAACCAGTGCTTGGACTGCAGAGTAGTCCAGGATAATGTATTTCAGTTGCAGAAAAGACAAAACAACCTTTTTTTTTTCTGATGATTTTAGAAGAGCAGGATAAAGTTCAGGACTGGCCATCTCTAGAATTGTACTGTTGTACTGTTTGTGCTGTTACTTTCAACTGTTATTAGTTCTGTAAGGTGAAGTACACTGACAAATTCAGTAACACCATCCTTGTATTAATCCTTGTTCATAATACTTGCAATGAAATTCTAGAATGAGTAAACTTACTGCATGACCAGTTCTTGGTTTCATACACTACTGTTTGTTTGTTGTTTGGGGATTCTAGACATGAGAACATTATGCTGTAGGATGTTAGTGCTGCTGGAAAGGGGCACAAAGATCACTTACCAGGAATATATACTGTAACTTTCTTCAGATTATTAAGTCTGACCTTGCTGAGTTCTCCTTACTTTTCCAATGGGATCTTATGATGTCTTCATTCTTCAAAAAAGCTTATTAAGTTTGTTATGCTATTTCAAAACAGGCAGAATGAATGTATTTTAGGATCATCCATATTTTGGAATATTCTCAAAACATCTAAATTAAATGTCTTGCTACACAAGGCTGTAGAATTGTTACAAAAGGTTGACTCTGGGCTAAGTCCTTGACTCTCCTCAAAATATTGAAATAAATTATTTGTAAAACTTGTTTTATAGTGTTGTGCTCTGAGTAAAGCAGAGTAGCAAATTCTTTTTGTTTGCTTTTTGTTATGCTTGCATTTGCAAATCTGAAGCCAGCAGTACATTTTTTTTTCCCTGATTCCTTTTCTCCCTGATTTCTTTTGTTTATTGCCTAAACTCAATCTGGAAGGGCAAATTTAAAAAATCTTAAAGTAGGAGGAAACATTTCACATCCAGGTTTTGCTAAAATGTGATGAATTTCAGAGAAATTTTAAAGAAAATGTTACCCAGAAGAATTATTACCTTGCACACTTGTTTATTAAATGTATCTGTTCCATATTGATTTAAAACACAATACTGCTATAAAGTTGCTATTAAAACTGACAGGCACTGTTAGCGAGGATGAATCTTGCTTGCAAAGCAGAAACAGAACTCGGAATTTCATGGTGGCCCCCACTGATTATGACCCAAATTAGCCTGTTTTACTCTCCTCTGTGAAGACTGAGCACCCATGCTGTTTGGTCCTGTGTTGTGGGACACAGTAACCTGCGGAAAGACAGTAATTAACAGGTACATGGAGTAACTTCACACATTGCTCCTAGTCATGCCACAGGTCCCCTACTCTGCCTTCTGTTTTGCTGACAGTTACTTGCTGGGGAAAATGGTGTTGGCTACATGTAAGCTATGAAATACTTGAATAATATGAAGCTATTACAGTTACATCTGTTACATTTTAGAACCTTTTCTAAAAAAAAAAGGGGGGGAGGGGGAACTTTGTGTTTGTTTGTCTGTTTGTTTCTAAATAAGGCTCCTGGTGATGTGCAGCCCTTCATATTATCATCTTATATATCATGACTATGCCAGCAACTGTGTGGAACAAACAAAATCAAACTCACCCAAAAACTGGAACAAAAGCAAAACCAGTCTTGTAGAGGGAAGTAGAGCTTTAATTTGCATGTTATTAGTGGATTTTTATTGCAGCTTATTGAAACATGTTCACACAGGAAGAGTTAACACTTGCAATCAAGCAAATGCCACTTCCCCGTAGAAAATGTGTCATTACTTGACCTATGCAGATCTGACCCTGAAGGACAAAGAAGTAGGATTGAAAGTTTGTTACTAACCCCAACCCTCTTCTGTAGGTACCCTGCTATTTCTTCTCCTCTTGAGAAATGCTACAATTTATCAAATGTATGACCAAGGTAACCGGTCACCAAACCCCAGCTGAGTTTGTTTGACTGTCCTCGTGTACTACAAGACCACAGAGGTAAGGTAACATGCCTATGGAGAACTAAGCTAAATTGCACTATGCCACATCAGCTGTATACTAGGAGTAAGCATCAATTACTTTTTTTCCTCATCTATTTAGGAAAATAAATGCTGCTCTTCCAAAGTGTGTATACATAACTATATAACATAACTATATCAATGTTAATCTATCTTTGAAGGATAAATTTGTAGTGCACATGTAGAAAGGTGGCATCAGTGTTGCCTACTGATTCTGTAATAATTTTTTTAAGACCAATTATGCAAACCTAATTTTTTAATAGAGAAAATAAGTTTCTAATACATAAACAGCACAGATCAACAATTTTCTGGAAAAAGGATACAGCAAAAATACAAACTTTCTTGTCTTTACCAATCCTGAGCCATTCACAGAAAGCAATCCTGGGACAGCCTTTGAAAGGTATTCATGTCCCATGCAAAGACGATATTGCTTCTCTGCATAATTGGTCTGCTAAGGCATCTAACTAAGCAGATCACCAAAAAATGCTCTTTTACTTTTAATATTGAGCTTAGCCAAACTCTGCATCCTTTTTGGTCATTAACTGTTACCTTTTGATTTATGTCTGGAGTATTTACAGTTTTTGCATGACCAAATGTTTTCAGGGTTAACAAAACCCACACTCTCCTCTAGTGTCTATGGATTGTCCAGGTCTAACATTTCAAAGGTTTGCAAGATCCTCTCCTTATGTCTCTGAGGATATAAATAGTATTCAGTTTAATTAACATCAGCAAAGGCATGTTGAAAATAGATTTGCTCTGTTACTGGCTTTCTCTGCTTCTTAATTTCAAGATGTTAAGCCTTCTAAAATATTTTTTTTTAAGGAGGAGAAATGTCTTCCTGTTTCTCAAGAGAGAGGAATTGTTTCAAATCAAATGTTCATTTTATTGGTGAGAAAAAGAAATCAGTGAGGAAATGAAGTTATTGCTATGATGGACTAAGGATATAAGGCAGGTTAGGCCATATATATCAGCTGATATAATCCAAATACCACATTTCCCTGCAATCCATGTTTGCTTCTTTTTGCAGCACCATTTAAAGAAAAAGCGGAAAAAAAATTCCCAATTCTTGAGCCAAATGTGAAGAGCTTGCACTACAACAGTGACAGCATAGCTCAGGACAGAGGGCTGGGCAATCTCGAATCTGGCTACAGTAAATGCCAGGTCAAATCTCATCATAATTAAAACCATTTTGGAAGCTGCTTCCAATTACGACAGCTGCAGTTGCACGATGTTCCTCCCCGTCCCCACACCTCCTCCTGGTCAAAGAGGAGAAGAGAAGAAGAGTTGCCACTGGAGCAGTCCCATGCACACCCACAAACCCTTCAGCTGTGGCACAGCAGGGAATTTTGTCCGGCGGACATGGAACCATGCAGTTGTTACCAGGGCTTGCAACCGAAAGGTTACTTAGGAGGCAAGTGCTCTGGTTTCCCAAAAGCCAGCTTAAAAGGCTGTAGGGTATGTTTTCAAAGCAGGATTTCAGCCATGTGACTCATTAATGTCAATGGGAATCATGTTGTTAAAACTTTGTGCAGCACTTTGAAAATGTATCCCTATATGTCAGTTTTCTTTTCTAGGCAAAATTATCAAAAACAGACCTTGTGGGCTGGTTTTTCAAATGAAGCTTTTCAGTATTATATCCTAATAAATCAACAGTTTAGCAGGCTTGATCTGCTCTCATTTCATCCCACTCCATCTCCACTTTCCATTTTGTCATTGACTTTGATTTTATACAGTTATAGTAGCATATAGTTTTTGCAGACATTGCCTGGAGGAAGACAACTGCAACATTTCAGGTACTGGATTGCAAATTGTGTGGAAAGCAACAATGGTGCTGTAAAGGGATAATAGTATTTCTTCCATAATTTCAAATACAAAGCAGAATCAGTAAGGAAAAGACCTGTATTTAGATTCTTTCAATTACAGTTTTCATTAGCAAATTGCAACAAATCAACCCTTACTTATTAAAAAATAATTAGTTTGAAGGATTCAGAATTATCTTTTCAGAAAACTCTGGGATCTACTGAAAACAAAATATCAGATGACAAGACTGTGTGCTTAGCAAAAAAGCAAACTAATATAATGAGATCTCTGGTTTCTTGGAAAGAATTATACTTCCTTTTACTCCATTGAATACAGATAGAATTACCCTGAAATGCTTGTAAGCTTGAACTACAACAGAGGGATGATTTGTGTATTCCTGTTAGCTGTGTTTTGTATTTATCACTGATAGGTTTTACTGGAGCAGCAGGAAGGTGCATTATTTCTGTGCGCTCCAAAACTTTTTACTTTTAGATCACGAGCTCGTGTCTGTCCTGGCAATCACATCTTCATTTGAATAAATCCCTGGAATGGAACGATTGCTGTCTGTATGGATAGAGTATCATATGATTCTGTAGTTCTGTTTCTCAGCCAGTAGCTGTTCCATGCAGTAATTGCTCTTTTACAAGTCTTAGCAAAGACACAAGACTAGAATCACACTCTCTTCTTCTCTCTAAAGTCACTGTTGTGGAACAGGTCAGGGTTAGTATTGTTAATAAAGCTTACATGCTGCTGCTTTGTGACTGTACATTGTGACTGGTAGTCCATCAGCAGGAATGTCTCTTAGATAATGTGAGTTGAAAATGACAGAGGTCTCTCTTCTTGGTTGCAAAATAAGGGAGTATGGAACTGCTAGAATTCTCCAGCTACCAGGCAAAAGTAGATGGAAGTACTCCTAGAGAACCTAAATGAAGTGCACCCATCTGTTTACCTGCTTACTTTTATCTTCATTCTTCCTTTCCATAAAGAAATCACAGTTTTGTCCAATCTCCTATGTTCCTTAGTTTTCTGATAATATTGGGTGCTTTTTAGCTTATGTTGTGTCTTAGCTTAAAAAGGTAGATTTTTTTATTCAGTAATTCTGTGTAATGATGGTCTCCTACATTTCAAGAGCTTAAAACATGTTTATTTTTTATGACTTCACAGAATGTGGCATAGTGCCATTAAAATGTGGATATCTGCATTATAATACCAGATGTGAGGTTGCCACAAGGGTTACTTTGAGAGAGAAAAGTTCCAGCACATTTTCCAGTAGTCACATTTCCTCCTTTTTTACTTATAATTTTTTCCCCTGGCATGCAAAAGCCTTTTAATATGCTTGTCTTGAAGTGTTTGGGAAAGTTTAACTTCTGGACTCTCTTGCATTTTAAGTAATTTTGGTTTGGGAGAAGGCAGAACTCTGTTCTGTACCTGATAGTCAGTAGTCATCCAAAGTATAATGCTTAGGAAAAAGACAGAGATGCAAAAGTTACTTTAATTTGTTGTTTTGTCTGATGGTCAGCAACAGTTTCTTCAATGTAAACCCTAAAAATGAGAGAAAAAGTGGGAGCAGATACCTTTAGATTCAGCATAAACAGCAATATGAAAACTTGAAACTCAGCTCAAGTCCAACAAAGTAAGGTTTGTATGCCTTTCTCTCATCGCTCTTGTATTTTTGGTAAGGAAATAATTTCTCAGTTTCCATGATACTTCTCTGAAGCTCAAGGCACTCTAGAAACATGGTTGTGCTCTATAAACTATGCAGGTGGAAAAACTAGCACATGGAGAGGCCTGTCTTCTGTCATGTTGCCCTTGAAGTCCCACCTATCCCTGGTGCCCTTATTAGCCTTGTGGTTCTTGCCCTTCCTCTACTTGCAAGCCATTAATTTTGTTCTCTGCAGAACTCTGAAAGTTCCTACAGAGAGATTTTAGAAGTATTTAGATTTGGATACCATGATGATAAGCGTAATACAAAACTTCAGTGAGAGAAGGAGTGTTATGTTTCTAAAAGTTAGGATTTGGGGGTGTTTTACAAGGTACCAACAAAAGAAATTGTAATAGATTTCTATGCGCAAGGGTAGTAAAGTCACTTTTCTAAACTAAGTTGATATACTATACATCTCATTACAACCATTTATGTTATAATCAAGTAATCTTAATAAAACACTTTCCACATTGAGAATGGGAGAATTATATTTCTGTGATGATAATGCTAGATAGTTTTATCTTTTCTTTTCTTTTCTTTTCTTTTCTTTTCTTTTCTTTTCTTTTCTTTTCCTCCTTTGTAGAGGGAGCTCTAGAAATGACAAAAAAATGTGTATTTTTTTGCTGAAACCTGTTACCCAGTAACAAGGGTAACTGTTCTTACTAAGATGTGAAAGCATGCTGACAGACTCATTCCCTGATAATTATGATGTTCTCCCTTGAATCTGGGTATGTAATAACCAAATTACTCCTAATAACATATGACTGGGTTGATACAGAAATTGAATAAAAGGGTTGGGGACCATCACAGCTTGGTAACCCACGTGCTTACTCTACCATACCTGCACAGGTTCTTAACCTGCCCCACAGTCCTCTTTCCAGAGTGCAGCGGAGGAGTGAACACTGGGCGTGTGATTACTGTGTTGGCAGAAGGAGATCTGTGCCCTGGATTTTTTACATGGATTGCTTTGGAGGTTTCAGGATTATCTTAGAAAAACTGAATTCCTCATGTACCTGCAAGAGCAGTTTGAGCTGGAGATGCCAGTTAGACTATGAGTTTGATCAAAAGCATGAACCAGAGCAGCAGGTGGAAAGACTGACGCAAAACTTTTCAGTGATAATCCATTAGTTCTGTATTCTAACCTATTACGGAAAGAATTGTAATAGGTACTGAGTTAAGTCAACTTGTTTATAGAGAAAATAACCAAATGGGAAAAATAACTCAAGATCAGTCACTCCTTTGGCAAATTCCGTTTAACCTCAATTAATGGAAAATGTGGAAAAGCCTGATGTGCTCCCACACCTTGAAGCTTTGCAATCCACAGACCCATGGGTCTGCCAAGGTCTGGCACTTTGCCTGGACTAATAAACTCTCTGACAAGCATGAGCACTGGGGATCTGTGTGCTGAGATACCCTTGCGGCTCATGTCTGGCAGAGCTTAATGAGTCAGGTTCAGCATCGTGTGAGAGCAGCTGCATTGCTGCTGGACCTGGTCCCAGAGCTGGCTCGAAGTTTCTCAACAGCGTAATGACTCAGACTTGAAGTGGTGGGTGAGAAATTTTGGAGCAGGTAAAGGAGAATGGGGGAGGGAAATGGCATTGGAACAGTCATTAGGGGTTTTGTAGTGCTTTCATGGAGAAGATACAAAATTTTGCATTATGATTTTGCTGTGGTAATGGACTGAGTAGAGTTAGCCGTGCCTTGAGCTGATGAGTCCATTAAAGACATGACACATTCTGGGAATTACAAAAAGCTTTCTCTTTCCACCTCTACTTCTGGAACCCCTTTGTAGTTTTGTTTTGTGTGTGTGAAGCCTCCTTGTCCTAGGTCTGTCTTCTGGAAGGACCATGGACCCTCTCTTCTCCCTTCTCATGCAGTCGCCTGCCTGCCCTGAGCGCACCCTACAAAGGCAACCATTTCTCCTCTGATGTGGGAGGAAGACCAGGAAAGATACTAAAGGGAAGCAAGTCTTGATTTTGAAGCCATTGTAGAGATCCTGGAAAAGCCCTGAGAGGTTTGCTGGGTCACAGGTCCTGCTGATCCTGGGTGAACATCCTGGTCCAGCCTCAGCCAACCACTGTCCCCAGGGAGGTGCCTCATGCCCAGGGTTAAGGCTGCCCCCACTGTCCCCCCAGCTGCTTTGCTTCTGGCTGGGGTGGTGGGATGGGATTAAACAAGATGCAGTAACTTATCACTTGTGCTGCTTATTTTTATCCTTCTGTAACTGCAAGGTAGCTCTAGAGTGTATGCTGTGCATTGGTAGAGAGTATTTTTTTTAATGCAAACTAATCCATTTTAAAGCGTTTTTCTAAATCAAGGTGGAAAAGTTATGGAGTCATATTCAGGATTGTCTCAGATTTTGGTAGCTACAATATTTACGGTATTTCTAGACACTAATGAAATCAGCCATGGCTGCTTTTTATATTTTATTGAGTCAAACTTCTATTTTTCTTTTAGATTCCATAAGACTTGGTGCCTTTCCCCCCATATTTTACTTTTTTCCCACCCATAATCTTAATTTATTTCTTTTCACCAATATTTCATAGTCTGTGTCTATGTGATTTAATTCTTCTGCAAATATTTTTAATGTGTATTTTTTAACAGTTTAATCTGGTTATATTTTTTTTCATCTCGATGGTAAGTTAGGCAAATAAATAAAGGTGAGGAACAGCCCTTGTAGCAAAATTGGTTTCCCTACCTGCTCAAAAATGTTGCAAAGTAATTAGTATTGTTGCAACATTTGTTGAGCAAGTCTCAGAGGCCTTGTAGCAGCAGAGAGCAGGGTAAATGAAACTGAGCCATTTGGAAAAGGTGAGCACAAGGTCAGCGGGCCATGGAAATCCCATGACTCCATAAGAAACTGTATTTAAGATGAAATGTCACTTCACCTGTAGATATTACATTAGTTTTAGTATTTTAAAAAGTTTTTTACTTTTGTTGCTGTCTCCTTTGTTTCTTCTCACTTTCTTCCATTTCCTATTTCTCGTGCCATTTGCTCTTTTATTGCAACGACTGCCTTTCTCCACCTTGCTCTCCTGGCTGATCATTGCCAGAGATAAAGGCCCACATGAAGCTTGATGCAAGCACAAAGGAGCATTGATTTTGTTATTAGTCACTAGTGTATGAATATATTCCAGTTCTCATGAAGGCAGTTTTCACACATCTGACTCACTGGGGGACAATGCTGCAAGTAATTGAAATAATGAAGGTTTTGGTCCAGTTGCTGTGTGAATTGAGCTGCATAATTTCACTTATTTTATTTTCCATTCCAGTTTTTCTTTGTGTGTGTGTGTGTGTGTGTGTGTGTTAATTTTACCAATCTGGTTTTGTTTCAGGTGCCTCATAGTTTTCACTAATGGTGTTATTACATTTAAGTTCTTTCCTCATATTTCATGAAAACTACCATCCAAAAGATCAAAAGCTTTTCTGTGAAAAACAGATTGTTTAAACAGCTGAAATACTTCTTACATGTGTCTGCATCTACTGTAGATTTCTATGAAGTACTAAGTATCACACATTTAGGCATCTGCCATCTTAGAAGTGATTTCTGAGTAATAGATGTGAACAAGTCAGCTCCTCAGACGGCAACTTTCCATAACTGTATTCAATTTTGGGAGTGCTGTTATTTGATACTGCTTCTTTTCCTGATAAATTTTATTTCCAAATTTTATATTCATTATGTTTCTTTTTATACCATTTCCATTATTTATCCCAAAAGAGAAACCAAGACAAGTACCTTTGAAATAAGAATAACACAGAAACTACATTTGTATTCTTTTAAAGCTGGGGTTTATATCCTCTCTCGCAAATCATGGAAATTCACAGCAATAGGCTCATCTGAGTTCAAGATGAATGGAAAAATATTCCATTGACTTCAGAAAGTTTTGAATCAAGACTTGTGCTGTGTTCTTTGGAGTATCAATGAAGCATTTGTGCTTTAAAATATTTCTGTAAATTTTCTTTTCTTGCATTTGTCTTTCTGTTTTCTTTCTGAATTTTTGGCTTTTGAAGGTGAATTGTATATGAAGAAAGTTCACTTCAACAATTTTACATTTATTACCATTTGTCTTTTTCACTGATTGCCTACCTAGATATGTATAATGTAAACTAGTGCCTACCTATTTTTTTTTTTCTTGGATGTCTGGTATTTTCTAATCATGGCTTGTAGTTAGCTTTCTCTTTAAAGCTGACATCTCCAATATTTTCAAGGTCTCTTTCTGTGAGATATTTCCATGTTCTTTTTTCTTCCAGTTTTCAATTCCATCTAATTTTGCAATACCTTTATTGAGATGGTATTCATACTACTGATTTATCTGCAGAAGAGCACGAACTCCTGATATAAATAACAACATCATTCATATGGCAGTATTTCTCTCACCTTTTTTTTTTACATCTTCTTACCTTTTTGTTTCCTTCTTCAACTTTATCTGGGCGTTGAAGTTACTTGCCTATCCAGGGGAATGTTTGTGTCCCTCTATTTAAATAAAACTGTCAATTTAGAACCCACAGTCTTTATAGAATTATTTTTAAATCTGTCTACCCACAGATAGTGGGCTGTCTTCCAAAATTCCTTGATTGTTCTTTTATTTACTGCTTAAGAGGCTGTAAAATAGGTTTAAAGTTTCTCACAAGAACTGGTCAATAAACCTCCTGAGCTGGTGGAAAGCACTTACTCCAGAGAGAGGAAGAATGTTTTGTTCTCTGTAGGTTAAGAAGTTTTCTAACGGTGTTGTGTATGAGGGTGTACTCAGTTCTAATTCAGTGTACTCTTCTTTCAGATGTTAAAATAAACATCAGTTTAGGTCAGCAATAGCTCATTTTTTAAAAGTTTGCTTGCAATGAGGGAAAGGAAGAAGTAAAGATACCTGGATGTGAAGGGCTTCATATGTGTACAGATCTCTAATTAAAACAAAACAAACAAACAAACAAAATTTTTCTTTTCCAAGAGTATTTGGGAAACAAATTCCTTCCAGCTGAAATCGCATTCCTGGAGGGAATTTCTATTCCCAATGCTTAACAAAAGAGTACACACCAATTCCTTCTCATAAGGCAGGACTTTTGTCATTAACATTTCTTTTTTAAATAACAAGCTTCTTTGTCATGTATATATTTGCTTGCTCAGGTCTTTTAAGGGTTAACCACCCTCCTCAGTGTTACTGGCAAGACTTTTCCTGATAACGCTGGCATTTGGCAATGCCCTTCAAGTTGTTCAATGTTGTTGGACATTTCTTGAAGGCAAAGGAGGAGTAAATTGCTCAACCTTTCCAACAGTGTAGGATCAAACTGGGATGATGAAAAATAGTGCTTCTATGGTTTTGTCTGAATGTCTGAATTTAGCTATTGTGTTTTAATGTAATTAGTTACTGAAATTCTAAAAAATAGTTAACAGATGCTTTACCACTTCTTTAACCAACAGATTTTGAGACACAGGTTGCTTTAAGAACAAAATAATATGAAACTTCTTAGAAACTAATTCCTTTTTTTCTGGCAGAAAAAGAATCAGTGGCATCTTATCTTGGATCTGCAATTAGTGACTGCTGGGACAGCTTCATTTAAAGACTAGGATTGCCTGGGTTCTTATAACTTGGCCATAGGTTGTGGAGGACATCTGCAAATCATTGCATGAATCAGAAAAGTACAAATTCACAACAGCTCTACTCTCTTGGGTTGTATTTGATATTTCCTGTTTTCAAGGTTTCCTTGGTATCTAACGCATAGCCTGCTAAACATCAGCTGTTCCCAGTGACTCAGATCTGCAGACCTTTGATCAATTTATCTTGTCATGATTAACCAATTTATATACTGGAAGAACAATGTTACTATTTTTTTTTTTTTGAGTAAAAATATTACACAAACATCCTCTCTAATTCTGTGCAGACCTCAGTTCCTGGTGTGTCCCATATTCTGACTGTAGGTCCCTTTCTCCGCATTAACCCAAATCCTATCAATGACATGAGGGTTTTTTTGGAACCTAAGGTATCCTCAATGATGGGTTGGAGTTGGAGTTGTGACTAAACTGAACTGCCTTTTTTTTCTTTTTTTTTGAGTGCCTATTTTCTTTCAATTAACTTTATTTAAATATTTTGATCTATTCTCTGGAAAGAACAACAGAACAACAAAGGGGAAAACACAAAAATGAAACTGTTATGCCATGGTGAATTCAACCTGTTACTGTTTACAAAGTAAGACAACTTACTTCCTGTTCCTTAGTCTCCAAGTGAAGGGATTTTAACTTTTTAGACCTGCAAATGGTGTTAATGAACATGGAGACCCCTGTACAACCCTAGTACTGGTTCTATGCAGAAGATTTTGAAACTTCAGAGTTCTGTGGATCATAAGCAAGGAACATGTCTATGAAGCATCATAAACATGAGAAAGGTTGATTGCTACATATGGATACACTAAAAATAATTCCATGTGTATATATGCACATTTAGTCTATCTGGTTATCTGCTTTCTGCTACATCAGGTAAATTCCAAATCCATCCTGAAATGTGAAACAGAAGAAGTAGCAGCATGTGTGTTAAACCTGATCCTCCTTGACGCCTACACACATGTTCAGTTGTTGAAATCCTTCATTCAGTTGGAATCATTCTGTTCTCTGGTCCCCTAACACCAATACAGACCAGTACATGCTTTCCTGGCTATGTGCATCTATTTAATGTCTCTCTCTTTGCAGGTGTGCCTATGGACTCTTTTATTTTATTCATTTTATTGAGCATGCTTGGTATGTAATAATTTAATAATCAGATTATATAAAAAAATATATTCTAATCTTTCTTCAAACTAACAATGCACTAGTGCCCATAACACTCTGAATACCAAATTTAAAAATAGTCTCTATGAAGTCCCATAATGAAACTTTTCACAGCCATTATGTATTTTTAAAATTACCATTTTAACAACACTACTCCCCAGAATAGGGCATTAGCCCAAAATACAAAAGTTTCATAAAGCTAAAAAACCACTGGATTATTCTGGAAGTCTGGTCTATAGAAGAGGGCTGTTGAATGACTAAGCTAGTGATGTGTTAGCTACACCACAGCTTTCAATTGCACAGGTCATATCAGGGACACTTTCCTGATCCAAAATGTATGCCACCATTTCAGACTAAGCCTTTATTCTGTTGCGTGTTCAGTTCCCAGGATCCCAGCATGCCAGAGCAACCTAGGTTCCTTCCTCCTCTCTCCCAAGTTAGATGTAGATAGTGAAGAGGTCACTGAGCAGCAATCTTCCTGCTTCCCAGTTATTACAACCATCCCACATAGCTATGACACTCTTTGCTTAGAAGCCCATGATTAGTCTGTTCACAACAAAATGTTATTTATCCATCTATAGATATTTTCAGAAAAAGTATCCAGAATCAGATCTTACTAAGTCTTATTTTTCATTGTAAAGTCTGGGGAAGTCTTATCCCATATATGGTCCCTTTGTTCTAGCAAACTTTATCTCAGTAGTTGCTAGATTTTCCTCCACATCCCTTTTTCCTCTAGCCTTTTTTATTTACCTAATTTTTTATTTCATTAGAGTATTGTCTTAGGACTAAAATATATGGATGGTATAAGCAGAAAGTGTTTTCAAAAAAGTGGTTTTTTCCTGCCGTTCTTAAACATCATTGCATTTCTTACTGAAAAAATTATCTCTCAGCCATCCATGGCTTTGTCTCCTATTTTCTTCTCCTAGTGACACTTTCTGATACAGCTTTCTGTAGGCAAACAGGTGAGTAATAAGGAATCTTTAGAATATTCATAATAAAGAAGCCGATAGATTTCCTTTATCCCTCCATTCTCCCCTTTTTCTTCTTCCCTTTATCTTCCTGTAGAGAAAAGAATTGGGCAGGGTTTCCTGGTTCTTTATCTCTGCTCAGGGTGTCTGGGGTATCTGATATTGTCTTCAAGCGACTTTTTCATGAGAAAATGTTTCCCCAGGTTTAATAGGAACTTTTTCAGAGCTTCAGTCAGGTCTTATGAAGGCCTTACAACTTAGTAGGTCCCCTTACTACATCTCAGTTTTTTATTTTTGAATGTTTTGTTTCAGGGTGCATGCAGTCAAAGAGGTAATACATTAGTAGACATTTTTGTTAATACCTGGACATGTTGAAAGGAATTGGTTTTTTATTTCTATTTTACCATTCCATTATTTGTGTTTTTTCATTGTTCTTTATTCATTTAATCAACACTGCATTTGGGCACTTCTTCAGTATTAGGCTTTTCATTTTCCTGTGATCAGTTGAAATGATCAATTGTATCAGCATATGCCAAGACAAATCCCCTGTTCCTTTCAGAAGGCCAACAGTAGAGATGTTGAAAAGTAGCTGAAGAAATCTAATGCTCTAAGTATTAAACCAGGAAACTGGGAAGACCTACACATGTTCTGAATGCTGAGCAGTCTGGCTAGAGTGCCCAACAACCTTTTGGACTGCCATTTCTGGTCCCCGCCCAACAGCAGCATGTGTTGCACATCACTCAGCTCATGCTAATCTACTCACAGGCTGATAATCCCAGCCACATGGGCACCTGCAGTTTTGGTGATGTGCCCTGACTCATTTATTGTGAATTGATCTGCAAATCCACCATCGCTCTAATTCTCGTCTAATTTGCAGTAATCTGTCAATTCTTGTTTGGCACATGGGGTCTTGTGTCTAGCCCATGAGAACTGACTCAGCAGAGCTGCTGTGCAGCTCTGATGTTTTTGCTTGCTTTTCCCTGTTATTAATTTTTTAAAAATTATTTTTAGTTGCTTTTGCATCTTTATATTTTGAGAAAAGATTGTTGATTCAACTTCTTGGGTCTGAAGAGATGTGAAACACCTTAACTCCTTCCCTCTGCTTGAAAAAGCACTTTTTCTGAAAGACGTTCATCTTTTGTGAAGTTGTCTTCCCCCCTCAGGAATATTTCTCTGACTTCTCAGAGCATAAGGTCTGTCAGTTTTTTCTTCAGTTTTATGAAGAAATGACTGCTATTCAACTCTTTCAGTTATTGCAAAATATAGATGCCTTTCCATAATAAAACAATTTTTCATGAATCACTGTCTGCTTACCTTGAGAGCAATATAGAGGTGGTACTGAACTTAATTGTGTTATTTTTTGGTAATATTTGTACAATTAGGAATTTTAAAAGAAAGGATGGGGAATATCTGAAAACTGCTTGTGATTGAATTGCTTTTTTATGTCACTGGTCTTCTGATACTGTCAACTCATCATCCTTTGGTATTTATAATTATGTTGTTATGTCTGAATCAGGTAGCCTCCAGTACAAATTCCCAGTGAAACAATATTCCTGGTGGTTTACTTTTGTGAGTTCTACACTAAATTGCATCCTTCATGGGGTGCAAAAAAAAGCAGCACAACACAAATTTCTTATGGTTGGTAGATATCAAATATACTACTTTGTATGACATCAAACATACGTCAAATACAACAAATTTGTATGATATCAAACATTGGTTTCATCTGTGGTTTCTTAAGGTCTTCGGCACTAAAAATATAAATCAGACTTTCCCTGGAACTAAGACTTATCAATAGCCAGAGACCAAAAGTAAGCCAGACCCTCATGAGAGCAGCATTTTCACAGAAACTTAAGGCAGCCATGTGTATGAGTACTTCATCCACATATATTAGGCATCTATTTACTTTTTTCACACATTACATTATTGAAAAAAACAAACAATCAGCTTCTAATTTTTGGCTATTTTTCTCAGTAATTTTTAAAGCATCGCAAAAGCTCATGGGGAAGCAAGATCTCTAAGAACTGAATATCAAGACTTTTGAATATCAATGCAGGCCTTTTGTACTTCACTTTAGACTTTGTTACATTATAATAGCATTCAGGAATCTTTCTAAAATTAGTCCTGCAAGAAATATTTGATGTTAAATTGCCTTGATTTGAATAAGAAAAGTGGCTGCAAATCAGCACGATTCGGACAATGTTCTGCAAGGTCTGAAAAAAACGCTGTCAAAGCTGGTATAAGTATCATTTTGCATTGTCTGAAAGTCTGGAACTGTTTATAAGTAGATTCTATGGGTGCATTTGACTTGGAATGTTTGTGAAGGGAGTGGACAAGTGAAAAAAATTGCAAGCCTCAAACTATATATATTTCAAATCTAGGCTGCTCTCAGAAATGGTGGCTGCAGATTATTTGGGGTTTTTTCTCTGTGGAGATACTGCCTTGGGTTTTTGTGATCTAATCAACAAAAATAAGCAAAGTATTTTTTTTTTCCCAGGCGGGTGGTAGGAACTACAATATTTCTAAGAGTCTTTCAAGTAAGTGTGTAGGATCTATCTATCATGTAGCCAAAAGTCATACTACAGTGGAAGATTCAAGACAGTATTTTTTGCTTTCTACTGTAATATATCACTGAAGCTCAAAAACAGGGAGGAAGGGTCGGGGGGAGGGAAGGAAGGAGAGAATTGGCCTGGTCTAGACACAAATAAGTTAGAGCAGATAAACTGAATCATTTCCCTCATTTGTAGACATTCAGCATGAGGCATCACTGTTGAGGAGATGGGTGAGAACAAGGAAGCCTTGGAGATAAGGTGCAATATTCCAGTCAGAGACTTTGGAGATACATATAAATAATTAGATTTTTTTTTTCCAGGATAATCTTTGGGCTTGTGTCTTATTCATCCACATAGATGAGCATAAGAGAAGCTGTTCTGCAAGAAGCTTGACACATCTTTAAGGCCAAATACTTTTTGCAATATGAAGAAGTGGGACACGGAAGCAATGTATCCTGGGATGCAGGACAGAGGAAGCTGTAGACAGTGTTTAAAAAATCTGACTTACGTAAAATCTGCCTTCCCTCCTGCTTCTACTCCCTGGGTCTTCTCAAAGGAGCATATGACTTCTGTGAATGGACAGGTCAGGCAGTGAGTAATGTTTTGGCTCAGTGTTTACAATAGAAGTAATGGATGCTGGCAGGGGAGCACACTGGGCTATCTGTCCCATCTGTTAAGATCTGCTACAGACTCTACTGGAGATAGCTCAGTGTATTATCTTTCCATGAATCATCACTGCTCCTCTAACTGTGTGCAGAATTCAGTTCAGCATAGCTGATAATGCCTTGAGTACACCTTAGGTAAGAAAGCTATTTTCTATAGTTCCTGCTCTGTGCTGCTGTCCTATGAATCTTATTTTTTAAATTCATTTTTACATTATTCTTCTCTTTTGAGAACTGCTGCTGTGTTAACCTTCCACAAGAAACTCAGAGCAGCAGAGCACATTTGTAGCAGTTTAAGGAAAGGGCCTGCAATATAATGTTCTGTTTCTTTTTGGTACAGTTTTACTTGTTTCTGAGCAAATAGGGTAATTTTGGGAGACTTTTTCCCAAGTTTGAACATACCAGGAGTGAATTTGGCCTGAAGACAGAATGTAAAATAATGGACAGAATTATTACCTTGGAACTTAATGAAATCTGAATGACCAGTGGAGTTTCTCCAAACATACTTTTTAAATATAAAGAGTGAGTTCTTGCTCTCTTTAATCAGATTATTGGCTAAGGTTCAGGAATCATTTGGCAAAATTATGTAGCTTATTCAAGCTAGGTTTTCCTAATAGTTCATAATGGAGGAAAATCTTGCATCGTGCTCAACCTTCAAAATCACAACCAACCCTCAAAATTCCAGACTAAAATATAAAGAACCACAGAAACGGATATAGCAATGCCCAGAGAAATACCTTTATTCCCAAATAGCTCAGCTGTAATAAGCAGAGGTTGTTGTTTTAAATAATAGGTTTAAACCTTCATAATTTAAAGAAGAATTTTAATAAACAACATTCATCCTGTATTGCCTTTGTATAATTTAATTTTCTACTAAAGTTACAGTTTAGATAGGTAAGTAATAATATATATTGATTAGAATTAAAGATTACTTTTATTCTTCATCTATTATTTCTTTTCGCTAACCAGCAGAGTGCATTGTTTTCATGTATCAGTGAAAAGAGGACTTGCCTTTTAGACTATGTGGAAAAACCCTAAATAGTATTATGTTAAAAAAAAGTAAATTATATCTCTTATTTATTGGAATACTTGTTTCTTATTCACTGTTGGATACAAAGAGATAATCAAATAACAGTGCAGAAGATCAGCTTTCTGGAAAAAAAAATCTGATCTGCCAAAGAAAGAGAAAGTATATGGAATAGGCTGGATGCATAGGAAAAATGTGATTCACTCAAAATTTCTTTCTTTTAAAAATATTTTACCCCTGAATGTTTGAATTAATATTTCTGGTCATTAAGCTCTTCAGAACTTTAGAACTAGCATGTCCAACCCCCTCAGACTTTTTATTCATAGCTTGGAAAAAAAGAACAGATTTCCCTATTATCCAAATCCAAACAAATTCCTCAGTTTGAATGAACTGATTACTGACTTGGCAAAGCTGAATAAACAGAAATGAGAAGGATATTATCTCTGGAGCTGCAAAAGAGTCTATATTGGTCATGAGTTTATCCCTTAACATATTGTGTTTCTATGGGGTAAGGAAAGGACTCCTCCGACTCAGCTCTTGGTAATGGTTAAAAATAACCTTCAGCAAATATGTATTTCCCAATTGTGATTATTTAAAAGTAATTTTTAAAATCTTAATTAAAAATAGATAAGTAAATGACCATAATTTCAAATTAAACAGCTACAATTTTAAAAGGAGAGCACTAAATAGAAACCACATTCTTTTATGGCAGAAGCAGGTTTGCAATTTGTCCAAAACTTTTGTTGCCTTGGACAATACACAAGTGTTCAGAAATTGAGCCTGTGGGCACCATTCTCACAAAAACTTCTAAACGAGGATACACCTGATTCAGGATACACCTGTCCACAATGGTATACCCTGAATCTAGAAATGAAGAGGCAGAGCCGCCTGCAGTATTTTTGTGTCAAAGGGAATTACCATCTTGTGCATTAGGTGTCACTGCTGCCTAGTCACTTGGGATGAAGTCTCCTGCATGATGAGCTAAGGCTCAGTGGGATATCCAGAGAGATACTATGGGTAAGCTGTAGATAGACCCTGTCCCTTTCCTCCTCTTCTCAAAGCTCCTCTGTGCAGCTCTTCCTCAGCTGAGGTTTATATATTTTGGACCAGTGAACTCCTTTAGTAAACAGCCCTGGGCTAAGAGTATCTAAAGCGTGATGTTCAATAAAGCTTTTGGAGGGACTGAGAGCCTCATCATCATGGCCCGTGAGGTCTGGGCAGAGCTGCACCACTCAGCTGTAGTTTTACTCAACAGGGATGAGTCTCTCATCCTGGAGAGTCAATGTAGAGGAGGCTTCCATTTGGCAAGCAAATAAACCACAACTGATTAGAAGAACACTCAGTGCTAAAGGAAAGTGGACATTTAAGGCCATTGGGTTGGACTGCTGAAAGAGACAGCTACATAAAGGATATTGCAATACTAAAGGGGAAAAATGTCTGTGTTTGGGGCAGAATAGGAAGATTTTCTGGGCTTGTTCATGAAGTACTAAAGTGCTCTTTGGTGTTTTCTTTGTAGTGTGTGTAGTCTCACAACCCATGGGTTTGAAGCTGTTTGAGGTAATACTCTACAGTTTGAGAGTAAAAGTCAGAATCCAGGTTGCACTTCAGGCTATAGCTTTTTTGTGTGATAATGCAGATAAAAGCTACTCTCCTTAGTACCAAAGCATGTCATTATCTCCCCACAGATAAGTTTAGATGTAGTTTCCTGACCTTATTCTGTTTCCTTAATTACACATATGTCGATTGGGACATGGAGCCTGCAATCAACTGCCTTTCTATGCAGCTCTTTAGTGGAGAAGATTTTGAGAAATCTTCCTCCCAACATTCTGCTGATTAACCAGTGGATTTTGCCTGGGTTCAAGTGGGAAAGTTAGCAAGACCAGCTGAAAACTTAGGATATCTTTAAGAAGTTAATGGCAGAGGTGGTATATGTGTCAGTTCAGTCCAAGATGAATAAAAGACAACCCATGGAATTTGTGTATGTGTGTATGTGTTTAAAATCAAAAGATTTAAAAAATTTATTCCTTTATTCCAGCTAAATCACAGGATATGAAACTCTTTTTTCTCATGAAAGTATGGTTAAACCATACAAAACAACAATGATAGTACCTTCCTTACTCTTTCAATACTAAAAATGCAAAATCCTAAAGGAAAATGTTTTGTCCAGGTTTTTGATAATATCTGAACCCCTTTCCATAAAAGCAGTTAGGCAAATATCTCTCAGAAAGGTTAAAGTCACCAAAGACCTGTGGGGTTTTACCCCTGAAGCATGTTTCTTATCTGTATAAACTAGGCCCATCAATGTGGGGTCCTACAACAGTGGTGCAGCTTGATTTCAGTTGGACCAGCTGATGTGGCAGCAGTAGCAGCAATGTGCTACTCTGACACTTTGGAAGTGTTGTCATTGCCTGGCTGTATTTGGGTTTTGGATCCAAATGTTCCAGGTCTGAAAACAGTCAACCTGGGGGCAGCCTAATACATCTGAGAGGATCACCTTGAAGAGAGAAGCAAAGCTGAGGACAGGGCTGGAAGGTGTCTCCTGTGAGGGGCGACCTCATTGTTCCTTACCGCTCCAAGGGGAAGGACATGCTGATCCCTTCTCCCTGGGATCCAGTGAGAGGACACGTGGGATGGCTCAAAGCTGCACCAGAGGAAGCTCAGACTGGATATAAGGAAACATTTCTTTACCAAGAAAGTGGTCAAACACTGTAACAGGCTTCCTAGAGAGCTGGTCTCTGCTCTGCACCTGTCAGTGTTTAACAATGCCCTTAATAACCTGCATTATCTTTTGGACATGTCTAAAGTGGTCAGGCAGTTGGACTGGATGATCGCAGTAGGTCCTCTCTAACTGGACTACTCTATTCTGTAGCTAATCTTCACATTTCTTCTAACTTAAGATGTCTACTTCCAGAGAGAAATTGTGCCCTGGAAGTGCCTCTGTATTCCCAGTGAAAGTTAGTACCCTTTAAAGGCAGATGTAGATACATACCAGAGTTGATCAGAGGAATCCCATACTTGGAAATTTTAATCACCAGTTTTAACAATGATATAAAGGGTAAACTATGTTGATTTCCTGAGCTGCTTCACCGGCAGGCTGTTGTACTACAGTAAACTTCTATTTTTAAAATAGTGGTGCTCAAACTTGTTCTTCCCTTTCATTTTTTGCTTTTCCTGTAAAAGGCTCATTTTCATTGGCTAGAGAAGCAGTTAAAACAAATAAACACTTCAAGCTCAATTTGATACTTGGTTGTGGTTTTGGGTTTTTTTCCCCCAAAAAGGGCATAATACATCTAGAAATGTTTATATAGCAATTAAATAGTTTAATCTTTATCCAGATGCTCAATATTTATTTATATTTCTTCATATTAGGAAATGGCAAATAAAGTATTTCTTATTTACTAAATTCTAATTTCAGCTTTGGATTTTATCAAGCTGCATTTAGATGGAAACTGTTAACGGTCAAAAGCTAACATTATTAATTTTAGTAATTTACTTGTCAGAAAGTATGCAGTAAAGAAAAAAGCTTATGAAATAATTGTTTTGAATGGAAAATTAATAAAGCTAATGAGTCTATGAAAGAAACTATGACGATACCACAGACTGGGTCTGTGCACCACAGGCATGGTATCTAAGAGTCATGTAAGGTAAACTTTGTCCTCAGAACAGTTTCTGAAAATGCCCAGCAGCTCAGTGCTCAGCTGCTTTTATAGCAATTATTGAGGGACAAAGTCAGTGTTAATTGCATCCTCTGAAATCTTTGTATGCTCTCATGCCTTTGGGAAGTGTGTATCTTCACCAAGACCACGATTCCCTGATCTGTGTGAAGGACATACTCTGTTTAATGATTTAAATGAGGATATAAATTTTCTTGCCTTTTTCCCCCAACTTTTCCCCCAACATTTCTTAGCAGTATAAATGGAGGAAAGATTCTTCCCACTACTGTAAGCTAACTTAAATGCTCAGGGGAAATTCAGGCAAACTTTTTTTAATGCTCAATGGAATCTGAATATGCTTTCAGTCAGGAGAAATGTAAATATCAGAAGTTGCTTAATTGAAAAGACTGAAAATAATGTAAATATTTAATGTAGTGCATGACTTTGCAATGTATTTATAAGGTGAGCTGACCTCAATAGTTTCCTTAACTACATATAAGAGTAGCACCTTTTATCTCATTGGAGTTTAAGGAGAGCTCATTGATTCAGAATGTTCTTAAAGTGTACGTAAGCAGTTTTCAGGTATTAAATCTTGACCTGAATGTAGGGTGTTGTAAAATCAAATGAAACTTTAAGCAGGCCTATTTTTTATAATAAAAATGTGTTTAAATAGGAAAAAATATTAGCTGCTATAAAGTAGCAAATGTTATCCGTCCTGCTAGAATTGCTTAAAAATGCATCAGTTTTATAGGTTATTTTGGCTCATGTAAATTAAAATTTATCAGGTTGGCTGAGGCAGGTGATGCCAATGGCCTATGTCTCTGTCCAAGGGACTAAAGGTCTGGTAGTTATACAGCTTGTTTGGAGTGGGTATCTCAATCTTGGATTCAGAATCCAAACTGAAGGCCTTAGACAGAGAGACTATTTATTGCCTTGGCCAGCAAAATAAGAAGGCATTGTGGAGGCTGACAGACCAGCCATGCAAAGAATTCCCTTGACTCCAGGGAGATCCGAAGCCTACCCTCTCAGCAGGGAGTAGATGATCAAGTTGGAAACCAAGCCACATCTTTATTTGAAGAAAGAAGATATGCTCTGTGAGAGTCCTGGTGGCTTGTGGAAGCAGGTAGGTGCAGAGCCTACCTGCGTGCAATTTCTGTGACTGTGGCTCATCTCTTCTGCCTGTTCCCTCTGCCACCCAAACTCATCCTCATCAGCTTCTCCTTCAGCTGCCAGAAGCATCCTGGGCAGTGGCTGATGCAGCAGCAGCAGCCAGGGGCTTGCCCAAGTCCTTGTGAAGCAGGGAGAGGAGGCAAGAAAAGTGAAGACGATGTGTGGGTCATAGAAAAATCTACCAGCAACTCACAGGTCCCTTACATAGCCAAACCAGCACTGGTAACACCTAACAGCTCAGTCACACTTGTCCGTGTGAAGCTTTAATCACCTTTTACACTGCTCATGCAACAGCAGGTAAGTAAATAACCAAAAGGAAGCAATTCAAGCTGAGCAGCTCAACAACATCCCAATGTCTCCTCTGAGCAGCATTATCAGTTGGGTCTTTGCTCTGGGGGCCATATTTCCTTGGGAAAAGCCAAGAAGATTGTTACGTCTGGACAAAATATTGCTTTTCTTTGCTGACATTTCTCTGTAACGAAAAGGTGTTTCGAAGAAAAGTTAAGCGCAGAATATTAAGCCTGCCTCAAATGGATGTGTCACTTTTATTGGAATTCTAATTAAACAGAGACTCATAAAAAAGAATACCTTCCCAATTTAAATATGGCTAGCTCTCATGTCTGTATGATTCCACAACTTATGATGACAGATTAATGACTAGACTGAAAGTCTATCATAACCTGGTAGGATAAAGCTAATCCAAATCGACTATATGCCATGATTTAACGACACAAAGTTATTGAAAAGTACAAGAATAATTAAGTGGAAATATAATGGAGGAAGCATTTTTCTGAGCTCTGGCACTGTGGACAGAGCCTGCCACCTGATATGGTTGGTTAGAATAGCAGGTCTGCAGTAGTAATGCATTTTTATGCTACTTTTTAAAGAAACTGTGGCTCAAGTAGTCCATCAGTAAAACTCATTCTGAAAAAAATCATGACAGCTTTGGCAGTTATAAAACAGAGGTGCCTTGTTTAAATGGGTGATACTAATTACAGGTAAGATCTCTATAGACACACTTCTTTGTTCTCAGGAAGCTGGACAACATACAATTAAACTCTGGCATAACAAAAATGTCATGTATAAATAAACAGAAAATTGAATTTTAACTGAACACCGAGAAGAAAATAAGTTAGGGGAACTTAAGCTAAATTTTGAGGCTTTGTTTTTTTTTTCCAACAATGCCATTGAAAAGGTCTTTGGAATACCTCCATCTGGGTCTTTTGTGGTGTTACTTATATGCAGGCTGAGCTGTGCACTGATCCAAGCTAGTCAACTTCATAAACTTGTTATTTTGGTCCAAATCTCTGTGTCTGCTTAAGACTGGCTACAGGCACAGTGCAGGCACTTTTTCTAAAGATGACCAATTTCAGAGACAGCAGAGTCTGTCAGAGACAGCAGCATTGTGTTCTGTCTGAGCCAATAAATGCTAGTAAGAGGCTGAATTCAGATTACATTTGGTTGCAAGACAGAGCTAGGATCCTAGCACAAGTGCTGTACTCCTCCATGCAGACATAACAGCTTCATTAATGCTACCTGGATTTGCCTGCCTTGTGTTTTCCATTGCACAGAAGAGATGTATGCTAAGAGATGTCACTTTCTAAGGTTGAAGTGGAAGTGGCCAAGTATAGATGTCTATTGATAGAGATCAGACTGTTAGCAACAGATTAATTAATGGCAAGTATTATATAAACTGCAGGTGAAATTTATCTCCACTATCCTGTATGTCTGAAACCTCATGAAGCTCATTTATGCTATTTATCCCGAGTTCTCTGTAGTTGATGGAGGGAATAGTGCTATTCCAGAGGATGAATTACCACAGAGTATGCCTGAAGTATGGCAGGTACGACATGTTTTATCAATGCTTTACAAGTCATTTTGGACATCTGGCCTTAATATATTTCAGACACTTCAGTGCAAACAGTATTTTAAGCATTGCCATACTGAGTATTAATGCAGAACAAACTAAAATGTAGATATGTTCTGGTTTGCAATTAGAAATATGTATTCTGTACAGGTGAAGTATATTTGGGATGGGTGAAAGAAATATATGCAGCAGAAGTCAGGGTGGTATACGTGGCAACTTTGACAGATGCTGAGGCACTACAGTGCTGAGCACAGCACAGGCCCTGTAGAGCAGGCTGGACTGTGCCTGGCAGGCCAATGTTTCATCACCTGAATGCAGGGAACAGATATGATATCCCCGTTCATCCTTGAAACCTGAGTTCAAACCATTTCTTACCATTTCTGCAGAAGGGCCAACTCCAAGCCACTTTGAAACACCTTCCTCCCTCAGATCCACCTCTCATTTCCCTGCAGTTTGGAAACCCATCTGCAGATCTCTGTGGTGGTGGAGGTGAAGAAGCAAGCAGTGAGCTCTTTGGATGCAATGAATTTTAGAGGTGTGAAGAAAGGTGGCTGCAGGCTGTGTTTATGGGATTTTTGCGGCCTACCTCAGGGCCTGGTTTATTGAGGGTGGTTTTCATATGCCCTTTTATTCCAAATCCCATCCTATAGTCCAGACTGTATTTTAACAATCTGGGAAAAGTTATTGTAACTGTTCTTTTGTAAACAGCGCCAGCTCCAGCGATGTGGATGTTCTCACAAGTTGTGTTGGCCATCAGTCACAATTTCAGTAACAGGTTATGTGACACAACGGTAAGAACCTGCTCTCCTTCAGCTCCTCCCGCCTGCCTCCCCATGGAAGCGGCCGGGGCGCTGTCCCCCGGCTCCTGTCCCGGGAGCGCGGAGCGGCGGCGGCAGCAGAGGGAGCTCTGCGATGGGGAATGGCCCGGGCACGGCACAGCGCCGCAGCTCCGCTTCTCTCCCGGCTGAGGGAATCCCGGCGAGCCCGAGCCCTGCGGAGAGCCCACCCCTGCCGAGCAGTCGTGGGCAGCGTTGGAATCCTTTATTTATTTAATACTGCCAGCCATCCTAGCCGTCCCCAAGCTGCGGTATCAACGTGACTTCAGCTCTTCCTCGGAGTTCGGCTCTGCGGCACACGCCGCGGAAAGGCTGCCCGGAGACGGCATTTGTGTGGAAATCCTGACTGTGGGACATCAGAGCGAGAGCAGATGGGCCATGGGCAGCGTGGGCATGGAAAACCACCGGGGTGTGCATGGCAGCTGATCCACCTCGCACGCTCCGAGTGTGAGACGCGAGGTGAAAGGCCGAGGGGCAGTAAGCACAAGAGCAAGAATACAACTGGAAGCCCGAGTGCTTTCCTGGGATCAGAAAATATGTTTGTATTGTTGGGGATGAGGTATCAAATAAATCAGTTAAAAACCCCAAGTGTATTCCGAGTGGGTTTTCATGCCTTTTTAATTGCTGTACTTAAATTACCAGGTATACCTCTCATTTCAACAGACACTTTACTAGGTTTTTAAATAATATTTAATTGATATTTAGTTTCTTTTAAACTACTTGCTGAAGAACAATACCAAAACATTTAGGAGAACTTCTTTTCAAACCAGAACCAAACTAGGTAGCTTACTCTTAGAAAAGCTGAAATAGCTGAAGTACTTGGAGCTCAGCAGCTTGCACAAAGTGTGCTAGTTAGAACTTCGTAATGTGGACATAAACATGAAGTTTTATGTGCCTTTCTTATATTACCAAGTACTATATTTTAAAAGTCTAGTTTGCCCCGGAGTTGTGAAAAACATGAAATATGTTGCACATTGGAAATATGACTGTTCACTTTAAGTGTCACCTGTAAATTAAAAATTAAATAGAAAATCAAACTGAAAAGAGAAATTCATTAAATTGAAATAAGCCCAAGTGAATAAGTGCAATATCTCACTCAAATGAAAAAGCATAGGGCAAGACCTGGAGACTTTTTGTCCTCCCTATGTAGATTTTGTCCAACATTTGTAAATGGTACAAATAAAGTAAATACCATTTACCATTTGTAAATGGTATAAATACGTACAAGTTCTGGGTAATTTCAATTACTATTGTTAGACAGAAAACCAGTTTCAGTTTCTTCAAACCTTATTTCACTGAATGTGTCTGAGTCATAGGAAAAGTCATTCCATCATGTCTAGAAACTGTTTTTACTCAGAGCACTTGTCAGGAAAGAAAATAAACAAGTATTAGTTCCTGCCACCATTCATTTCAGAACAGTTACAACCAATATAATTAGGTCTCTGATTTCTTTTTTTTAAGGTCTGAATGAAAAGATATAAGATTATATATGTCAGTTGCTGAACATTTGGCATGAACAGCTTTTCCAACACTTGCTCTGGTTATTATAAGGCTTGAGTTGTAAATGACTGCATTCAGCAGCAAACCTGTCAGGTTGGAGAACTTTTCATTAAATGTTTGATCTAGAAATTTTTAATCAGTGCACAAATAAAACAAATTATTAAAGCACTACATCAGCTGCAGTATATGTAATTGGGATGAACGGGGTGATGTAACTGGTGGGGAACAGCACAAGCATTCTTGACAGAAGGCCTGGAGCTACAGAACTTGTTACCACTGGAGATGAAACAGGGCCTGAGTCTTAACCTGTATCTTGAAAATGGTAAGATGCACCTATTAAAGACATTCCCAAATAACCTGGTGATAAATCATGTACCTTGCAGAGATTTGTTGGAGAAGCTGGGGAGGGATCACCTTCTAGAATACCTTGTGTTTGTGTAATAAAGCTGGGATGGAGCACGTACTGAAAGCACATGAGATTTTATTTTTAAAAGGAAAAATAAGCATTTTTTATTCTTAAGTTTTTACTGCTGTTCTCTGTCTTAAGTGAAGGATCTTTAGGAAGTTATCTAACATAAACTATTTAGAGATTTCAGTACATTCATCAGGGGTAGCACTTGTAACTGTGCTGAAATCAATGGACCTACTATGTCTTCAGTAGTTGAGATGCTAGTACAAGTTATACTAACATTTTAGCTTAAAAACAAGAGGCTTTTTAGCTTGTCTGGTTAGTGAAATTTCTGAAAATATCAGCAATGTGATGCTGTAAGTAGACTAACAATGAAAAAGGCAGCTAATTTAGATTAAAAGCCAATGCCACAAAACAATCAGATACAATTTTTAGGGTGGTTTTGTTTAACATTTATATCTAGACTAAGATACAAAATTTCAAAGTTTTGTTTCTTGTCTTTGAAGGGCTTAAATTAGGAAAGAGTACACAAGCAAGGACTAACATTTTGCTCAGAAGTCTGCAATAAAGCTAATGTTTCACAGCTGAGAAATCTGCCTTTTGTCACTCCATCAGAGAGTGTTGCTGCAGGTTTGCGTGCTTGAAGTCAGCAGTTGAGGTGAGTCAGTGAGTTTTCCTATAGTCAGACTCAGGGGTGAAACCTTACCCCCACCCAAATCACCAGATTTTTTACTGCTCTTTTCAGGGGAGCCAGAACTTTGCTTTAAAACATTAAATTTGGCAGCAGCAAGGGATCCCAGCAATCTGTGTATCACAAGGGTTATTGTTGGCTTTGTGCTGGGATGCCCATGCAAACTTTTGAGTGTTTTCATCTTCAATCCCAGATATGGCAGAGGTAGAAAAACTTGAGTTCTGCTTCTGATCCAGAGCCTCACAAGCCTGAAACAACAGGAAGAGAAATATGTCTTGAAATTGCAGGATCTGTTATGGTTAAACACAGCCCCTGTGACAAAAACTCAGTGCAGAAACCAGATCTGGCTCTTGGTCTCTAGACACACACATTGGCTAATGCTCACCACATGGGAAGGCACCAAAGGTAAATGAAAACAAATTTTGGTCAAAAATCTTTCAACTCCCACATTTTAATTCTGTATGGCTTCTTGTCTTCGGTGGTGTCTCCCTGCAGGATGAGGGACCTGGAGGTGTTGGAGCACTAGCCACAGGGGCAGGAATGATGCTGAGGGGCTGTTTTAAGGTGTCTTTGGAAAAATGTGTCTTTGGTGCTCTGTAGGATAAGCAGATTAAAAGGTTTTATTAATCAGTTTGATGGCAGCTGGTTTGGCTGTGGCTCCCTAGGCCACAGGCAGCTCCATTTATAGCTGGGCAGCCTCAGCTGGCTCTGCAGCTCCAGCCCTGACAGAGGTGTTGTGTTTCCTTCCCATTGTGTCCTTTTGTACCCCGTAGGCACAAAAAATGTGACGAATAAAATTTGCCATGATCTTTAATCTTTACTCCCACTGTATCTTTAAAATAAAGTGTTTCTTTCATTCTTTTTTCCTTGTATTTTTTTTTTTTGTTTTTTTTTTTAACTTATGCCTTGCCTTTTGAACAGCAATTTATATCCTGTGTGTCTTATCTCAGGAAAGATAAAAATAGTGGCTTCACTCCATCAGTGTAATCAGTTGTGTTAATATCTCTGATTGTAGGCTTGGCTCAGAGTTTGCATTACCCCATACAGGCTGTGTCTGTGCAGGTACAGTCTGTAGATACCTTTAAAAACTACCACATGTTTAAAAAAATTGGAATGATCAGACAGTGGTTTTTAAGATATTTCTGAACAAAAAAAATCATTGCTTTCCTTCGTGTTACAAGTCTTTAAAACTTATCACTTGAAATTGAACAACTCAGTGTATTTTGTCTCATTTCTATGTAACTTGCCAAACATGCTTTGACACGGTAAAAGCCAGTGCTTACATACACTGCAAAAAGTTCCCAGTTACAGCGTGAAAATCATCATATGTTTCTCTATATGGTAAACAAGAATATAATTACATGCTAGAATTTGCTGCCTTTGAAGAAGGTTGACTTTGGTATGGCCAAGTATCTAATAATATCCCCGTTGGCTCTCATCAGTTTATTTCTTCTCTGATTCCCTGAAGTCCTCCCCACATACTACATCTCATACTTTGCCTGGCTGTTTTCTGCTCCACTTGCAAGATGAATACTTCCAAAAGAAATTAAACTACTTAGGAAGTGCTTAGCTCCCTGTTTCAAAGTCACTCTTTCTTTTCCAGAAACACTCAACAGCAGCAGAGTTCTAGACAAACTTTCTCTTTGTAATTTCATTCCTGAGGCATGGACAACCTCGGCATTTTTCTGTGCATATATTGTAGTAACTCACAACACTTCACCATTTCTAATTGTCATACCTGCTGTTCCCTGTATGTCCTCCCCAGCAGGGAAAAGCTGGGATGTAAACACCAAGTCAGCAATTCATAGTAACACTTGTATGAGAATAGCCACGTCTAGGATTTCAGCAAAAGTCTTTTTTTCCCCCTTACACTTCCAGCAGGCTTTTTGCCATCTCTTAGGGCTTTCCACGAAAAATTGATGTCTCAATCAGTTGTAATTGCCTTCTTTTATTCTACTCTCCTACACACAAATAAGCTGCTACATTTCTTTTTTTTTTCCTAGGTGTTTTTGTTAAAGAGAAGCAGCTCTATCGCTGTCTGGCCATTTGATTTCCATTCTAGCCCTGTGATCTTTACAGCACTGTTTATTTCATAAATACTTTGTGCTGAGTGTCATCGGATCTTCTGGCAAGGGTTGTGTCGTTTTTCTTTCCTGACATTAGCTATTTATCTTTGCTACTGAAACAATACTTGAAACCCTTTAGGAGTACAACTTCAGAAAAACAGGTTCTCCTTTCTTCCACTATGCAGCTTTATTTCCTAAAGGCGTTTCTAGTAAACCTTGCTATAGCTGAATGATTTTTAGGGGTGCCATTTGCTTAAAGGACCCAGGTAATCCATCCTGGATATATAAGTGCATTCATCTTTTCTAGCAGCAAAAACTATGAAAAGCTGTTTTATTTCCCGTTCTGATTTCTCTTCAAGCTTGGATATGCCCACTCCAGCTATTCAAGTGGTGACAATGGGTACTCGCTGCCTGGTTTGTATGGTGGTTATTAAGGTAAAATTGAAGTTAAGTGGGATTTTTTTGAGCTAGAAGGATGATATTTAATTCCCATGCTTCTCTATTATTTGCTCATATAGACCCCCACCCAGCCATGCTTCCTTGTGATTTATTGACAGGCCTTGTGAGGCTTTTATGCCGACAAATATTCCAGAGATTCACTTTTATTCTTATTCTTACAACTGAAATATATAACTTTCAACAGAAGGAGTTAATTTACTGTCTTGTTTGGTATCAGGTAAGTTTGAATTTAAATTTCTTGCTTATTTCCATAACATGTTAATTTGGTGGCTAGCACTGCTATTAGCTGAAGTTCAGCTATGTCTGAAAAAATCTTATTTATGCCTTTGAGTAATATGCAAGAAAAACTCCTCCTTGAAAATGTCACTGCATTTCACATACCTTGTGTTTTAGAAGACTGAAAATGTGCTTGCCTTGAATGTCACATTGAAAATGTAACTGTCACGTGCAGTGTGTTGATTGATCTGTGAGGGGAGGGGAAGGAGAAGGGGAAATCAGGTTCAAAATGTGTACTGTCTCTTGTTCTACTTCTCAATTTACTGTTGCTTTCATATGTCACTTCTTCTTTTACACACTACTATGCTGATGATGGAGACAAACATTGTAAAATAAAATAAATTACCTGAAAGTATTTATCTGTCTTATTTTTTTGCATTATCATCTAAGATTAATGACTGTCTCCATTTCAAAAATGAAGATATTTGAATGTTTCCCCCTTTTAAATAAGGAAGAAAACATGCACAAGAAAATTGCATAATTAAAAAGTGAAAAATTCATAAAGAGATTAAATTAAAATCAATGTATTTTTTAATACCAAGTATTGAACATGCTTCAAAAATCCAGTCTGGAACTCACCTACATACAAATACACGTTATGTAAATATTTTCTCTAGGAGTAACTAGGAGAGGCATTAATCCCTGAGTCTCAAGTCTCCAAAATATTTGCAAACTACTCGAAGTATTTTGCTGTAATTTTTTTCCAATGTAGTCATACATTGGACCCTTTTACATTTTAGTAATTGATTACAGACATGGGATGAAATGTTGGCCCCACTGAATCCATGGAAATTTTCTTATTGACTTCAGTGAAGCCAGAATTTTACCCATGGAGTTACATCAGTAAAACACAAGCCTGATTCTGTACTTCAGCTAAAATAAAATCCAGGGCATATTCTGTGTTACAAGAATGAAAACAAAGCTGTACCCATTCTAACAAAGGTTTTGTGTATCTATATGATTTTGACTAAATGAATGTTTTAGCACCTGTTAGGTTAAAAGCAATAAAAAGTAAACCTGCTATCGTTTGGAATGTGTATCTAATTTTATAATACATACCACACTAGTTCATCCTTTAAAATTAAAAAAATTGCAAGTTTAATGTTTTTTTCGTACACAAGTAGTATAATCTCTAAGTCACAAGTAAAAGTACTATGTAATTTATATAGTCATGATGTCAGCAGTATATTATGTAAGTTCTTAATGGCAGATGAGATTTAGTAGTGCAGACTGATTTTTGTTTTACTTAATGTGACTTTTGGTAATTTTCCTCTTGAAAAAAGTTTTTTTAATCCTTGGGTCACCATGGATTTTTATTTCTTCCTGAGGGGGCTGTTATTTATATGGGTCTAAACAAAATCATGCTAAAAAAAAATTACTGATTTCTCTGACTGATGTTTGGGTGAAATGCTTTACTTCTCTTGCTGCCATATCACAATTGGAAATTTTGCAATTACATGGGAACTGCTGGGATTATCCCTCATCACGTCCTTCTCAGTTTTACAGCTAGAAAATAAGACAAAAATTTTGATTCGCCCTTCAAAGCCCATCTAAGCAGACTGTACAGACAACAGTAAGAGTGGTTATGAATCCACAAACTGTGGGAATCCCCATTACAAGCCCTCCTCAGCCCTCATCTGCAGGCCAGAAAATGAGCCCCTGACAGTTCACAGTGCTGCCCCAGAGTACCTGCACATTCTCATGCAATATATTTTCTCTCATTCTGTGTCCAGCAGCAAAGCCCATGAAATGAGTAATGTGAAAGCGTGAATGAGTCATCTTTATGGCACATTTAAAGGAGGAGGAATACCTTTGTATCTCTGACATTCATGACATCCCCAAGAACAGAACCAGTAGGAGACAGTCCATTAAAAAAAAAAAATTACACTTAAAAAATGTCTCTAAGATCTTTTTGCCACGTGACCCATGATTTTTATCAGTAAATACAGTTGTAATGTTATTTTATTCCATTAATAAACAGAGATTTGACCAAATGAGATGGATCAGAATTTGCATTTTTTCCTTCTTGTTTAAATAGGGTTTCTAAATTAGGCCCTCAGTAACATGCAAAGATGGTATATCTTTCAACTCTTCTTTTTTTTACCTCATTCTGTTGTAAGACTAAAATAACAACAACCCACCAACTGAAAAAACAGCAATCCAATAAACTATAACTAACTAAAATCCAGTCAGAGGCCAAAAATCTACCTAAACCTCCACGTGTCTAACTGGAGCTATTGTACCTGAAAATTGTTTATCAAATCAGTCTCCCATATTATGCACTAAACAAATTATTACTAGGAGAATTCCAACAAGCACAGCATTAAAAATGGTAAAATAAATACAAAAGTCACGCAGGTTCTCTGTGGAAGAAAAATAATATTAATAATTTTGTTACCTCATCCCAAAACCCATGAAATAATGGTGTCTGAGTATGAAGAAAACAAACTGTTCTTTGAATTCTTGTAAGTGTAGAAGGAAATAGAAAGTCTGTCTTTCTGGTCTCCTGGAACAGAACACAAGGCACAGAGCAGCAATGAAGAGATCATTCAGGTATCTGGGATCTGGCCTGCTTGGAGAACTATTGTGTACCTGCTTGTCCACGAGAGGTGAGTAGTTAAATAGTATTGTGTATCAGAGCTGAGAGAACATGTATGCCTTGAACAGCCATCCAGAACAAATGTACACTGAGACCTTAAGGAGACGAGCTGCTCAAACTGTGCTTCCTGACATGCTGGCATCACTCATGAATGGAGCAGAAGAAATGATGAAAAAAGAGGAGACAATTCTCTTTCTTGAAGTTCTGGGCCTCGTGTGCATCCTCACTATTGTCACCAGGCTGAGGAGGCCAGCACACACCTTTCTGCATGAATGAGCTTCCGTTTGGGTCTTTTCCATGGGAAGGACTGTGCTTCTCCATTATTCTGCTCATTCCTTTTATGTGGCACAAGCATGACCCACAGTTACTCTTAACTTTACAAAGAGAAGGGAGAAACATGGAAAAAACCTGATTTTGGGTAACTTAAAAAAAGTGAAAAGTCATCATTTTAAGTGTTGCTTAAATCCCAGTTAGATGCACCCAACCAACACACCCTAAACAATGGTTAAAAGCCTGTAGGTCTAGAGCAAGCCTCCTTCCACCATCTAGATCTGTGGCTTCTGAGTAGTTAACACACATTGATTTTGTCCGACAGACACTCAGCAGTTTAGTTCAGACAGAGGAATTTGGAGTTAGAGTGATTTGATGCTTCACAAGCAGCCTTCGAGGAAGTAGAAAAGACATGGCCAATTTCTGGGCTGTGGCTTCTGCAGCATATATGTGGTGGAATATGCAGAGCTCCTCCTGCTTGGCTCATCCAACTCCCAAGTCACTTTGCCTTTGCAGATAAACTCTATCAAAGAGAACACGAATCCCCTCTTAGATCTATTTTCAGTACTCACATAATCTTGTAAAAAAAGGAGATACTGCTAGGCATCTTTATTTTCAGAAGGCATAGAACTGTGGCAATTAGTACTGTTATGGGACAAAATGTGCTTTCATGTAAATCCATATTACAGATGTATGTAGCAACTTCTCCTTGCAAAACATTTCCCTGCTTTGCCTTTACTCCTACTGAGACCTGGCTCTGTATTTTTGTCACCTGCTTAAGACACAAATATCATTAAGAAAAAGTGAGACCATCAGATGAATGGGTGAGGAGATGTATGTAGAGCACGGAAATGCAGACGTGACTTGCTTGGCATCCCACAGGACTGTTTCACATCCCTGTGATATATCACACTTCCTTTCTTCTCCAGTCCACTCGAGAAATGATACAGTTGAACAGGAACATTGCTTACCATTTACATTTCAGCTAAGAGAACTTTTTTTTTAAAAAAAGTTTGATACTACTTAACTTCTGGTTAACTTGACTTATTCACCAGTTTCTGTCTCAGCTTTAAGACTAATCTGGTACTTCTTAGTGAGCTCCTGAAACCATAGAGAATACTTGGTTCCCTTCACTGATATCCCGTTCAGTCTGTTACTAAAATAAGGAGAGGCGAGGTCTGAACAAAGGTGTAATAATAAAGAAATCGAGCATTTCATAAAAATACCAAAATTACATTTGTTTGGGATATCACTAGGATTATTATACATTAAATAGCATAATTTGTACCTCCTTTTAAAATGCATTTCACTATCACCATGGATTAAAGTATATGTTAAGATCTAGAAATCAATTTTCCCCCTTACCATTTTATTTCTTAGGCTTCACTTCTGTGTGACTAGTGCTGAATTACTTTTTTTTGTGGATAGTTTCACATGATAAATGGGGAGAGCTGAAGTTTTAGTAGCATGTAAGGAGGTGAATAAATTACTTTTCGATTAGACTAAAAGATATTGCTGAAAAGTACTTGTAACAAGATAATTGCAAGTGCCAGAGCTGAAAGCAACGCTCAACACTGGCAGCAGCTTAGTTAAACATGTGGTTAATGATGTTATAGGAAGAATGGGTATGTAAAATATTCATCTCTACCAGCAGTAAATATTCATTTTATGTGACAGCAATAGTGACTTGCTAAGACTGATATTTGACATACAAAATTCCTATAATTATTTTAATATCTTTACTTCCCAGTGATTTTAATTATATGACAAAGATTTTAGATGTTTGCTGAAACAGCACAGCTGCCATTTACTATCAGTCAAACAAAATGTCATTCTAACTCATATCACTTCAAATGTCTGAGTAGTTTTCATCCCCATTAAGCTACTGTTGTAAAGAGTGTGTTCTTTTCAGGTTTTATACTTACAGACTAAAACTGACAAAGACTGATATGGTAAACATTTGTTAGAACATACAATACAGAAAAGTATTTAAGTTGGGATTTCACCATCAGAAGAAAGCAGCTTTATAAAAGCCTGAGTATAAAAATAGAAAAGTAGCATATGACTTTGTACCTTTAAATTAGTTTATGAAAAAACACGTAGTGCCTCATGGAGTTGATTGCTCAGTACTTTTCATTACGAGTTTCTTCAATCACTTAAAAACATTGCCAAGTTTTGAACCATTCAGGATGGAGTTTTTCTGCCCTAGGCAGGAGTATTTCAGAAAGCTGCTTCCAAAATTCAATCACTCCTGAAGCACTATTCCATAAAAAGGAAGTTTCCTTGCCTAACATTAACCCATATTTCACAAATTGGTGGTTTTTTTGTTTGGTGGTGTTTTGTTTGGGTTTTTTCTAACATATAGTGCTTTTGGAGCATGAGCCTGAAGTTCCACAGGATGATCATTTTGCTGTTCTAGGAGGTGCCTTTGATTAGCCTCTAAGATTTGTTCAAATTTGTCCCCCGTATAGAGCACGTTCTCAAGTTACAGCTTGTCAGCTGAGCTGTGGTAACTGACTCTGCGTACATTCCTCATTTGCCGAGTGGAATATGCTAATTCAAACCACCTTTAGACGAGTTCATATTAAAGAGTTGCTCTTCGCAGTGACAGCACACAAGCAGACATCAGCTCAACTTGAAAGCAGCAACTTTGCAGGCAGTGGAGCGTCTCTTTTGCTATCAACATCCCACAGTTTAAATCAAGAAAGAACTTGGCAATTACATTTCTCAACAACATCCCTTCTCTGCTCAGTGTCCTCAGGCTGAAGGCATCGACATATTTTCTTCTCTGTGAACAGCTCAACCACCAGGGATTAAAGTGAGCATAGAACAAAACAAAGCTGCATCTCAGTGCTCCTTTTCACATCCCACTTCAGAGATCAGAGTGGTCGCCACGGGACAGAGAGAAGGTTGGTAACAGGGAAAAGAAAAATGGAAATAGAGAAGTAAAGAGCTGGAAGAGGGAGGAGAGCAACAGAATCTGAGGGTGGCAAGTGAAGCAGAAGTTGGGCATGGGGAGAAGCAATAATATGTGACTCATATTGCAGTAGATTTCAACCTCAGAGGAACCGTTGACATTATTCTGTGCTCATTCTCCCCCCCAGGACTACAGCTCATTTCAAGAGTCTTTCCTCGGGCCCTGAGATTCATATCAGGAGCCCAAAATCTCTCTGTTCTGCTGTCAGCAAAAACCAAGGTCACAGCATCTCAAAGCATTTTGTCATCATTCTGTGGGGCAGACACATACAAACTGCTGCCACAAGCTGCCCATCTCTGTAAGTGGTAGAGATCTGTCCAAATATGGATGTGGCAGGTAAAGCTATTGACCCGAATAAAGTGGTGGTTCTGCTCATCTTGCTTTTAGGAACTTTTTTTGCCTTAACTGAGTCTTACTACAGAGGTAGTTGGTGGATTAGGGCCCTGTTGTCCTTGACTGGCACCTGAATTCTCCATTGCTATTTACAGTTTGGTCTCATTGAGAAAACTGGAGAAAAACCCCACTGCAATCCCAGGAAAACCCATGGATCAGCCACAGTGCCAGCCGCATTTCTGTGAGAAGTGTGAGTACATAAATTGTACAATGAAATTTCAATGAGAGACGCAGAGCTGTTTCCTACACTGAAATCTTTTTGTCATGGCTTTAAAAACTGCTGTGTTTGTGTATGCTAAAACCCTTCCTGTGAGACAGAAATAACTGCAATTATTAATTTAGTAATCTGTGTAGTTTATAATTCCAGGACATTTAGAGGTAAGGCATTTCGCACTCGATATGCAATTTCCAAAGATAACACCTGACAAAACGAAGGCTTACAGTGACAGCATCATTGAGCTTTATCTAAGGAGTTAAATGAGTCCAAAACCTATCATCAGTCACTGATAGGATCCGCTTCTATCTTCTTAAATCCTGCATAAAGTGCCAGTGAATTGTTAAAAGCTGAAGATGATAATTAGACAGCCTAATATAGACCTGAGAAAGAATAGTATTATTAGGAGTAAAGTGCTGTATTATTGCCATTTGTAAAGTGGTTCCCAGTTTCGGCAGTACGTGTTATATTACTCTCTCCTCTCTTAATGGAATATCAGAGAAAAACCAAACTGAGCAAGCTATTGCAGATTGTGAGACCCTCAAAACATTGAGCTTTCCTCTTGAGACATTCTAGGCTTAGGTGCTAAAACACTGCATCAGAATTAAGTCATACCTCCTGGCATGAATCAGCTGCTAAATCCAGTTCAATCATGTGTATCTTTGATACGAATACCTCCTGGATAACTGCAGTGTGGAGTAAGGTGCCAAAGGAACCTCCAGACCCAGGTGCTAGAGTCACTGCTGAGGAGCATGAGGCTGAGAGTAAAAAATACAGAAAAGGAGGCACTTGAAGCAGTTACAGGGTGGAACAATAACTTTGTAACCGGCAATCGTCCCGGACGATGACACAGAGACACTGCCAACTAGATGCAGAATGTTTAAATGTTCAAAAAAGCAGTGAGACACTCGATCATATCAGTTAAGATTCTTTGTCACTGCGCTGCTCCAGCGCCACTGGGGTTCCGCCGCGGCATCAAACCCTGCCAGGCGGACACCGGGCACACCTGGGCAGGTGGACAGCGGCGCATCCTCGCAGGGCTGCAACTGGGGAGGGAACTTTCCCACCCTTCTCGGGCACCGCGCTACTTCTTAGACATTTTCTAGATAAAGAAACTCAAGCAAACATACAAACAAAAAAAAAGCCGAAATAGTTCGGGGCGGCAGGACCCGAGTCCCAGCTGAGCGCGGGCCTCCCCTGCGGCTGCCGCTCAGCAGAGACTCCGCGCCTGCCGGAGCTCGGCACGGCCGGGGGACCGGTTTCCCCTGGCACACCCCGCCCGGTCCGGCTGCGCCCCTTCCCGCCCGGGCATCGGTGCCGGAGCCCGCGGCAGCCCGGGGTGCGGGGGGCGGGACGCCGCTTCCAGGCTGACTCACCCCCGCTCCGCCCC
>VXBB01021497.1:586067-600720 GCA_013399915.1 Illadopsis cleaveri
GGTGCGGGGCTGATGCTCCGTTTCTGATGCCCTCGGGTGCAGGGCGGGGGCGAGTGTTGACAAGGTCCCCTCTCTGCAGCCCTCCTCTCCCTTTACAGTCCCTCTACTCCGCTCATCATCCCCCTTCCCAGCTCCACGTCCCCTTGCTACTGTCCTCTCTTACAGGGGTCTCTCTCTCCCCAGCGAAGTTTTCAGGACGATAAGCGCTGCAGGAGTGTAAGGGGAATACTTGCTAAACTCTGCCTCCTCTATTATTTATGTCCGAGCATGGTGAGTGATCCTTCATCTCCAGGGCTCAATATAAGCTTTATAATTGGAAAGAGAGAGATAGTTTCAGAGATGGGGGTAGGAATAAAGGAAAATGAAATGTCCATATGTTGTTTGGTTTTTCTCTTTTTTTTTTTTTTTTTTTAAATCCAGACCGATGAGAAGTGACTTAAGCAGCAAGATTAGAAGATTTCCATATATTATCAGTAAGAAACAGTGCTTAGCTAGATGAAATTGAAGCTTGAACAGAAGAATAATAATTACTGTGAAGCATCTTTCTTGGGCTTTTTTTGAGACTGCAGTTTTTAGAGAAAGATTCACCCGCTGGCGTGCACCACACTTTCCTTGTCTGGCCATTTGGACAAGAAGCAGTGCGTCAAGGAACAGTGCTGTAGGAAAACTTTCTTGTAAGATATATGCGGGGATAATCCAGAAACTGGACTGAAAGAAAATTGAGAGGTGGAAAGTGAGAGCCGAATGCAAAAACGTAGGGTAATTTGTGGGAATTTTGCTGAAGGAGGTATGCTTCCATGAGAGTACGTTTTATTGGCAGTATAAAAGTGTACAGTGGTGAAAGTCCCCCCTCAGTGTTTTGTAACTTTCATGTGGTGAATCAGGTTGTCGGTATCAAAAGCTGGACATTTTTAATAAAAAATGGCTAAACTCCTTATTTGTGACTCCTTAATCCTAAAGGGAGCTGTACAGGTCGCAAAGCACTAGGGAAAAGTGTGATTAATGATCAGTGATTAGTGATAAGTGATTAGTGGTTTTATTCAAACTGTTACCTCTGACCAGAAGCACACATCAGAGGATTAACAGGCTCTTTAGATAAATGCTCATTAGTGGAAGGGGGAAAGCAAAGATAATAGGCGTGAACACAGGGACAACTTTCTAGGAAAATCATTCCTGTCTCTGGCATAATAAGCTCTATTAGCAGAAAGGCTCTTTAATTTAAAAGTTGCTTTTATCTTGTAAATCAAAGATAGATGTAGAAGTTTGCTGTGCTATTATAGCCTAAATTTTCCCATATCCACTAGATGTGGATTATCTCGGTACTGATATTTTATTAAAAAAAAAACCTCACACCACAATTGAATCTGTAAGAAACTGAACATTCCCAAGGGCTAAAGCCCTGCATCCCGAGGCATCTGCTCCCAAAGCCTGCTGCTGGCAGCTAACTAGATGGCGCAGTCCTGTTGTGTGCGAATATGCACTCCTGGGTTATGAACTTAGCAAGTAGCAGCTTGCTAGGTGTCCTTCAACACTTACAACAAAGTTGATTCTGTGCTGGGTTGGAGGCTAGACAGTGCTATGAGTTTGTAGTCACATTTTCCACTTCAGTTAATCTGGGGAGTTAAAGGCTGCTGGAAAAATTAGTCTCATTTACTGAAAGAGATGGTGAGAGAAAGAAGAAGAGAATGAGAGAGGGGCAAATAGCTACAGCCCGGGACATAACTCTTGATTGCACTGTTTTGTACTGCTTAAATGAAGTACAGTTCTGATGGCCCTAATTAATGAAGCCTGAAAGCTCTTGGGAGTTTTCCCCCCAGCTATCACTGGCAAAGTGATTTTTTTTTTTTTTTTTTTTAATAAATCACTAAAAAGAAGGAACAGTTGGTGTGATGGTTGAACAAAACAACTTGGACCTGACTGTGCTTTACAGATTATGGTAAGGAGCCTGTTTTTGAGATAACTAACCAGGGATTTTCATTCCTCTTAATTATACATGGTTTGGGAAGAACTGGTAACTACTGCTGTCGATAGACCTGGGGGTTTCCTTTGTCACATTAGCTTGCATGGGATTTATGTTTGGTTTCAACTGTGCAGATCATCAAAGTTTCAAAACTTTAAAAGAAACATTTGAGTGATACAGGAAATAGAAATAATGAACTTATGGCATGAAAAAGAAAGGGCTGTAGTCTCCTATTGTTACATCTTTCATTGGAGACTCTTAGGAATAGTCGGGCTAATGCTTAAAATCAAAAAGTTTTGTAATAGCATATAAAAAAGGCAATAAGTGCTGTCTGCCAGTCTTGAATATTGGATGGCACTTTTCCAGGATTTAAAATTGCAATATTTTTAAAAGTTTACACATTTAGAACAAGCGGAAACCTTTTCCCCCTTCCAAAACACCCATTTATAGTTCAGCTTCAATTTATCACACTTCACTTCTGCTAATTTAACCCAGGGAATGTAAGGGGGAAGAAACCATGTATGTACATTTAAAGAAAAGATAGAAGCGAGATTGTACATGTAATTTTATTTATATCACCACTTAGCAGAATGACTTACACAGATAAAGAGTAATAGGTGCTTTTTGAATTTGATATTCACTTCCTCACGCTGAGAATCTAAAATGTGCTGCGATCACATTTATCCTGTTCACTGCTGAGGAATCTTCTGTAAGAGATTGTTGCTGTGAGAGCTAGAGTTCACACTGGAGTTGATAAGAGAGAGGTAATCTCCCAGTGCCGTCAGAAGGCAGCTTTTACATACTAAACCTTTCAACTCTGTGTGGGCAGAATCTCTCTGAGCTCAATAAGTCTTGCAGGATGATTTGAAACTGGGTTATTAACTTGTCTCCTTGTGGCCCCCTCCAAAAACCTGTCTCTGTGCCCCTAATCAGGGTATGAGGATCTTAACTATTAGAAGAATTCTTGCATGATTGTTGTTGCTTTTAAAATAATTTCTGTAGTCAAGGACTTTTCCTCTGCTCTTTGTCATCCCGTGTCTCTAATTTCTGTCATTAGTTAACTTTCTGGATTTCCTATAAACCTGTTGCTTTGAGGGTTTATACCTATGTTAATGTATTATTAGCTGTCTTCCAACTTGATTTTAATTCCAGTGACCATCTTTCTTATAAACTCTTCATCATAAGAAAATTATTTCGGGACAATATTTTGCAATAAAAGAAGAGCAAAACTGTTTTTACTTCAAACATTTAAAAATTATTATTACGGACCATGTGATTTATTATTGGAACAAACAGGCCCGTGAACACTGATTTTTCTTGTAACTCATTACAGGAATACTCTACTCAGTAGACGCAGTTGCTGGAAAAGCAGATGCATAAAGCAACAAGTCTTTCAGTTCTGCTTCACAGGTCTAGGTGATTCTTTTGCTTTGGTTCTGTTTTGGTTATCTCATGCAAATCAAATTAATAGACAGACATATAACTAAGCCAGCCTTTTTGGCTTAATCTTTCATATGTAAACTCTCATTTATACAAATACATATGAGTCCTAGTGAAAATATTTTAAATGCTTTATGATTTTGTCAGTTGTGAGTACTAACTTCAGGACCGTTCAGAGAGCTTGGTAGGTCACTGCAGTATCTCAAAACAATTTCTGTTGATTTGCCCTCTCTCCATGCTGCAAGCTATTCAACCCATTTCCTCCCCCTCCATCCCTACCCCCGTATTTTTTGGTAAACTATCTCAGCAAATTATAATGCTCCAGAGCTTTTAGGGCTCTAGCCTTAAAAAAGAACTTTGAGGGCTTTTGCATTTCTCTGCCTTGAGAAATGATTGACGTTGATCACAAATTCAAAGCAACAGTTTGGAATAAGAACTATGAAAACGTATTTTTTCCTCTTACCAAACATCATATTACTATGCTAATTTAAAATTCTGAAGGTGTAGTATTCTCTGACACAGACAAAACAGTGATCTCAGACAATGTGTTATCATGCTGTATTTTAACTTCAGCTGTGTTATAGCAGCAAGTACAGAAATTAGCTTCTGTAGACTTGACATGTAAAAACAAAATCCTGTTACGGAAATACTTTTTTTTGTTTTGGTTACACATACAATCAAATAAATTATTTAAATAGTCTCAGGTATACACAACAAGCACAACATTACATACTTTAAATAATTGTTTTGGATATGTGATGAGAGGACTTGTTGAAGCAGATAAACTCTTGTGTCTTTTTACATCCGTGGAGCACTTGTGTTGGTTTGTGCACTGATTGTTTTGCTCCTATTGTGGCTCAGGTTGATGGGGCAACCCTGAAACTCTAAAATAATATTCAATCTACTATTTTTCACTAAGGTGTTATTTTAGTCTATAATTAAAATTACCGAGAGTCAGCATTTCTTTACTAGCTGTTGCATGGGAAATGCAGGTGTTATTTGCCCCTAGAGAGTTAAGAAAGGGTTGGTTGCACTGGTTTGTAGGTTTTTAGGTTGTGATATCAAATGCTATTTCATAAACACAAAGAGATTTTCCAAGGATTTTGTTGAAGGCTGTAGGATTTTCAAAGTAAAACATTGAAAGCTTACAACAATTTCCTTAGCTTAAAAGATGTTTTGCTTTTGGTTCTTGTTTCCGTCTTATACTGTTTTGAGACTTTGTTCAAGAAGTCAGTCCCACACACTACTCCAGAATAAATGCCTTAACACTGTCACCAGCAGTGTTTGTGTAGGTGTGTGGTTTTAATAATCTCTTCCTTTGAGACAGCTCATGTCACCGTCGTGCTGCCCTGCCACGTAAGGTGATTTTAAGGTGTGGGGTGCAGCCCTGCTTGGCCAGAAGGCTCCACTTTGTGAGTGATAAAAATGGCAATGTCTTTAGAAGAAGCCTGAAGGAATGAGATTTGAATTTAATTGAGAAAAAGTACTACAAATCCTCTCTTACCTTTGCCAGCTGATTCTGCTTTTCTTTAGCTCTGAATGTTTCCATTGCTCTTACTAGGATACTGGGACCTCTGCTAACTCAGGAATTGGGCATAGTTTGATCTCGCCTGCCGCTTTCTACCCCACATAAACTCTGCAAATAGTTTCTACTGTGTTTTTAACCTTTGCAGTGTTTTTTCAAACAGCTTGCTTTTCTCTCATCTCAACTTCTGTCCTTCCTAAAGGCCTTGTCTTTGGGTGCCACCAGTCAGTGAACATTTCAATGCAGTTGAAATGTCTGGTCCCAATCTCAGTATGTTTGTGTATTTTAAGGTTTTCTCTCCAGAGATGTACTGAGTTCAAACTAGTCATCCTTAAATACACTGCCTACAGTTAATACAGAGATGTGTAATTAATTTGGCGGATCTTTTCTCATTTAAAGGAAGCTGCCTTTTTTTTCCTGTTTACTTTGTGGGCTTGTGCACTGTTCATTGCCACCTTTTTCTGAGCTGTTTTCAAGTACCCAGAAAGGAATTTGTCCTTTCTAGGAAATTAACCTGGACCAGTGGCTCCTAGATCTAACATCTGATTTTTTTTTTCCTGCTGGTCTAATGTAAGGAATGCTCAACACAGGGGGCTCTGTAGCACAATAAACAGAATCTGAGATTGGATTTGGGATCTGTGTTTAACTTGCATATTAACAGAAAGCAATAAATTGAGATGTTACAGTATTGTAATCTCTTTTTTTCCTTTTCTATCCTTTAAATCTTTCAGTTCTGGAGTGCTGAAAATACTACCTGTAGAGTAATATTTTGCCTAAGTAAACACTCCAAGATATGGATGATGATATTAGTAGATCACTTGGTCATGCACTGATGCTGCAAATCAGCTGCCAGTAATTCAGTCGTAGCTGATTTGGTTTGCAATCATTCCCAGTCCAAATATACGTCTCACTTAACTTTTCAAAAAACTTTTATTCAACAGCCATGCTGTTACTATGTGCAGAGCTTTAAGTTATGAACGGCCTCAAGTTGCACCAGAAGAGGTTTAACTTGCATATTAGGAAAAATTTCTTTACCAAAAGAGTTGTCAAGGATTGGAATAGGCTGCCCAAGGAAATGGTTGAGTCACTGTCCCTGAAGGTAATTACAAGATGTGTAGATGTGGCAGTTGGGGATGGTTTTGTAGCGGATTTCGCAGTGTTGGGTTAGTGGCTCAACTTGATGATCTCAAGGACTTTTCTAGTTTAAACGGTTCCATGACTCTGTAATAGTAAATCATACCTCCATAGGTGCTACTCTGAATTAACTTTAGGCAATTGGTTTGCTTACGTCTGCTTTTGGTTCTGGTCAAGTCAGTGAATGAGTTTATCACGACTTTTTTTAGGTGCTCAGCAGGAACTCCAAAGGTGACCTGAGTGTGTGATGGCAAAGAGTCTGGAATTGTGCTTGTCCAGAAATGGCACTGTGTGTGTTAGAAATTTTGGCTTGCCAATGTCTTACTTATAGGAAACTTTTTTTCTTGGGATGTAAAGTACAACTTCTTTTCTCGGTTGTAAAGTACAACTTGAAAAAACAGGAAGTGGAGCAATGGAGTAGAAACAGATCACCAATTGCTTCGTTCAGGACTATCTTTTCCTACCTATTGTTTAACTTCATTACTGAATGAATGATTTAGGGAGAAGAAATTATGGTTAAGTGTTTGTGATAATTTCAATCAGGACATCAACTTCATTTGTTGTGACTTAAAAAAAAAGCTTATTTTGCTGATGATGATTTGGACAGGGGAGGAATGGCATTTGCATATTTTTCTTGAAGGTTGAAGAGATCAGGATCAACATCTGTAGAGACTTACGTAATTTTCTAAAGTGCACAAAATGAGAGAAGAGATTCTGTAGTTAAAAACAAGTTAGGGAATTTTTCCTTCTTTTCTTACTTCATATCCTTAAGTATATCAGTGTAGCACTTAAAAGTTGTTTTATATCTGTTATTAAATAAGGCAAGAGTAAATTTCTTTTACTGGATGTGTGATGGAAAAGTATTTTTAAAAGGCAGTGGGAGAACAAAATGAATGATGTAAAACTTAAACCACTTTCTACAATTCCTGTACTGCCCTTTCATTCTTCAGTGCTAGTAAAGCAGTACATGGGCTCAGGCATAGAAATGGATTAAATTCGAGTAATTGATGGTTTATCACAAAAAGTGAGAGAAAGCAGTAATTTAACTATTTTATTGAGAATATTTAAAATACAAACTTCTGTAAATAATTTACTATGAAAGTAGAAAGGATCAAAAGAGCTATGGGTTTTATGACTGGGTGAGTAGAATTACATTCTTGTGGATTTAAAAAATATCATAGTAGAGCCTAATTCTCCACTCACCCTGATACAAATCTGGAGCAACTCTATTGAAATCTATGGAGTTACCAACTGCAATAATACTCATTGAGAGGAAAATTAGATTCACGGGGTCTATTCTGAACATAGCCTATCAGTTGTGAGCTGTGCAAATCCCATTATTAAAGTAATAGCCTTACATGTCACGTTAAGGACGGCTGTTTCCCCAAGATGAACACGTTTGCAGCTTTCCTCATCTTGTGGCTACTTTTTAAGGGGGCAGGGGGATATTGAGAATACTTATTTTCTGCTCAATTAATATTCCTTCCGTGCACTCTCCTTCCTCTCACGCGCTTTATGTGTGGGTGCGCAGTCTGCACTCTCCATCATCTATCTGTCTGTGTCTCTTTGGCTGTGACAGTCACCACTCTGGCCTCAGGCTCGCACAACATAGATGAAAAGCCCCACCAAGGTTTTCTGTTAAACATGGCAGGATATAATTCAGCTCCTAAATATGACGTGCATTTTCACTCTTAACAACGCCACTGTGAATTGGAAGAAACACCTTAGACTTCAGTTACATTTTTTATGTGGAGGTTTTAGGTTTTCTTTCAGTATTTGAAAAAAAAAAAAAGGTGATAGGGGGCAAAAGAAGTGAGGAAGCAGTGTGGCTCAGCAGATATAATAAATTGCAGTATTTGTCTGCAGCACTGGAAAGCAGCACCCAGGCCACTCGGGCATCTTGCATCGCTCCCAAGCTGGCCTGAGAGTGGGAACAAAGTCTTTGAGAACTGGGGGAAAAATATTATCACTGCCTGAGCTGCTCTGATTTTGTTTCTTATACAGCAAGAAACAGGGAATTTTGAGTAAAAAAAAAATAATTGTAAAGAGTGATAAATAGACAGTGTCCAGTGTAGAACCCACACTTTGCCCAGCCCTAATCACGTACACTTACTTGTTTTCCAATTTTCTTCATTTGGCCCAGCATATGTGGGGTCACCTCTATTTCTTTTGAAACTGGTATGAATTGATTGACTTCTCTGAAACTGCGTGGAGTGAGGGTATGGCTCATGGTTGACTATTAATGGCCCACAAAGGGCAACTTCTGTGTATGTTCTTTTGTGAGAGGCTATAACAAATATTTTTAGGCCCTATAACCACTCTGGTGTGCAAAGTCTCTGGATCCTTAAAAACCCAGAGGTTAATTTATAAAAAAAGAAAAAAATTAAACAAACCCACAACTATTATTTCATTGCCAAACATTTTTAAAAAGCACTATTTATGTAGGCCCTATATAAGCACACATTGTTTTATGTTCCTTCTGCTGGCTTTGCGTTTGACTAAACCATTATTCTCGGAGCACTGCTGTGCTGAGATCATCAGTGATGATGGTGTGAAAACAAACAAGTTTTAGCATGAGAAGTCACTATATAATTTGACAGGGAGATTGTCAGCACCAAAACATCTACATTCATTTCATCTCTGGTCAAAATAAAAATCAGATGGCTAATGGGAAAAAATACATTCTTAGGAGGAAGGGAAGGGGATTGGATCTAATTCTGCAAGGTGCTATGTCAATCAAAAGTAGGACCAATCTCAATTCCCACTGAGGTCAATGGTTGCTGAGGGCACTCAGGGGACTAGTGGCATTGGGCCCCTTTTCTCCAAAGTTTTACTAAACTGCTGAGATGAAACTTAATTCTTCATTAATTCAAACTGCTAACAAGTTCTTGGGAGAAAGCTCTCTTTGTTAAAGATCAAGATATTCTTCAGCTCTTCAATAGAGAGCTAAAAAATGCGTGCTCTAATTCTGTAGCCTTCAAGGAGTTCTTCAACATGAAGAGTCCTGCATATAACTTAATGGTACATAAATCCTGCTTTGGAGAAGAACATTTCTGGCCTCTGTTACATTACACAAAATAGGGAATTTTATTCTTTTGAAAGTGACCTTTAATGTTATCAAGAATGATTTTGTACCCCCTAGTGTTAGGTTAAAAAGCTTTGGGACTAATAAATGCAACTATGTGTAGTCAAATAGGTGCTGTGAAAAATAAGCTATTAGCTATGTGCCCGCCCCCCAACATTTTTTCTTTGTTCCTCAGCAAAAATGATAGTGGTCTGTTTTTAACAGCAACAGTTAAAGTCAATGGATCCCAGATGAGTCAACCAACTTAATAATACCCTAAAATTTAGGAGTTCCAGATAGTTTATTTTACTGCTTTGCGGTGGCCTTACACTTGAACCTCTTACTGGATTATCTAAATTGAGTGGAGCTTGCAGGATACACAAAGAAACACTGAAAGACATTGCTCCCTCTGTAGCAGTCAGGATGCTACATGTTGTATTTTCTCTCTGGTGCTGTCTGATTCTATTTGAATTTCCTTGCCAAAAAGTTGCTATTCCAAAATATTGAGACAGCCTATTTCTAGGCTGTCAGTCTTCCAGTTTTCATTTTAGAGTTTTGAGTCAGTGCACTGTCAGCCAAAAGCTGTTCAGCAGGCTGAAAGCTTTTAGGTGCAGAAGGAGCTTAGAAGAAATATTTTCAGCATTGTAATTAATTCTAAATTAATTTATGATGAGGACAATAAGAGGCATGATGATGACTGTTTTATCAAGCTTGTCATGAAAATAGATTTGATTTTCTTTTAAAATTTGAATTTGCTATGCTGGTGTTAGATAGCTTGAATGTACTGAGGATGCCTTGCAATTGAGGTGTCCCTGGATATGCAGAGCTCCTTGTTGTGTCTCTTCTGTTGAGGAAGCAGCCTTCTTTGAACACGGAAATATGTGGCATTGGGAGTGCTGCTGAGCCATGTGGCCATGTGACTGTGGCAGTGGGATCTACCTTATGACTTTCCCAACTAATAAAATTGCAGCCACCAGAGTTCAGGTGCTTTCATAAAGCCCGAGCAAGATTTCAAACAAATTTCTTGCTTGGCTCCAGTGCTTAGAAAATCCTGGACAGGGAAATGCCTGCGTCTACATTTATAGAGAGGTATGTGCTCAGTAGCACCTGGAATGGGCAGGTATTGCATGGAGAACAGATTTTGTAAAATACCATTTTTTTTTGTAGCCTGACATCACAGAATTTTAAGAGAAAAACCCAGTCTGCAGTTTGGCAACTGGTTTGTATGGACAGACTTTGTGTACATAGTAAATGATACACAACAGTAAATTGTGTAGCATATTGTTAGGTGAGAAAGAGGTAAAAGCAAGTGGTCCATGCTATGGAAATAACATTTTTGATAAAGGCTGGTTGCAAAAGAGTTAAATGAAAATCCAAACAGGAGTACTTTTTTCAGCCTTTTATAATTCTGTGGATATCACTTTCCTCACATACCTAGTGCTTTCCTACTAACCATCTTCAAAATATATGTGGACACCCTTTTAGTGCCTACATTAAAATGCCAGTTATTTCTCTACCTAATGATGGACTCTATCTGTGCTCTCAAGTGTGGTGCATGTGAGATGGTCTGAGAAGTGGCAGGGTCCTGACAGAGCCTCTTGTCTCTAGCTAAGCCCCATATTTAGCACAGAGGGGATTTCCTTGCTGCTGTGCAGAGAAGACAGTTGGGTCACGGGGTTTTTTTCTGCACCCCATCCAGTCCTGAGTTAAATCAAGCAGCAGTTACCAGGGGTTAAAGTTGGTGCCCTCTGAGCAGCATTTTTGGAGGGGAGTACATCTGACCTTTTCAGCCAGGCTAGTGACATTTTTCGAAGGAAAAAAATACTCATGAAAGACTTTGACACAAAGAAATCTACTGAAAACAATGGAGGCCTGAAAGTATTCGTAGTTAAAGATCAAATTTTCTGAGTAGCTTCAGCCAAAATAAAAGAGGAGAAAATTATGTGAAAAAGTCAGAATGCTCTATTTCAACATTTTTTCAAAATGAGGTACATCATCTTTGAAAATTTATTTATATTAAGGAAGACATAAGACACTACGTCTTTCAGAGGGTTTTTTTTTTTGTGATGAATAAAGTCTTTCAGGTTGATGCAAACACTTTCATGTTTATCTGCCTTCAATTGTCTGTTCTTAGCTTGAGAGGCTGGGGTCTCTTTATCTTTCTTGTCTGAACAATATAGTTCTGTGCATATAAGACAGGGACAAGCTCCTGGAAAGCTGTGTTGTCTGAGAACTTCAAATAGCTGGGTAGAAGCCTTTTGTTGGCCGCATCTCCCAAATATTTCCTAAGACTTGGTCTGGTCTGATCTGACTGGAACAGGGAAGATGATTGCCTTCCCTGGAGGTTATTGCAAAATCGATGTAACCAACTGATGGGATCAGAAAATGATTGGCTGAAAGAAACCAAGTCTTTGTACAGCACCTTTGGTGAGAGTAAATTTAGGAGAGGCTGTCCTCTACTAAGAATACTGTCAGAAATGTCTTGGACTTTTTTTGAATGAAATCATTGCATAATTGTTAAAATTCAGAAATTGGAGTAAATGGAAAAAGAGTCTTTTATAGTTGTGCTACTGGCTCAGGTTTTTAGGGTTTTTTAAAATGTATTTCTTCTTTATGGGAAATGTAGATGACTTAAATGGATTTCTCTTACTGGGAATTAGCTGGTCGAAGTTCTGATTAATTTGAATATTCGAGGATGGTTTAAAAGGGAGCTGAAGGAACAATTAGTGTTTCCTAGGTATGGTGCCTTTTTTTTTTTTTTTTTTTTACACCTTTGAGCAGATTATTTTTTCATTTTTTATCAGGAGACATTCAAAGATTTGATGAGGAAGAAATTCTGGCTTATTCTAGTTGTGTGGAATTGCTTTTCTTAGATCATGTGTAGTATTTAATCTCCATGTGATGGCTCTTTAACTTGTCTTTTCAAGTGTGTGTTTTGGTGGTTTGATGGTATGTAGAACATTTCCTTCCTGTACTTCAGCATTTCTAACCAAAATCTGAGCATGTTTGAAACCTTAGCTTATTCACACTTCCTAATCATAATCCCCTTGGTTTCCTTGTCAGCACCTTTGTGGTATTTCTCTGGACACCTCTATCTAATATCTCCAGAGGTTATTCTACAGAGTAACCTTTGACAAGATCTATTACTTACTACTTACTGCTTTTAGCAAGGTGAAAAGAGGTCAGTCTCTGTAAAAGGCAGGCATTATTAGAAGACTGCTGTAGAGTCTTGTCCATCTCTTCTAGCAACACTGCAAATCAGCTCAGGCACCTCCTCTACAGCATGAAGAAAATTACATTCATGACTGGGTACGATCATATGTAGGTAACACATGTCCTTGGGAAAGTGGCTACTTTGTGCTTTACAAAGCTCCAGGTGATTTCTTTGTAAAGATTGTAGCACACTGATGCACCCACTGGAATCTGTGAGATTTTTGCTGTCAGCTTCAAGGGTAACAGGATTTCAGCCTGTTAGTTTTTGTATGATCCATTTAATTGAAGTTCATGGCCAATGCTAATGACGTTTGCTGCTGCAGGAGTTGAATTGATAATTTGGTTACCACTCCTGTCAGAGTTCAGGATCTTCTAAATGAAGGTTGGTGTTGTCTGTTTCTTTATTCAAATTAAGATGCAAAAATCTTTCTGATTTGAAAAGCACAGATTGCAAAATCTCATTTTGCCAAAAGAGTTACTACAAGATCATTTTGGCTGACAATACAGAAATTAGAGAAAACATATTTTCTCCCAGATTAATTAAAAAGATGACAAATTGTTCAGGAGACTTTAGACGGATCCCAGAGGTATTGAAAATACAATTAAAAATGAATGTCTAGTCAGTTTATCTGCATGCATCCTCTAAAAATGAATGAAAAATCTTCCCAGGGAGCTTTGAAATATCTTAGTCTGGGGTTTTGTCAATGAAGGATGATGATGTTTTTAGCCTGGTTCTGTCAGTTACTTATCACAACTTGTTTTTTCATGGTTTCTGTATACGTAAATTCTACAAAAACTGCTGGTATGCCTTTCATATGCAAATAGTATAATACAGGGAAAAGTGCCATCTATCTGAGGTTTAACAATAAATCATAAGGATTTTTTCTCTCATCCCCAAACACTGAAACCCAGACTAACTTTTTTCTCACATGGCTTTCACTTTCTGTCCATAGTCTACCAATTAAGCACATGCTTAATTAAGACAGTAACTGAAATGCTCTGTCTTGGAGTAGAATTTAAATTTGATTTACCTAATGGGAGCGCTCCTTGCCACGTGACTACTGTATGTGTATGGCCTGGGCAGCTGGACCTGAGCTCTTTGCAAAAATTAGGCATGATAACTGTCTGAGAATATTTAAAAATATATGGGAAGAGCAGGGGATAAATGTGAAATGTGTATTGCTTCTTCTGCTTCAAATAAGAAAATGAATAATGAAGAGAAGTAATGCTTTTATTCAGAGTGATTATGTAGAGGTTAAAATATAAACTGCCAAGGCAAAACAACTTTCTGCAAGATGAAAAAGAGGTTTCCTTGAAGTGTGGTGGTTCCCGATGTTCTGCTTGTTTTCTGTGTCAGCAACCTCCCAAAAATACATTCACTTAGAATTTACCTGTAGGAGTGCTTGGCATATTCCTTTTTGCCAAGCCCACTCTTTAATTTCAAGCATGCAGAGAGGTACTTGTGTATGTATATGTGTGTAATTGTAGTTTTATTTTTTTAGTTGCATCTCCCCCTTTGTTTCAAACCCTGTACCTGGAGATTTAGTAATTAACCAAGCCAATTGGCCTTGCACTCAAGGGTTACAACCAAAAACTGTATCCTGTGGTTCCAGTTAAGGGCTCTGTCCTTGCAGAGACGAGCACGTGTTTGCAGAACATTTCTTTGGGACTGAACCCAAGAGAATGAGACCAAGAGGTTGTAAGGCAACTGCATGCATCAACACGGCAGAGTATATACAAATCCTTACTAACAGAGAGCTAGAAGAGCTTGCAGACAATTTTCTAGTCTGTTTTTGGAGTGAGAAATGTAAAGACTCTAGTGGGGATGTTGGAGGCAGGAGGTGGTGTAGAGCCAGCGTAGGACTAGCCAACAGTGGGTGAAATCTTCTTTCTCAAGGCCTTTGGGTTTTGTGGAGGCTCTGAAAAAAGCCATGAAGTCATCCTCCACAGGTGGAACCCTTCCCTGCTAGAAACTGTTGAACTTTTACAGTAAATTGAGTCTCAACACAAATTTAGTACTTTGTGCATTTTAAGTTCCAGCCACCAAAGTAGAGGTGCTGTCAGAACAGAAAGTAATTACTGCTCTATTTTCACTAAGATATGGTAACTCACAGTTGATGAATAACAACTGACTTATATTTTGTCTGAAAAGCTTGTATATGTGCTTCTTTCTTTGTTTATTTTATTTCTCCCCCCAGACCAGCCACAAAACCCCTAGTGCTCATCAGTGGAAAACCTTGCACTGACTGAAGGGGGAATTCCATGTACAATTGCCAAACAAACAAACAAACAAACAAACAAAAAAAAAAAAAAAAAA